>JAJOZX010001602.1:525000-750000 GCA_023014485.1 Bathynomus jamesi
GTCAAAAACAACAGCAAAAATAGTAGAAAATTAAGTAAATATTGTCAAAAAATCGCAAAAATGAAATTTTTGGCTATTTTGGTGCATAAACTAGCTCTAACCAATCTTATCGAACTAAATAGTCAAGAAATTAGATATTAATAGCTCTACTAAAATTTCCTAACACAAAAACATGTACAAATGTCTAAATTTTGGGTTACAATGATTAAAAATGGTTGTAGAATATTTGAAAAAATAGACAAAATATAAAAAATAGTGCTAATTTTATAAAACTCTTAGGTTTGCATGTTGTAAAAGACTGTGAGATAAGATCATGTATTATTTCTGATGATGAAGTTGACTGAAAATCTTGCAAAAGTGGCAAAGAGTTTGGCAAAAATGACAAAAACTGTCAAGGCCGCTTATGTGATTGAGAAAGAGTGTTACCGTCACTCAGGTGCATCTTCCCAGTGCAGCACCACGGCAATGGGCTAAGTTATAGCTAACTTAGTGGGAACGACCTCATTTAATGATGAGGCCCCTTTTGTTTTTTTTTTTTCTGTTCTTTTTTTTGTTTATTTGAAACTTTTATTGAAACATTATTTACAAATAAAAGCACTATGGCTTTTGTGGTATCATCTTCCGACACCATGAAAATGAAACAGAAGTACAATGTACAGATTTGTTCATCTGTAATTTTATTCAGTTACCTGCTGAAATTCAGGCGTTAGGATTTTGGCATGTTCTTTGATTGCACTTGCAGAATGAGCAGCATGGTATGGATGACGCAGTGCAAGGGCATTTTGACCTCTTGGTACAGGTTTTGCAGCTGCAAGGTTCAATCAAATCCTGAGGTTTATCTGGGTAATCGGTTAGTTGAGGTTCCAAAAGTCCCTCATCAGACTTTACGTAACCATAGTCAAGTGGATTTAAATTTTCAGATATGGAGCCATATGGAGAGTCAAGCCAAAGTTTGCACTGAAGATATGCCCGTTTAATATGCAGTCTAATACTTTTTGAAGAGCAAGGAAGCTGAGTAAAATCGATTTTGTCCCCAGTTTTGTAGTATTGCTCAGATCTTAGTTGATCAAATGATATGGATTTTGACTTGGGTTTGATGCAATGAACCAGAAAGTTTTCGGCACCTTCGATTATTTCCTCTGTAAGTGGTTCCTTGCCAAAGTCCTTAATTTCATCAAAGTAGTTTGACTGCTTCAGTGCACTAGATTTTGTGCCTACTTTACTGACACTGTCACAGCCAGTTAAAGCATGCAAGGCAGGTAAAACTTGGATCAAATCGTTTTCAAGCTTTTGATGCAAGCCATGCAGAGGAATGATTTTGCGACTTGTTCCAGAGCCTTTAACAAACCATAATTCCTTCAGGCCATGCTCAATCCATTTTGTTAAATGGTAGATGAGGCACACAAAGATATCAGTATCACTGGTAGCTACTGAAACTGTAGCTCCACCACCAGGCATTGCTTTATCCACCACATAGTTTACATGTAACATCACTTTGTCATCTGCTTCTTCTTGTGAAGAACAAAGCTCAGGAATTTCGCAGACCTTCCCATTTTGGAATTGGACACAAACTTCAGGTTTTTCAAGAGTACCACCTCCCAGTACAATTACTTTATCTCCATGGTAGTTTTCCATGAAAAAGCCGACAAAAAAATTTTGGAAGTTTGCCTTGTTATCTGTGGAACTCCAATACTTGTTGAAGTCAATTGGAAGCCTCTGCTCAGGTGATGTTATGGAAATTTGTATTTCGTCTCATCCGTTCTCCAGTCTTGATGCTTGAAGCCTTGTAATTTTCAAATAAGATATGAATTGTGGTTGACTTGGATCCCATACTCAAAAACATATTTAAAAGTGATTGTGCAAATTCACCAAATGTTTTCAACATTGCTTTTTTCACCGGGAATTTCCTTACTTGAGCCATAAAATCTATGATCATTGCATCATTCCCTTCTAACAACAATGGGAGATCTTCACCCAGTTTCTTTTCAAGTTCCGATCCCAATTCCGATTTCTTAGATTTCTTCAAAAAACCATCACTGTCTACAAGAAAAAATGGAAGAGGTGTAATTTCATGGAAAAGTAATTGATTCAATGGAAATTCCCTGAGCTGAGCAAATGCAATGTAGTTCAGTGCTGCAATGGTTTCTTTTTTTATGTCATATTCCTTTCGTTTTCTGGAAGTGTTCCTCGCTGTTGCGGGTTTTTGCCTCTTAATTGCTGCAAACAAAGTTTGTTTTTTTCTCAAGCCGTTCGGTTTTGAAATTCTTGTAAGCAACATCTCCTCTATCCAGGCAAGTAATGTGATATGTATAAGACTCTTTATCCTCTTCACCGGTAGCAATGTTTCTGAATGGTTTGCCATCTAATGTTTTGCTCAATGTGTTTCCAACTTTGTAAATGTACTGTTGAATAGCTTGGACATTACTGGAGCTCGATAAGGCATGGCTCTTGGAGTATTCATGATGAATATCATACTCGTCACGATTTTCAAACTGGCCGGAACCTCTCATTTGTGAAGAATATAAGTCCTTCTCATGTTTAATAATATTCCACAGTGCCACTGCTTCCTTTCTCCGAGTAAAGCCAATTAATCCTCCGGACACTTTTGCAGGCTTATTATAATGTTGCTCAAGTGCCTGGTCCATTGGAACTCCACTACATTGTCGTGTCGTTCTCCTCACTACAAAACCACCACTAAGGAATGATTTGTGGAGATCAGGAAAATGTACCTCAAGGTTTAAACAATCCTCAAAGAAGATTGGTGCCCATCTGGCGTAGTTGGTTCTATTGTAGGCGAAGAAAAGTGGGATTGATCTCTGTATGGAAGAAAGAAATAGTGACCAATCACCTGCCCGCATTGAGTAGGTTAAATCTCTGATGATTGGATACAATCTATTGGTAAAATGATACCAGTAATGAAAGTTTTCATTACTATCAGACCTCTGCTTTATATATTGTTGAAAGGATTGAGACAGAGTATATATCGAAGACTTAAAGTCGTCCCATTGCTCTTGTTCTGCAACCATAATTGAAATTTTAGTTGCAGCATCTTGATATAAGTTACGGTGTTCATCGACACTCAAAAACCCATCGAACATAATGCTTGTTATTGCTTCGTGCACGAAAGATAATCCTTGCTTGGCTCTCACATAATGATTGCCATTCATAACGGATTTTACTGTGTCTGGACCGAAACATTCGCTTTCAACCAAAACAGATTCAATTCCCGATATATGAAGATAAGATCCAATACAAGCAAGTACAATCTTCTCAAAATGGAATCCACCCAATCCGATAAACAAATTACTGAACAGATCTTTTTTCAGGAGCTGAATTTCCTTCGCAATAGCATAAACTCCTTCATCACACCACAGTGCACCGTATGGCTTATTCTGCTGCTTAAGCACGTCCTGAAAGTTAATCATTGTTGTAAAAATGGTATCAAATTCAGTTGCTTTGTATGGCAGTATGGGAGTGAACGCAATAGTTGTAGGCTTCAAGCTATCTCCTACAAAAGGGCTTTTGACAGCAACAAAGCTTGGAACAAAGTCATCATTATCAGTATTTGAGTTAGTTGAAGAGCCCTGTATTGTGGTTGTTCTATGTTTGTATCGCATCACAAACCACAGGAAATGGTCGAGATTAACAGTCTCTAGTAAATGATCGTTTGCCTTGTATTCAGAGACTTGGAAATCTTGACTTATTGTACCTCGTTCATGTCTTGGTCCAATCGAGATAATTTCTTGGCAAGGAAGAACGCTTTGTAACTTGCCAAGCCGGAGGGTTGACTCTGGAGCTTCACTGATCTTATTAGTATGCTGTTGTGTTGGTGCAGAGCTTAATGGAGCATTTTGGAATAAAACTAGCACCGTATCGTGTGTCGAACCAATTCCAGACAAGGTATTTTCCAAGGTGTCAAAATTATCCATTGCTGCTTGAATTGGATGGTTTTGATCAAATACTGGAGGAACTGGAACTCTATGTGAACCACATAAAGATATTGTACGTTTTGCTAGTGCAAAATTTATTTTGCGAACTTCTTGATATCCTACACAAATGCTCCGTTTGTTTGCAATTTCAATAAGATCTTTAGACTGTGACAGGTTATGTATAGTTTGAGCAAATCCGACATGCAATGGGGTGGGCTCCAAACCATTATGAAGGATGTAAAACAACATCTGGAAGATAGTGTCACACTTCAGCATCAACTGATTGTTGCTATCTGATACATTCCGGGTGGAAAACAAATGCTGAAGAAATTCCATCCATATTGGAGGACGTTCATTTTGGAAGCGTTTTAAGGCTAGATCAAGATCGTTTGGATCACAATAGCTAGAGCGTAAACCAAAACTGTAAGTTTTTAACTCTTTCCTTAGGTCCTTAGCAACGTTTTCGACAGATGATTTCCGCAAAGTTTCAACAATTCTTGCACTCTCAATCTGGACAGAATAAACCATCTGGGATTTTCGTTTGTTGCTAGGATATGTAAAATAAATGGTGTCCTTAAATTTGTCTATAAGCAGGCTCTTAACCAAATAGTTACTGATAGATTCATCCTGGTTCAGCTTTTTATTGATCTCTTGTCTCAAGTAGGTGACACTGTATCCACAGCTTGTGAAGTCTATTTTTGAGACTACATCATTAAACGCTTCTTGAACCATGTCAGTAGAACCCATAACTTCATTTTCTTGCTGTCTGTTTTCCAAAATCGTCTCTATTCTGCGATCATAGGCTGCAAAATGCTTCTTTATACAATTATTATGATAGAATACATCTGCAGCGAATACATCTTTGTATTCGTTCAACATCGCTACTCTGGTAAAAACATCGTCTTGGAACAAGTGAGCATAACTCAATAACTTTTGGGCACGACCTGGAGTACATATCCGAAACAAATCATGGTCAATGTTTCCACCTTTCAATTTGACTCGAGCTGAACCACAAAATACACACACTTTCATATCCTTGATATGCTGTGTTTTAATCCTTTTGCTTGAACTATTTTCTGGAGGAGTTAATGCTTCCCCTAAGGAGGAATCGGAGGGTTCAGATTCAGCATTTTTAGACTTCTGGCTACGTTCAACGAACTTTTTATATGTTGCATAGCACGAAGTGCTGTGATACTGGATATAAGGAGTCTGACTCTCAGTAAGAGCTTTCAAACGCTTGCTTCTGTCATCATTTGGGTACGCAGAAGCCAACTGAAGCAAATTTTTTATTCCATGTTCTCCGCTGCTCAAATATTTCTCTCCACTTGGGCTTTTGTTCTTCTGGCACAAGATACATTTACCAAGGTTTGAGCTATGCTTCTTTTCTGGCACAAGTTGACATACATCCTGAAAAAATAAAATATACTAAGACTTCTTGCAATTGCAATTATAATAAACTGGTTCTATTCTATACATATAAAAATTCATTTGTAACACATTGGTCTTTATATTTATGTTTTAAATATTCAATTCGATTATTACTTACCATGATCTATCATCTGTTGAATCACATAATGAATACAGGGATCCTCAATTTGTAGCTACTACCAATACTAAACCTGAAACACAATAAATATGACTTAGTTACTCTAAAGAAATCAAATAGATCGATTCTATAAGAAGTTCAAGCATTTTACAACAAGCAAGCCTAAGAATAACATAAAATTAGTACTATTTTTTTATATTTTGGCTATTTTTTCAAGTATTTTACAACCATTTTTATCGATTTATACCCGAAATTTAGACATTTGTGCATACTTTGTTTTAATAAATTCTTGCAGAGCTATTAATATCTAATTTCTTGACTATTTAGTTCGATATGATTGGTTAGAGCTAGTTATGCCAAAATAGCCAAAAATTTCATTTTTGCGATTTTTTGACAATATTTACTTAATTTTTTACTATTTTTGCTGTTA
This sequence comes from Bathynomus jamesi, assembly GCA_023014485.1. NCBI lineage: Eukaryota > Metazoa > Arthropoda > Malacostraca > Isopoda > Cirolanidae > Bathynomus > Bathynomus jamesi. The sequence continues at coordinate 530,906 of JAJOZX010001602.1, forward strand.
TTTTTTTATATTTTTGTCAGTTTTCTTGGTTCAGGCAGCAGTATGTTACAAAAACAGATTCTCAAACAAAAAATTGCCCTTAAAAATTTTTCAAATCAAGAATATGACAAAAATACGAAAAACTTATAAAATTTTGCCATTTTTGCCAATTTTTTGCCATTTTGACCACTTTCGCACCAATTTGGTGCGATGGCATAGAAAAATTCGGATTCTGCGCCCCAAAATTAGTTTAGATCAGTCGTCAAAACCTCTGCACCCAGAAATTTATACGAACTCTGGGCCAGATCCTAGACTATTAAGCTCTGAGGCGACTCTGAGCCGCCGGTGCGCTGTTTGACTCGGATGGGCCGTGCGGGTGGTTGGGGAGGTGGGGTGTGCGGGGGTGGGTATGAGACACGCAGGTTGCGTTGGCAAGCGTTAGTGATTCGTGTACGAGATTGTTCCATCATGAAAGATTCGTTGCGCCCTGGTGAATCAGGCGAATATTTGTATCCCATTATACTGGGAAGACGTTCAGAGAATTTTTCCATCTGCGATACATGAAGTAATATCGGTTTTACTGTTTTATCACACACACTTCCTGGAATGCGCACTATATATTTTCTACAACGTTCAGGGGTAACTGTATTCACCACTTTACCTCGTCGAACTATGCACATTTACGAGCACTCTGACGATCTATTTGAGAGAAACATATGTCCATACTTGTCGTTTTTGATGGGCAAACGATACTGCGGAGCTCGTTATGATATACATGGCTGTAATGGTAGAAATATTTCAAACTCTCGATCATCACAAGATTTACATTCTCCGACCCAGTGTACGCGCACTCGGTGTGATGTAACATGGTATAATATATCCTGTTACCAATCATCAAAAAGGTTCATAACCCAGATCCGTTGTTTCTCTTCTGCAATCGTGGCTTCCTTCACTTCACGATATATGTACTCATTAGTTCAGTTTAATCCTACAACATAAACCATTACATCGTCTGAACCGCGAAACCTAGCAATGCTCTCGCCAGAATAACCATAGAGCATTTGGACGTCTTGCTCCTCATGCTTCGCATGATTTAATGTGGCCTTAAAGGTTTCAAAGGAGGGATGACTAGAAATTCTTTGGGTGTTCACCACATCTGTAGACTTTAGTGAGTACCACTTCAGGAATGTAAGCATGCAATATCATTGGCTGCCATCGTTATTTTTCTTCTATGCGAGAATTCTTTAACAGTTAAAAAGATACGTTTGAGAACAGGGATTCCCGGGGTTAAATGAGCACTAGGGTGGCCCACTTTTCAATTTTTTTTAAAAAGTATAGTTTATCGTAGTTTTTCCCATTATTTGGCACTATACTAGCACATTGATACCATTTTTACAAAAATTGATCAATATTTAGGGTCTCGCATCGACCTTGAAATTACGAGGTTTTTTTTAAAAATGCGTACTTTTTAACTTTTTACTGAATTAAGATAAATCATTAAGTAGGGATGGTTTCTGAATCCTCTCAATGAGAGAAGTCGTTTGGTGTGCCTTCCAATGTCATACGACTAACGGTTTAAAAGTTGTGCCTGTATACAGGTAATACCAATGTGCTAGTATAGTGCCAAATAATGGGAAAAACGACGATCACCTATACTTTTCAAAAAAATCAGCAAATAGCAGACAAATAAGGAAGAAAGAAACAATAACTTAAACAATCACTTTTGCATTGTATTGACCACTATCACACGTCACTGGCTGCAACGTTGTCCCTCTGTGCTATGTCATCGTGGCGAGTGATGACTTCTTGAAGTCGCCGAGCTCTTTCCGGTTCTTTTCCACCACTTGCAGAAGATCCTGCAGCTGTGCCTCGTCCTTTGTGACCGTGTTCGCATAGTCTTGTATCAGTTGGACTCCTCTTTCAGCGACGTCATTGGTGACCTGGAGATTAGAGATCACATCCTTCAGACGACAAAAGTCCTCGTTCTCGTCCCACTTATCAGTTGGCAGGGTGAGCCACGAAGACCCATACATCTTCAGACCTGCAAATAAGAACCAGGAGGACTCGTCGATCAGGTCGGGGAGTAGCGTCATCTCGTCGACTGAGACGCTCTCGTATGTGAAGTCCTTGAGTACAGGGAGGTGGGACAGCTTCTCTGCCATCTGTTGCTTCACAGTGCCATCCACCTTGTTGCTGCATAGAGCGAAGATGACGGTCTGAGGCCTCAGATACCAGAAGTGCCGCCTCATCACTGCCAGTGACGCTTCTGCCACCTCGCGGTCCACTGCCCTATACCTCAGAAAACGCTGGTATAGTACCAGGTCATTCAACGGCGCATCAGCTGCTACAGGGACCTCCAACCAAGCTGGTACGTACAGAAGAGCGATGAACATCACGATCCTGTGCAGTTTGTCGACCAGCTCGGCGTCGAGCTCCAGCTGCCTACTGAACATCAGCAGTTTTGTGTAGTAGATGACCTGAAACAGAATAGGCACCATTGTAAGTAAGACGGTTTATTGTTACCAATTACTTTGTTTGCGTTATAATGCAATGTTTATCTTTGAATAACATTTAAACTTATCGTTCCCGCTCATCGCTGCCACCCGAGGACCACGTTGATGAGGTAGAAGTCAATGTCTTTCCTTGTCCTTGTCGGACAACAGTCGATTCTTCTTTATATCTTCGACAGCGTCAGATGCTCCGATATCCCACAGCTTGTCCACACTGTCCGAAAACTTCTGCCGTTTTCCTCCGGCGTCAGTTTCTCGTTTTCTGCTCTTTTGGAGTAAGTGCCACTCTTTCCACAATGCCTCTAGCTTCCGTTCGCAGTTGAGCTTTGTGATTGTTTTAATGCGGGCCATGTTCCAAAACTTTAAGACTTTGTTTACGGTTTCTTTGAATGCGTCTTTCCTGTTAGCAGTGTACTGGATAACACTGAAGAAGTATTGCAAAACCTGCAGTGTTGTTGGCAATTTGCTACCACTGATGGAGGACGACGGTTGGCCAACTAAAAAAATTTCCGAGGCCGATCTTAGAGAAGGTAGCGATATTATTTTCGCCTTTCCTTTTGATGACTCTCTATTTGTAGCTTCAAGAGTTCTTCCAGTTATGGTTGCCATCGATTTGTCCATGACAAAGGATGAGGAACTCAGACAGAATTTCAAAATGTTATGATCTGCAAAAAAAGAAATAGGTTAGGTACCTGGCACAGGCATAGTGCATTTTCTAATTACCTATGTACATTATACATTCCGCCCGGGTATGGTGACTCATTTTTTTGAAAAGTATAGGTGATCGTGGTTTTTCCCATAATTTGGCACTATACTAGCACATTGATATTACCTGTATACAGGCACAACCTTTAAATCGTTAGTCGTATGACATTGGTAGGCACACCAAACGACTTCTCTCATTAAGAGGATTCAGAAAACATCCCTACTTAATGATTTATCTTGATTCAGTAAAAAGTTAAAAAGTACGCATTTTTTAAAAAAACTAGTAATTTCAAGGTCGATGCGAGACCCCTAAATATTGATCAATTTTTGTAAAGATGGTACCAATGTGCTAGTATAGTGCCAAATAATGGGAAAAACCACGATCACCTATACTTTTAAAAAAAAATTGAAAAGTGGGCCACTCTAATGAGCACGCAGGGAGGAGGCATGGGAGCTATTGAAGAATAGGGACCTCAGCCTTCTTTAGTTAGGCTTATAAGGCTAACTAACGAAAATATCACGACCTAACCTAACCAATCGTTAGGTTAACTGTACGCCCTTGACGATTGGTTAGGTTAGGTCATGATATTTTCGTTAGTTAGCCTTATAAAGCTAACTAAAGAAGGCTGGGTCCTAATTCTTCAATAGCTCCGAGGCATGTACCGATTAGTAGCAGGAGTCACGTGACTCTTTTTATTGGTCAGCAACATACAGTGGGTGGTGCTTATATTTTTTCTTTACACACACACACAAAGGAGAAAATGAAACGCCAGCTGAAACATAATTAAATACATGTAATAAAAAATATATAAACAATAAAATTTCGTCAGCATTTAAATAGACTAATATAACAACTATATAACAAAAATTCACACCTCATGGTATCCAAAGGGGACAGTGTCGTAGGTGCCTGGCAGAATGAACAATTCGTGCGGAAACAAATCTCTGGGTACCCCTGATACCAACTTATATATTTCTACGCGTCAATTAACATAAAAATTCTCTCTCTCTCTCTCTCTCTCTCTCTCTCCGCATCTCCTCCTCGAGGAGGATACAGCCCTGTACACCGAACTCCGTAGCCTGCTAGGGGATAGGGTGTGTGTAGTTTTAGGAGACTTCAACTTTCGCGGCATAAAGTGGGAAGACAGGACAGCTGATGCTGAAGGGAGGAGGCTAGTTGACTTTGCTGATGAGAAATTCCTCTCTCAGTGTGTGAATGAGCCTACACGAGGCGAAAGCTTAGTATTCACGACCGAAGACAACATCGTCACTGGCCTCACCGTTGACGAATCGTTGGGCGGGAGTGATGACGGTCTAATTAGGTTCCGTGTGCGTGTCCACTAAAACGGTGGGCGGACTTTGTTAGCCTCCGGGATAGCGTAGGTGAGATGGGGTTAGAGGTCGGCGGCGATGTTGAGGGAGTGTGGAGTGCATTCCGTGACCAGTTTATGGTGCTGCAGTCTGCTGCCATACCCTCAAAACCAGTCAGCCCTGCTTCAACGCAGCCTAAGTGGTTCAGTCGTGACAGCGCTTCGGCTATCCGAAATAGGAAAGTAGCGTATAGGAGGACGAAGGCCAATCGTTCCCACGAGAACACTAAGGCGTATGTCCGCCTGTGTAGGGAAGTGAAGGCGAAGGTTAGGCTAGCGAAACGTAACGAAGAACTACGGGTGGCAAGCCTCTGCAAGGGGAACCCTAAGGAGTTCTTCAGTTATGTTAATAGTAGAAAGCCCATTAGAAGCGTTGAAGGACCGAAGCGGCGTTCTGCGGACCTCCGACGCGGACATCGCTAATGTGCTTAATGAGTACTTTGCGGGAGTGTTCACCAGGGAGGACACCCGCGTCATCCCAGAGCCAGGCGTCAGGCACGAAGGTGCTGGCCTGGATAGTGTTCGGTGTACCGCGACAGTCGTTGCCGATAGAATAGACAAACTGAGCACGTTTAAGGCTCCTGGGCCAGATTAGTTCCTCCCCAGAGTGTTGCGGGAGGTGCGCGACCAGGTGGCTCCCCACCTGGCTACAGTCTTCAACAAATCGTTGGAGACGGGCCAGTGCCTGGTGAGTGGGGGGAAGCCAATGTGACCCCTATCTTTAAGAAAGGGGATCATGAAAGTCCAGGGAACTATCGTCCCATTAGTCTCACTTCGGTTGTCGGTAAATTATTAGAGGGGACAATAGCGAATAGGATCGTTGACCATTTGGATTCCTACAAGCTACGTGGGGACTCCCACCATGGGTTTAGACGGCATAGGTCGTGTCTCACCAACTTGAACGAGTTTTTCCACGTCATGTTGAGTGAGTATGATAAGAGTAGGGCGATTGATATACTTTACCTCGACTTTGAGAAAGTCTTTGATAAGGTACCTCACCGCCGGCTAATGGCGAAAGTGCGCGCGCTAGGTATCGATGGAGAAGTAGGTAGGTGGATTGAAAACTGGCTGAAGAATAGGCGGCAGAGGGTTGTAATTAAAGGGGTTAGTTCGGGTTGGGCCTCTGTCACTAGTGGATTCCTCAGGGTTCCGTTTTGGGGCCACTGTTGTTTATCATTTACATAAATGATATCGACGGTGGCATCGTCAGTCGGATCGCCAAATTCGCTGATGACACGAAGCTTGGGGCCAATGTTGGGACGCCCGAAGCGATCGGGCAACTGCGTGCGGACCTAGGTAGGATAGGAGAGTGGTCCGAAAAATGGCAAATGCCGTTTAACTTGGGTAAATGCAAAGTGATGCACATTAGCTACGCCAATCCCAAGTCGGACTACTCCATGTTGGGGAGTAATATCGAGGCCACTGATTTGGAAAAGGACTTGGGTGTACTAATTAGCAGCGACCTTAAGTTTATGAAGCAGTGCGTAGAGGTGGAAAAGAAAGCCCAGAAGCTGTTGGCTTATATCAGGAGGCAATTTCGATTTCGGAACAAGGAGATTGTGCTCTCGCTGTACAATTCCCTGATTCGGCCGCACCTAGAGTATGCGGTGCAGTTCTGGCCGCCCACCCTCAGGAAAGATATTGAGAGGCTGGAGCGAGTGCATGCGAGGGCCACAAAGTTAATCCCTTCCGTTAGGCATATGGGCTACAATCGACGCTTACTCGCCCTGAACTTGTTTTCGCTGGAAACTAGGAGGCTGCGCGGTCAACTCATCGAGGTTTTCAAGCCCTTACGAGGGTTCAACGATGTCAATTTTAGAAGCATGTTTAGTTTGAATCATAACCCAACTCGCAACAATGGTTGGAAGTTGGATTTGAAACGGTTTAGGACTAGTGTGTGTGTGGATTACTTTACCTATAAGATCTGTGACACGTGGAACAGGTTACCTTCAGAAGTTGTGAACAGTTCCTCTGTGGATCATTTTAAGAAAAGGTTAGACCAAATCTTGCACACTATTTGAGGGTGTAGAAAATTTGCCCTGGCACCCTTTGCCATTGGTACCTTCTCGGTATGGGCCGCAAGGAATTTTGAGGTACTTCTTTTCCTTGTAACTCCTTATAACTCTCTCTCTCTCTCTCTCTCTCTCTCTCTCGCTCTCTCTCTCTCTCCTCTCTCTCTCTCTCGGCTTGGTAAATACTTAAAGACCGTCCTCTAAAATTCGTTCAGAGTTCGCCCACTAAAACTTGTTCAGCCAATGAAGGATCTACATTCTGAAAGTGTGGAGCCGGGGAAGTCTTTTGTTCAGCATGCCCCATTCTATGAGAGTCTTCTCCATGGGTCTTCTCCATGTACGTTATTATTTTTTCAGAGCTGATGCGTGTGTTCATTTGATGGGGCGCGTGGACAATAACTGTATTTTCAAGTCAGTCTCTGCAGGAATTGGCACCACAAGGCCCTGAACCCGAGACTAGCACTGATCGAGAAGCACAAACGATTGGAGCAGCGTCGACTGCAGCATGTAAGCAGGCTATTGTTTAACTAACTAATCCCTCTTACGTACATAAAAAGTTCTTTTGAAATGAATTTCGCGGTAGTTTTTATGTTTCCTATTTTTATTTTAAAACCGTGACGAGATTTTTTGTATTTTAAAATAATTATTTTCTCTTTATGCTCTAAAAATAATAATAATAATAATAATGATAACAATAATAATAAAGCGCGGCTTACTGTAATATTTATCTTTTTTCTTTTTGGGACAATCCGGTTGTGTTATACGAAGATGCGCCCCGAAACACAGAATGTGTGTTAATCGAGGAAACGATGTAAGTTTTTCTTTTTTCTTGTGTGTGTGTGTGTGTGTGTGTGTGTGTGTGTGTGTGTGTGTGTGTGTGTCAGATAAGAATAAACAAGTATTTTCAACATTTTATTAAATAATAAAACTATGGGTAACATAGTGTTATTATCTCGTTGTTATCTCGTGTGTTATTATCTGTTATTATGGGTAACATAGTGTTTCACATAAAGGGTTTTCTACCTCGTGGTGTACGGACGTTTTTGTTCTGCTCTGTGTAATATCGAAATTACTGGTGTTTATAAGTTCATCAGTAAATGCTATCTTATACCAGTGTGTGTTAAACATCAGTAAATTCGCAGTAATAATTTATTAAGTGAAAGCCGGTGACATATAGAGTGTACAAACTAAAATTACATCAGTTGAAACAAAATTTGAAAATAACTCGAATAGAAAATCAGCCCCTGAGAATTTAAATTAGGCCTATACAGGGAAAGAAGGTCAGAGAAAATTCGAAAGAGCCATAAAACGGGGAGGTCAAGTTTACGAGATGAAATTGAAAAGTAAGAAGGAAAACGGAAAACCAAGGAAAGAATAGAGAATAAAGGCAAAAATAAGGGAATAAAGAAAGGGAAAGAAAGAATAAAGAATAATAAAGAATAAAGAAAACAGAAAGGAAAGAATAAATGAAAGAATAACAAAAAATACAAAGAAGTGTGTAAACTGCGGTAAATTCAGAAAGCTGGATAGGGCTGGACTATGTTTAATGGAATGCGCTGGGCATCAGCTTTGCGATTGCAAAAATGAAGCGGATCAAGCCACGGGCTTAAAATGCATGTCGTGCAATATCTTTAACCACTACGAATGCATGAACTTAAATATAAAAGACAAGAAAGTGATAAATAGAATAAATAACAAAATCATAGGCATTTACGGCTTCCTGTGCATCACATGTATGGAAAAAAATAAGAAAAGGCTGTGAAAACTGTATCGAGGAAAGTGAATTGGCATTCCTGGATTACAACACTCACAGAGCAGATAGAGTGGCTAGACGAGGGGGAGGGTGTTGTATCTACGTGAAAAACACATACACATGTGAAGTGAAGGTAAACAAATCAAACAGCACAGTTGAAGTTATTATATTAGAGGTTACAGAACTGAACCTAACCATTATGAACATCTACAGACCACCAAACACCACAAAAAGTTAATTCCAATTTGCTACAAATGAAATAGAAAACATATTAAAATTACTTGAAACTCCAGCAACAAATATTCTAATTTTCGGAGATTTTAATTTCCCATTCATATCATGGAAGAAAAATGAAGAAGTTATATATGTTGAGAAGTTTCATGCCAACATTACTGAAGGTGATAGAACCCAAGCAACAATCTATTAGATATTATGTAACATTACACCCTTACCCAGGAAATATGTGAAGCCACGAGAAAGGAGAACGTTTTGGATTTAATCTGGACAAATAACGAGATAATAATTAAAAAAAAAGTAAAGCACACAAAGTTCTTCGACCATAACCTCATCGATATACAATTGAAGTTAGCACCCAGAGGTCCGAAAATGCATCCTAGAGAGGTAGATGCAATATTTGAAGGCTTAAACATAAATTCAAATAAAGTAAATTGGGAAAACGTAAATAAAGATTTAAAGGAGGTAAATTGAGAATTGCTACTTCACAAGAAGACTCCACAAGAACTACTGTGCATAATAGAGATTGAAACCAAACCTATAATGCTGAAACATATTCTAGAGGGACAGGAAAGAAAACGTAGCAAGCTCGAGAGGAAAATCAGGACTCTATTCAGGTAACGAAGACAAACCGTAAAACATCTCCACAGATGCAGAACTGATGCAAAGAGACTCAAACTAGAGAGGCAACTTGGCGAAATAGAAATGGACCTAAAGCAAACATTCATACATAAGACAAACGAGGAGGAAAACAAGGTAGCAGAAAACATAAAAAATAACCCAAAATACTTCTACAGGTTTGCGAAAAGGAAAATGCAGTGTTAGGAGAGCATTGGTCCGTTGATAGACGGGGAGGCCGAATGCACAAATGACCCGAAAGAAATAAGTGAACTGCTTAGGGAACAATTTAACTCTTGTTTAGCACCCCTAAGGCCGAGATGGAAGTGGAAAACCCAGACGAATTTTTCGACATAGATACAGATCAACCAAGAACAAATTCCGGCACAAACCTATTAATGGACTTCGAATTCACGGAAGCAGATGTAATTACGGCCTTATCACAGATGCGAGGCAATTCAGCGCCAGGGCCAGACACATGGAATGCCACATTTCTGAAGAAATGCAAAGAGAGTATTGCCAAACTGCTATACCTACTATGGAAGAAATCACTCGACACAGGACAAATTCCACTACCCTTAATTAAAGAACGCGAACATTGCCCTCCTATTTAAAGGTAGTAACAGAGCAATGCCCAAAAATTATTGGCCAGTGGCTCTCACCTCACCTTATAAAGTGTTTTGAACGTATAATTAGAGGTGAAACTACCTACTACCTACAAGAAAAAGACTTATACAACCCAAATCAACATGGCTTCAGGGCGGGAAGATCATGCCTATCACAGCTACTAGGCCACCAGGAGAAAATATTAGAAACATCATTGTGTCGAGGAAAAAATATTGATGTAATAAATACGGACTTTGCTAAAGCCTTCGATGAATGTGACCATGGAATCATAGTACACAAACTTAAGAATACAGGAATTACTGGAAAGCTAGGAAGGTGGATACTTAATTTCTTGACGCAAAGAACACAAAGAGTGGTGATAAACGGAGTTAAATTGGAAGTCTCGGAAGTCGTGAGTTCTGTCCCACAAGGGACAGTATTAGCTCCCTTGCTGTTCATAATAATGATTGCAGATATTGATGCAGATATCACTGACAGTATTGTATCATGTTTCGCAGATGACACAAAGATATGTGAGGAAACAATGAAAGAAGGTGACATAAAACGATTACAAAACGACATTGAAACATTATTCCAGTCGGTAGAACACAACAATATGAAGTTCAAAGAAGAAAAATTCCAACTTCTAAGATATGGTAATAACAAAGAGCTACAGAAAAGAGGGTACAAGACTATGCAAGCCAAACAGATAACACTAAATCCACAAGTCAGGGATCTTGGGGTAATAATGTCGTCAGACGATGCAGAATTTAGAGAGCACTATAAAATCAAAATTACAATGGCGCGAAAAATAATGGGAATCATCTGGAGTAGCTTCCGCAGCAGAAAAGCAAACATCATGCTCAAATTATGGCAGAGTCTAGTCCTACCAATAAGTGAGTATTGCTCAGTACTCACAAGCCCATTCAGAAAACGAGTCATTGCGAACATTGAAGCTATACAAAGGACTTTTGTGTCTAAGATAGAGGAAACGGAAGGTGAAGACTACTGGTCTCGACTACACTCCCTGGAACTCTACTCTCTCGAAAGAAGGTGCGAGCTGTACACAATAATATACATATGGAAAATACTTGAGGGCTGTGTCCCTAACCTTAGAAATGAAATAGGAACAAACTGGAATGAGAGAAGAGGCAGATTTTGTATGGTCCCTGCTGCGGTGGGACAAGAGGGCACGAAAACGAGGATAGAAAATACCCTCAGAATACGAGGTCCAAAGCTTTTCAGTGTCCTACCAAAAGAAGTGAGGAATCTCCAGCACACTGACCTGAATAACTTCAAGAACCAGCTGGACAGATTCCTCTGCAAAGTCCCTGACCATCCATGCGTGGCTGGCTACGAGGGCAGGAGGAGATCAGCAGCAATTCCCTCATTCACCAATTCCCGCAAATGAGGCGGGATGCTGCAGAGGGGTCGACCGCAGGTCAATCCTGAACCGTCGTTCAAACTCACCAAAAGTAACGAAAAGTAAGTAACATTTTAAGTATCTTTATAAATTAATACATAATTTCGTTTATTGTATACACCACATTTTTTACGTAATATTGGCTTTACTTTTTTTTTCTTTCCACGTTTCCTTCTAAGTTTCATAAATTTTGTATACAAGTAGTTACATAACTTTTTTACAAACTTTTATTTCTCCACACAGTCTCTATCCTTTTTTACGGTTTTCCTTTACCTCGAAACAAGTGCCTTAATTCTTTGCTGGTAAAAGTCCGCTGGGTTCCGATGCAGCCACCTCTTCACATCCTCAACAACCTCATCGTCACTCTGAAACTTTCTTCCACGAAAAGCATCCTTCATTGGCCCAAAAAAATGGAAGTCTAAAGGTGCCAGAATCAGACTGTATGGAGGGTAGGATAAAACAGTAGTAGAATGGGCGCAAAATGGGAGAGTGCAATGCAATTGCAGATGTTGATCAATGTTACATAAGGTTATACAACAAGGGGAAGGGGAATGTTGCAAGTTGTTATGCAACAAGGGGAAGGGGAATTTTGCAGACTGTTATGCAGCAAGAGAAGGGGGGAATGTTGCAAGAGCAACAAGGGGTTATGCAACTTGGAGGCGGAGTTATCCCCCAAGAGAAAGAGAGAGGAGAAGGAGAGAGAGAGGACAGGTGTTCGCCTTGGAGGAGCCAAGCGCATATTAAGATTTCAGCCGAGCGGCCGTTGTCCTATAGGGCCCCTAATCAGCCAGCTGGCTTAATCAGCCAGTTGGTGTGTATCTGGCTGAGTTGCAAGATTGTGCTATTCATTCAATTAAAGCATATATTCTGGCTTAATCCGCCAGTTGGTTTAGATGGCTGAGTTGCCAGTTTGCACTATTTAGTTAATTAAATCATAAATTCTGGCTTATTCCGCCAGTTGGCTTAGAAGGCCTAACCAGCCATTTGGTATAATTAAATAATAATAATGTTTATATATGCAACCAAAGGAATTAAATAAAACACCATCACATCAATCTGTATATTTAGACGAATTATTGGATTGCCATAATCCGTCAGCTGGATTAACCCGCCAGTTGACCTTCTAGGTTTATATATAACGTTTATATATACAACCAAAAGAATTAAATAAAACACCAGCACATCACTCAGTTTATTTAGACGAATTATTGGATTGGCATGATCCTAGTCGGAGGTGTACGCGCATTTGTGTGCGCTTGTCCCAGTCAGCTGACTTAAACCGCCAGTTGGCATAACCGCTAGATGACTTAGAAGGCCTAACCAGCCATTTGGTATAATTAAATAATAATAATAATAACGTTTATATATACACATCCAAAAGAATTAAATAAAACTCCATCGCATCACTCTGTTTATTTAGACAAATTACTGGATCCAATTTCACGAAATATATTGAAAATAAATATACATTCCTATACAAGCGAAGGAATATATGCAATCAAAAATAATAATAGCATAAGAACTACGAACGAGGAGTATATATATAATAAAAAAAAATAATAATATACAAACCCGGACCTATTCAAATTATTCATTCTAACGAAGGTCAAGCGTGCTACTCCACCTTACACCTACAGTTTAACGTTGAATCCGAACCACGTCTAAAATAAAATGTTAAAACACTCTTTCACACAATAAAATCTAATTTCAGAGTAAAAAAATTTTAAACAGCCTAACCATACAAAATATCACTCGGGAGCGGAATAAGACGGTTTACAGAGAATAACAGAATCACCTTGCGAAAATAATATTATCATTTACTACAGAAATGCTTATTCCGCCGAAGTTCAAGCTTTTCGCCCCGTTCTAGACCTAGAGTTTAACGGGGAATACTACTACAATAGATCTAGTTGGCCTGGTGAAGTAGTGAGTTGACTTCTTTTACTCTCCATCTCTCAGGTACACCCGGATCATCGGGGATCTTCTTTTCTATTCCATGGAATTTTAGATCCTCCCCTTTTCCGTACCGTAACAGTTGAATTTTATCAGTGTTAAACTTCATATAAAAACTATGCAACATCTCCTAAAACTTACTACATCATTACCCCTAGCCCGTCCTTCATGCATTAAAAAAGTTCTACTTTATCGGAAATCTTTGTTTAGCATCCCCCTGATTGTTCATTCCGGCGAAGGTCAAGCGTGTCACTCACCTTAGACCTACAGTTTAACGTTGAATCCGAACCACGTCTAAAATAAAATGTTAAAACACTCCTTAACACAGTAAAATCTAATTACAGAATAAAAAAATTTAAACAGCCTAACCATACAAAGCATCACTCGGAATTGTCCTGAATATGAAAGAAAGAAAAAATAAACAATCAGCCCACCTATAAAAATATAAAAATTGATGAGTATATATATATATATATATATATATATAATAAAAAACAAATTAATTTATCAAAAGAATATACGAAAACAATTTCTCCATTTCAGTTACACAAACGTTTATCTTTTTATAACAAATTTTGCTTAATTTGAAGTCCCACACAATTTATATACGGCAAGCAACTTAAACCGTCCGAAATTGACCCGGTATAAATTAGTGTCTTTAACGATTATTTTTCGACTTTAAACCTTTAAATTAACTTAAAATTATATAGCGAACTAAAACTACAAAGCGATGCCTGTAAATCCATTATTTACATCCAGTCAAAAAATAATCTTAAAAATTCGACTGGATTCTGGAAAATTTTGCTACTTCTTTATTGAATCTCTTAGAATGCTCTACTATATATATATATATATATATATATTATATAACCTAAAACTGCGTCACTATACGCTCAAACATTTTAAACCTTTATAGAAATCAACGCGAAAAGGAAAGAAACAACTCTCGAATCCCGACTCTAATTTTGACTCCACATTATTTCGGCTTCGACAAGATGATCAGATAAATTTTAAGTCCAAATGGTCTGGAAATCTAGACTCCAACGACAAGAGAAAAACAAATTTTTTTGACCACGAAAATTACGAAAATGCTCGCTATGAGATTTTTGAAAATGATGGGGGCCATCTTGAAAAATAGTTGCAATAATTTGTCAAGGAATGAGAATCGAAATTTGCTTTCAAATGGGATAACACAATGCATCTTGCTATTTAAATAATCGAACCAGAATATTTATTAATGCTATATTACGGATAGCAACAATTTTGACCGAAATATAAGGCGATGTGGGAAAGCCCTTATATTTATATAAAGGAACACCGCGTAGCCACCAAAATGTTGTGTTTAATTTCTTTAAGGGCCTATTCCTTCATTATTATATTTCATTATTTACTCTACTTTCTATTCATTTTCTCTCTATCTTTCATTTATCGTTGTTTTTACTCTCGTTTCGCTGTGCTTTATAAATACGGGTAGCACTTGGCCGAGTTTGAGGCGCCATTATGATTCGAACAATGCAAAGGAGACAGGGGGATTGATTATACACTAATTACACTTTACTCACTTTTATTTATGCCGATAGGCTTTTACATAAACGGGGTAATGCGAGGGGGTGGGGGAGTAACGTTAACATTTTAAATCGGAGAAAGACGTAATACTATTCTAAATTTACAACTACATCGTAACACACAAAAATACCTTCTTAAGCTCAAGGCCGTCCGATGACTGACGGGGATTACATTTAAAAACGTAGAAGACAGCAATAGAGTATTTAACAGCGAGAAATTTTAACTCTTAGGATATGGTAGAAATGAAGAAATTAAACAGACTGCATATTAGGCCAGATGAGCAGGGTGTACATGACTGTGCGTTGGAGAGAGCGAGAGAGCAACTCGCTCCTCCACCAAGCGGTCATGTGTGGCGGAGAGTGCAAGAGTGCAACTCGCTCCTCCACCAAACCGGGTCTAGAGGCGGGACCACCAGCGTGACCTCCGTGTGAAGAGAGACCGAGCAGAGGGGGGACACTAACAAATGGTCAGAAGACAACAATAGGGCATTTATCACCGAGAAATTTCAACTCTTGAGATATGGTAGAAATGAAGAAATTAAACAGACCGCATATTAGGCCAGATGAGCTGGGTGTACATGGCTATGTGCTGTGGAGAGCGCAGAAGAGCGGCTCACTCCTTCACCAAGCCAATCGTAGAGGCAGGGACCAACAGCTCGACCTTCGTTTGAAGAGAGAACGACACGCGGAAACGCATCGTGGCACACACACACACACACACACACACACATTTTATTCATGCAGTTAACCGTGGTTCACTGTCGTCAATTGAGTTAACATGACCTACTAATTGTTACCATCATGCAGGTATCCGTGATAGTGGCATGGAGTTAACCGCGACTTGGAGGTGTTTACATTTGCGGGTCCCTCCCGCCAAACCGCCACAATGCGACTGAGTCAGTGTTTCTCAGCGAGACCAAACGCAATATTACGAACGAAATTATCAAAGACGCAAAGAGAAAAGTCGGCGAGTGGTACCAAACCTCAAACTAAACCCAGTAACCTTACACACTGACATCACCTAGTGACGCGTTCATTAGTTGTGGGACTATTTACCGAACGTTTTGATCACACCTCGTATATATAAGATCTACAAAGTCCTTTTTCATCCGGTATTTAAAAGAACACATTCATTTTCACCTCTTCAGTCTCAATTGTTTAAGGTTCAAAATTAAATGTCAAACGCGGTGCAAGAGAGCAATTCCCTCCTACACCAAGCGGTCATGTGGCTGAGAGCGACTACTAATTTTTATATAAAACGGAGTAAATACATTTTTTACATTAAATTGTCTTCGCATCCACGTTATTTTACGTGAGACGAGAAGAAAAGGATACAGGTACATGAAAGGGTACCATCGGAATGCGTCTTTGACCTATTTACCAGCGAGTGCATACCCATGATGTCTCGCTCTGCTTCTCCTTACATTCGTTCTTTGATTTAAAATCACAATAAACTATACAAATGTTCTGTGAGATTAATATTTAATTTTTCACCAGATAAACATCATCATAAACGGTAGACATGATCTGCCTTAAAGCTAAAACATAACTGCTTATCAATTCATGTTTTCAGTTGCAATAAACATCGATGAGGTGTATGGGAAATGCACGGGTAACTCAGCACGGCCCTATGCGCACGGGTTGGGGCGGAAAGCTGTAATACTACAGCAAAATAGTAACACTAGATGGGTCGTTATGACACATCCTGGGATATTGGCAGAGACTTAAATGAACGTATCTCAGGACCGCCACGACAGTCACAGTTAAGGTCTTCCTCTCTTGGTGGAGGAGAGAGTTGCTCTTGCGAGTTTTCTGATAACACTGGTCAACAAAGATTTTTCATCAGAGTAAACTTTGTGGTGGCTGGATAGCATATTTCACGCTGATTCCAAAACTGCATTCAGATCTTTTCTAGCACGTATAGTTTTCAAGATGAAGGCATATATATAACTACACAGATTTAACCATTTTAAATAGGCAAAATACTAATATTTCAACATTTGATTATTTATTTTATTGTGTTTTTTTAGTTTATTCATCTTATTTATTTCAATTATCTTAATTATACATCTTATGTATTTCAGGTGTGAGCTTTTACGTCTAGCAGCATTGTGATTCAGGCAACAACGCCGTGCTTTGTGTGTCAAAAGATCAGTCCAGTCCAAGAACTTGTTGTGTCAAGTTGGTGTACATTTTTTTGAATTTATAGTTTGCTCAGGTCAGTCAACATGCCTCGACAATGTAAGAATGACCCCGACAAGTTCTGTTTCGTATGCGGCCAGTTGACAACTAAAACACAGCGACGAAGTATTACAACCGACATTAAGAAAATATACAAGCTATACTTTGGTTGCCATCTAGGTGACCAAGATAAACCATGGGCGCCACATCAAATCTGTTCTGGCTGTTCAAATGGATTACGTGAGTGGCTTAACAAAAAGAAAGCTTCAATGCCATTTGCCATACCCATGATATGGAGGGAGCCGAGAGATCATCATGAAGACTGTTATTTTTGTAGTGTGAACTTAATGGGGTTTTCTGCCAAGAACAAACACCAGATTGTATATCCAAACTTGGATTCAGCACGTAGACCAGTAAAACATGATGAAACATTGCCCATTCCAATTCCCCCAAGTGATAGGCTAGATTCTATCATAGATGACATGGAAAGTGATGAAGGTGTAACTGGCGTTTCCGGACCATCTACAGAACCAGAGTACACTTTTGAAGGTAGACATTTAGAGCCTAAAAAGTTAACCCAAGGACAGTTGAATGACCTTGTTAGAGATTTATCGCTGTCTAAAGAGAAATCAGAGCTTCTCGCCTCAAGACTAAAGGAGTACAATTTACTTGAGAACAATGTTCGTATTAGTTACTACCGAAAGCGGAATTTTGAATTAACAGCATTCTTTTCAGTAGACGGTCCTCTCTGTTATTGCCACGACATCAATGGACTATTTACAGCCATATCTCAGACGTATGTGGCATCTGAGTGGCGCCTCTTTATTGATTCGTCGCAGAGAAGCCTGAAAGCAGTTCTTTTGCATAATGGTAATATAATGCCATCCATCCCCATTGCCCATTCCGTCCATCTAAAAGAGACATATGACAATATGGATATACTACTTAAGGCAATCAAATACGACAGTCATCAATGGAATGTTTGTGGAGATCTAAAAGTTATAGGAATGCTTATGGGTATGCAGTCAGGATTTACAAAATTTTGTTGTTTCCTTTGCCTGTGGGACAGTCGCGCCACTATAGAACATTACACCAAAAGTGACTGGCCACTTAGGTATACATATGTCCCAGGGATAAGCAATGTCCAGTCTGTCCCTTTAGTGGATCCCCAAAAGATCTATCTGCCACCTCTTCACATTAAACTTGGTTTAATGAAGAATTTTGTTAAAGCAATGGGTAAAGTCAATTCTGAAGGGTTCCAATACCTTTCAAGGAAATTTCCGAAGGTTACTGCAGCAAAATTGAAGGAAGGAATTTTTGTTGGGCCACAAATAAGGGAGGTTTTGAATGACACTGAATTTGAAAAAGTCTTAAGTCCGCTGGAATTGAAGGCTTGGCTGGCGTTCAAATGGATATGTGAAAACTTTCTTGGAAGCACCAAGTCACCTGCGTATAAGGATGGAGTCAAGAACCTCCTTGATGCCTTCAAAGAAATGGAGTGTCGAATGTCGTTA
This sequence comes from Bathynomus jamesi, assembly GCA_023014485.1. NCBI lineage: Eukaryota > Metazoa > Arthropoda > Malacostraca > Isopoda > Cirolanidae > Bathynomus > Bathynomus jamesi. The sequence continues at coordinate 549,329 of JAJOZX010001602.1, forward strand.
AAAATTCACTTCCTGCATTCCCACTTAGATTTCTTTCCTGAAAACCTTGGTGCAGTGAGTGACGAGCAAGGAGAGCGCTTCCATCAAGATATTCAGATGATGGAGAAGCGCTACCAAGGATATTGGAATGAAAGCATGATGGCGGACCATTGTTGGATGCTGTATCGTGACAATCCAGGCCAAATTTACAAAAGGAAATCACACTCACAGCGCTTTTAATAAAATAATGTATATATTCTTTATTTATAAGTGCATTGAATAACGTATATGATGTATTTGTTGTTTAGCATTCCTAAGTGTGATCTATACATCCATAAATTTTCTTATAGCAATATCAAAAACTTAAAAATATCAAAACCAGTGTATCTATATAACTATACGTGCTAGAAAACAAATAAAACCAGATTCGGAATCAGCGCGACAATTGCATTAAGAAAAGTGTGATCATGTTTGTGATGAGAAAAAAAAGTTTCATTTTGTTGGCTAGTGTAATCATAATTTTTAACAGCGATTTCAAATCACTAATATATGTGTGTGTGTGTGTGTGTGTGTGTGTGTGTGTGTGTGTGTGTGTGTGTGCACACGCCGTCTTCATTTTTTTACTCTCTTTTTGTATATATATATATATATATATATATATATATATTTCATTCAATTCCAATTGTAGAGTACTCCCAATGTGTGTGGGGTGGGGTTATCGATGTTTATTGAAGCAGATCATGTCTACCGTTTATGATAATGTTCATAGGGTGAAAAAATAAATATTAATCTCATAGAACATTTATATTGTTTATTGTGAGTTTATATGAAAGAACGAATGTAAGGAGAAGCAGAGCGAAATATCATGGATATTCTCTCGCTGTTATATAGGTCAAAGAAGCATTCCGATGGTACCCTTTCATGTACCTGTATCCTTTCCTTCTCGTCTCACGTAAAATAACGTGGATGCGAAGACAATTTAATGTAAAAAATGTATTTGCTCTGTTTCATATAAAAATTAGCAGTCGCTCTCCGCCACACATGACCGCTTGGTGTAGGATGGAATTGCTCTCTTGCACCGCGTTTGACACTTAATTTTGAATCTTAAACAATTGAGACTGAACAGGCGAAAATGAATGTGTACTTTTAACTACCGGATGAAAAAGGACTTGGTAGATCTTATATATACGAGGTGTGATCAAAAAGTTCGGTAAATAGTCCCGCAACTAATGAACGCGTCACTAGGTTATGTCAGTGTGTATGGTTATTGGGTTTAGTTTGAGGTTTGGTACCACTCGCCGATTTTTCTTTGTGTCTTTGATAATTTCGATCGTAATATTGCGTTTGGTCGCACTGAGAGACTGACTGAGTCGCATTGTGGCGGTATGGCGGGAGGGACCCGCGAATGTAAACACCTCCAAATCCCGGTTAACTTCATGTCACGATCACGGATAAGTGCATGATGGTAACAATTAGTAGGTCATGTTAACTCAATTGACGACAGTGAATCACGATTAACTGCATGAATAAAATGTGTGTGTGTGTCACGCTGCGTTTCCGCGTGTCGTTCTCTCTTCACACGAAGGTCGAGCTGGTGGTCCCTGCCTCTAGGATTGGCTTGGTGAAGGAGTGAGCCGCTCTCTTGCGCTCTCCACAGCACATAGCCCTGTACACCCAGCTCATCTGGCCTAATATGAAGTCTGCTTAATTTCTTCATTTCTACCATATCTCAAGAGTTGAAATTTCTCAGTGTTAAATGCCCTCTTGTTATCTTCTGACCATTTGTTAGTGACCCCCCCTCAGCTGGGCCTCTCTTCACACGGAGGTCAAGCTGGTGGTCCCTCCTCTAGACCTGTCTTCGTGGAGGTACGAGTTGCTCTCTTGCGCTCCCCGCCACAGAGGACCGCTTGGTGGAGGAGGGAGTTGCTCTCTCACGCTCTCCACCGCACATAGTCATGTACACCCGGCTCATCTGGCCTAATATGCAGTCGAATTTCTTCATTTCTCCCATATCTCAAGAGTTGAACTTTCTCGGAGTTAAATGCCATATTGTTGTCTTCTGACGATTTGTTAGTGTCCCCTCTGCTCGGCCTCTCTTCACAAGGAGGTTAAGCTAGTGATCCCGCCTCTAGACCCGGTTTGGTGGGGGAGCGAGTTGCTCTCTTTCGCTCTCTGCCACACATGACCGCTTGGTTCAGGAGCGAGCTGCTCTCTCGCGCTCTCTACCGTACATAGTCATGTACACCGGGCTCATCTTTCCTAATATGCAGTCTAATTTCTTCATTTCTACCATATCTCAAGAGTTGAAATTTCTCGGTGTTAAATACCCTATTGCTGTCTTCCGACCGTTTGTTAGTGTCCCCCTCTGCTCGGCCTCTCTTCACACGGAGGTCAAGCTGGTGGCCCCGCCTCTAGACCTGTCTTGGTGGGGAGGAACGATTTGCTCTCTTGCGCTCTCCGCCACACATGACCGCATGAACGAGGAGAGAAATGCTCTCTTACAACGCGTTTGACACTCAATTTTGAATCTTAAACAAATGAGACTGAACAGGTGAAAATGAAGTGTATTCCTTTAACTACCGGATGAAAAAGGACGTAGTAGATCTTATATATATATATATATATACAGTATATATATATATATATACACAGGGTGTCCCATAAGTCTGGCATCATAGGAAAAATAATAAAAAATGGCAAAACAAAAGCTTTTATTTACAGAACGTGCTTACTATGTCCACCATTTTTTCAATACACAAATTATACCCAGTGAACAAGCACAGGGTGAATGATGTCAGAAGTAATGGTGTTACATGCCCCAATAATGCGCTGCCGCAAATGTTCAACACTCCTAATTTTTTCTGCGTATACCAGCGCTTTCAAGTGGCCCCAGAGATGAAAATCAAGTGTCGTGAGATCCAGGCTTCTAGCTGGCCATTCCACAGGCCCTCGACGTCCTATCCAATGACCAGGGAATTGTTGGTACAGGTATTCCCTTACTTGGGTGCTGTAATGTGCAGGAGCGTCGTCTTGCTGGAACCATGTTGGGAAATTTCCTTCTTCGTTCCAGGATAGCAGTCGCTGTATCATCGTCAGTGGACCTCCTTGAAGGTCCACTGCGTGGTTTATCTTCTATGGATCCTGTTTCTTTAAACTTTGCAACAAGTCTGCTAACACAACTCTGTGTTATTGACTCGCGGTCTGGATGCAGTCTGTTAAATTCAGCAGCGGCCTCTCTTTGACTCCGATTTCCTATGAGTAGAATTATCTGGATTTGTTCTTCCTTGCTCACAGATATTATGGCCTGTAGAAAGAGAAAAATATGAATTATGGTTTGTAGAAATTGAAAAATATGAATTTCTCCTATGATGCCGGACTTATGGGACACCCTGTATATATATATATATATATATATATATATATCGAAGCATTTCATAATTCTTTATTGTTGGACAGATCCCAATCTTCTACGTTATTAAATGTTTATGAAAATATGCAGAATTAGACAGAGTGTGAATAAAAATATGTTAGCTCGTGAAAACGATTCTCTGGGCAGAATTGCCCTTCAGTCATCGGTCGGCCTTTGGCTTAAGAAGGTGTTCTTGTGTTACGATGTAGTTGTAAATTTAGAATAGTATTACGTCTCTCTCCAACTTAAAAAAAAAAAAATATATAATATATATATATATATATATATATATATATATATATATATATATATATAGTAGAGCATTGTAATAGATTCAATAAAAAAGTAGCCAAATTTTCAAGAATCTAGTCGCATTTTTAAGATTATTTTTTGACTGGATGTAAATAATGGATTAACAGGCATCGCTTTGTAGTTTTAGTTCGCTTTATAATTTTAAGTTAATTTAAAGGTTTAAAGTCGAAAAATAATCGTTAAAGACACTAATTTATACTGGGTCAAATTCGTATGGTTTAAGTTTATTATGCTTGCCGTATATAAATTGTTTGAGTTCAAAATAAGCAAAATTTGTTATAAAAAGATAAAAGTTAATAGAGAAATTGTTTTCGTAAATTCTTTTGATAAATTAATCTGTTTTTTACTTTATATATACAGGGCGTCCCAAAAAAATGTATACACACTTTAACAGCTGATAGCTCAATTGATGTTTCTTTCTTTCCAAGTTAAACCCATTAGAATTAATAATGGCAGTCAGACTAAGCTTTGAACAAAGGAAATTCATTCTAAAATGCTACTGGAAGTGTGAAAACGCAGTTGAAGTGCAAAGACAGTTTAGGAGGGAGTTTCAAACAGATCCACCAACGCGACGTACCATCACTCGAATTAGAGATAAGTTTGAAGCCGATGGAACTGTTCAGAATGTCCACAAGAAGCGTTCCGGAAGACCAAGGACATCGACAAGCCCCACAAAGCAAGAAAGAGTACTGGAAACGTATCACCAAAGTCCAAGAAAATCTGTGCGGCAAGCGAGTCGTGAGGTAGGAATTTCAGAATCGTCTGTCCAACGCATTTTGAAGCGCTGTCAATGGAAACGTTACATTCCAAGATTAGTCCATGCTATTAATGAAGATGATCCGGACCGAAGAGTGGAGTATTGCGAGTGGTACTTGGCACGATGTGGATGTGGATTGGACGAAGGGGTTTCGTAGAATACCCTCCGCGTTCACCAGACCTCACACCACTAGACTTTTTTATGGGGATACTTAAAAGACAAAGTCTACGCTATAAAACCTGCAACAGTCGCTGAATTGAGAGCAGCCATTGAACGAGAATGCACACAAATACCAAACGAAATGTTTCGTGATGTTTGCGATTCCATTGCTTCGCGTTATCAGCAGTGCCTGGACCAGAACGGACGTCAGTTTGAAAACAGGCGTTGACAAAACAATTAAATAATGTCTGTAGATTCTAGTACATTTTGAAAATGAAATGTATTTTAATAAACACTGCCTTTATAAGTATTTAAAGTGTGTATACATTTTTTTGGGACGCCCTGTATATATATATAATATATATATAATATATATACTCATCAATTTTTATATTTTTATAGGTTGGCAGATTGTTGTTGTTTATTTTTTTCTGTCTCTCATTTTCAGGCCAATTCCGAGTGATGTTTTGTATGGTTAGGCTGTTTAAATTTTTTTGATTCTGAAATTAGGTTTTATTGTGTTAAGGAGTGTTTTAACATTTTATTTTAGACGTGGTTCGGATTCAACGTTAAACTGTAGGTCTAAGGTGAGTGACATGCTTGACCTTTGACGGAATAAACAATCAGGGGGATGCTAAACAAAGATTTCCGATAAAGTAGAACTTTTTTAATGCATGAAGGACGGGCTAGGGGTAATGATGAAGTAAGTTTTAGGAGATGTTGCATAGTTTTTATATGAAGTTTAACACTGCTAAAATTCAACTGTTACGGTACGGAAAAGGGGAGGATCTAAAATTCCATGGAATAGAAAAGAAGATCCCCGATGATCCGGGTGTACCTGAGAGATGGAGAGTAAAAGAAGTCAACTCACTACTTCACCAGGCCAACTAGATCTATTGCAGTAGTATTCCCCATTAAACTCTAGGTCTAGGACGGGGCGAAAAGCTTGACCTTCGACGGAATAAGCATTTCTGTAGTAAATGATAAATATTATTTTCGCAAGGTGATTCTGTTATTCTCGGTAAACCGTCTTATTCCGCTCCGGAGTGATATTTTGTATGGTTAGGCTATTTAAAATTTTTTTATTCTGAAATTAGATTTTATTGTGTGAAGGAGTGTTTTAACATTTTATTTTGGACGTGGTTCGGAATCAACGTTAAACTGTAGGTCTAAGGTGGAGTGGCACGCTTGACCTTCGTTGGAATGAACAATTTGGATAGGTCCAGGTTTGTATATTATTATCTTTTCATTATATATATACTCCTCGTTCGTAGTTCTTATGTTATTATTATTATTTTTGATTGCATATATTTCTTCGCTTGTACAGTGCCCGCGAAAAGTATCCGATCACCCTGGAAATTTGTATTTTTTACATAAAAAACAATGTTTAAATGTATACTAACCTTATATTAGTATTTTGTCATCTGTCCTTTGGTTTGGATGACTTGTTCTAGACGTTTTGGCATGGATTTAATCAAGTTTTGACAAACTTCCACTGATATTTCCTTGCACCATACCTTTTGATGGCTTCTTGTAATTTTTCGACTGAGCCAGTGTCGTGGCATTCAACCTTATTTTTTATTATTAGCCACATATTTCTATCGGATTGAGATCTGGACTATTACCAGGCCAATCCAAAATATCAAATTTATTGTCAGTAATCCATTTTGTCACTATTTTGGCCCTGTGACATGGTGCACCATCATGCATGTATGTTTTGTCCTTTGGATTGCCATTGCCATTGGAAGTTTATCCTGTAGCATTGCTAAATACCGTGCACCATTCATAGTTGTGTTCTTCGGAAGAAAATATAGGTTTCCACGCCCATAGTAACCGAAACAACCCCAAACCATCACACTTGGAGGGTGTTTCATTGTCTTTAGGGTGTATTTAGGGTCCATCCTATTTGAGCCAATGGGCCGGCGAACCTTTTTTGGACAACTTCTGAATGTCAAAAATGTCGACTCATCACTAAATAAAACCTTCTTCCAGTCATCAACAGTCCAATGAATATATTTTTTACAAAATGCGACACGTTTTTTACGCATTTTTTCATTAATGAACGGTTTCTTAGCAGCATGGCGAGATGGTAATCCGAGTTCTTTTTGGAGCCGCTCCTGGATAGTTCGTTCAGAAACACCAGATAACAAATTATTCATATTAAATTTTATTTCTTTCGCAGTTATTGTTGGGTTTTTCAATACTAAACGTTTCATAAGTTTGTCTGTTCGTGAATTTGTTTTTCTCGGTCTGCCAGATCGTTTTTTAGGGACTGGCGTGGTTAGGCCGGCATTGTTCTTAGCCCGTGAAACCCATAAATTAACGGTACTTTGGGATATGTTTAATTCCTTAGCTATCTGTCTCTGTGATTTCCCACATGTATGCAAAGCAACAATAGCACCTCGACAATCACTCTTAAGTTGTTTTTTAGCACACATTATATATAAATTTTATTTACACCACTTTCTGTAAAAAATAACAAAATATCAATAAATTTACACAAACAGTGAAATCTGACAACTTTGAGACACAGCCACCCGCAACGAAGGCTACCAGAACACTAATTTGAGAATGCGTTGGATAGCTCTCATATCAGCGAGCAACCTCAAAGTTACCAGATGTCGCTAGAACAAATAGAAAGTGAATTATGTGTCTCTGAATATCAAGGGAAAATATTGTATTTTCTTGAGTGATCGGATACTTTTCGCGGGCACTGTATAGGAATGTATATTTATTTTCAATATATTTCGTGAAATTGGAAACGATAATTTGTCTAAATAAACAGAGTGATGTGATGGAGTTTTATTTAATTCTTTTGGATGTGTATATATAAACGTTATTATTATTATTATTTAATTATACCAAATGGCTGGTTAGGCCTTCTAAGTCAACTGGCGTTTTAAGTCAGCTGACGGGGACAAACGCACACAAATGCACGTACACCTCCGACTAGGATTATGCCAATCCAATAATTCGTCTAAATAAACTGAGTGATGTGGTGGTGTTTTATTTAATTCTTTTGGTTGTATATATAAACGTTATTATTATTATTTAATTATACCAAATGGCTAGATAGACCTTTTAATTCAACTGGTGGGTTAAGCCAGCTGACGGATTATGCCAATCCAATAATTCGTCTGAATAAACAGAGTGATGTGATGGTGTTTTATTTAACTCTTTTGGTTGTATATATAAACATTATTGTTATTTAATTATACCAAATGGCTGGTTAGGCCTTCTACACTGCGTTCGCACTTATTAAGCAGATTACATTTTCTCCAATATTTTCAAACGTTTTTCCCCGATTTCAATGAAATTTGTAGCAAATAATCACTATATATAGCAGCATTGATGGTATTCATTTCGATAAAATATTTTGATACTTAAAATAATTATCTCATTTTATTGAAAAATATGTAAAATATTGTGTTCCGAATTATTAAGCAAGTGTTCTATTTATGGATCTAAATGGTGAAAATGGGTAAGGAGAAAAGAAAAATAGTCAAGTTACTCGCTGAAAATATGAAATCTATTGAAATTGCAAAGCAGTTTGGCAGAGCTTATCGAACTGTAAACAAGTTTTTAGCGGAGGGTACCAAACTGAGGCAGCAAAATGATAAAGGAGCTATAAGAAAAGTGACAAGGCGGCAGATATCTGTAATCAAGCGCAAACTGCAAAGCATCCATTGTCCTTAAGTAGAGGTTTTTGAGCAGGCTGGCATACATAATGTACCAAGAACATCTCGATGTGGAATCCTCCAAACAATTGGCAAGACGTGTAAACCTACGATTCAGTCACCATTAACACCCAGGTAGAAGAAGCAGCGTGTTGAATGGGCGCGTCAGTACTTGAAAACAGATTTTAATACTGTATTGTTAACCGATGAATGAAGAGCAACCCTTGAGAGATCTTGCAACATTGCTTTTCTAATTTGTTGCATAACATCTTGCAACATCCCCCACCCCACCCCCCTTTGCATATCATCTTGCAACATTCCCCCATCCCCTTTTTGCATAACATCTTGCAACATTTCCCTTGTTGCACAACAAATTGCAACATTCCCTCATGTTGCATAACATAACCAGATGTAACATTGATCAACATTTGCAATTGCATTGCACTCTCCCATTTTGCAACCATACTACTCACAGTCAAGCGCATTTTTGTGATGACCTCTCTTGTTTGCAAACTGTTGCGTGGTCTTGCGTTATCGTGCAAAAGAAGGACGTCTTCCAGTATTTTCTCCGGTCGAACTCGCTTTATACGTCTCTAGTGTCTCTGTAAGGTAACAATATATGCCTCTGAGTTGATTGTTTGTCCTTTCTTCATAATATCGACCAGAATCATCCCCTTTCATGTCCGAGAAGACGGTGGTCATAACCTTTCCTGCAGAGGGAGCCATTTTGATCTTTTTCTTGCGTGGGGAGTCTGCGTGATGCCACTCCATGGATTGGCGTTTTGTTTCAGGTTCAAATTAGTGTACCCAAGTCTCATCCCCAGTCACAATTCGTGAAAGGAAGTCATCCACTTTTGTCTGGTATTGAACAACGACTCAGAAGCAATTTCAATTCTTTGCGCGTTGTGATCTTTAATCTGTTCGCGAGGAACAAACCGTGAACACACTTTTGAGTATCCCAGTTGCTGAATTATCGTATTCACAATATGATAATAAAAACCTACTCTAATAGACAGAGTTTATTTCCACAACAGTTTCGATGCCCACTGGCATCCTCTTCGGGTGGATACAGATAAACGAATGAACCAAAAACAAGAGGGAAAACAGTCCAGGGACCATTAAGAAATTCGCACCTAGGTTAGATTCCGTTCTCCCGACACTGGAAGGGCATTTTTATAAAAGGGACCCGCTTATAAGTACATTCGCACAAATTTAGAACTATCTTCTTGTTCTAGACATAGAGATTCTATTGTTTTTACGTAATTATTACATTTATTATTAAATTTCTTACATTTAATATTGCATTATTATTTATTACAGAAATTATAAATTTATTATTACATCGATTATTACATTGTTTTTTATTATACAGAAATTATAAACCATAAAACGAATGAAAAAGGCGAGAAGGAAACAATTCAGAGACCATTAAGAAATTCGCACTAGGCTAGATCCCGTTCCCCCGACCCCAGAAGGGCATTTTTATTAAATGGTCCCGCTTATAAGTGCATTCGCACAAATTAAAACTATCTTCTTGTTCTATACATACAGATTCTATTATTTTGACATAATTACTGCATTTATTATTACATTTACATTTCTTAACATTTATTATTATTACCTTTACACTAATTATTACATTTATTTTATTACCTTATTATTACATTTATTGCATTTATATTTATTTCCACATTTATTACTTCCATTATTACATTTACCGAAAAAAAAAATGAAACGAATGAACCAAAAGCGAGTAAGGAAACAATCCAGAGACCTTTAAGAAATTCACACTTAGGTTAGAACCCGTTCACCCGACTCCGTAAGGGATTTTTTGACCAAGAATCTCATTAAAGGGTTCAACTTATAAGTACCTTCACACAAATTAAAATTATCTTCTTGTTCTATACATACAGATTCTATTATTTTTCTTTTGACATAATTATTACATTTATAATGTACCTTACTTGATTCCCAATCTATAACATGATTATTTTGGCTGGCGTGATAAAAAATGGCATTATTAGTATTACAACTTCTGAAGGCATATTTGTGTTCTTTAATACGGGTTTCAATATTTCTTCCAGTTCCTCCTACGTATACTAAATCATAACTTTTACAGGGAATGCTGTATATATATATATATATATATATATATATATATATATATATATATCCAATTTTTTTTAATTACAGATTTAACAGCCATTACATTTTAAATAATTTACAGAACATAATCCCCGTCCTTAAGCGTTACACAAATCATTATTATTATTAGTGATACCTTTTATAAGTTTATTCAATATATTACTAAAAGCTATACTGCGCGCTGTGCATGTTTGATGTAATTTAAAATAATTAATTGCTGGAGTTACAATTATATATATATACACAACACATCGAGTGACTACAAACGGGAATCGGCTTTTTATCTGTCTGCATATAAAATAATAGCATCATTCCACGAGTGTTCGCCCAGTGAATTAAAGTAGTAAATACGTTCCTTATTTTAAAATAAACGGCTATCCAGTGGATCCTTCACCACTGCTAACATCTTTATTCACAATAAGTGCGCGCAGTCTCTCGTGATTGAAAGTTTCAACGTTTCATTCTTCGCGAACACGCCAATGAATTTGGTGCGTGTGAATCGGTCACTCATCATCACTCTCTGGAGTGTAACCGTGTCCATTTTTAAAAGTCCGTCACTACACCCACAAACCTATCAACAACGATTAGAGCTTGAGACTCGAGGTAAACTTCTACGCTAATAGGCCCTACTAGAGGCTTGTCGGACTCTAATCTGACTGGATATTTCCGCTCTGCTGGGGACTTATGTGTGCGGTTATGCTCCCACAGAAATCGGGCGAGAGGTCAAACAGGTACAGGGTCGAACTCAGGACGAATTCATTCTGCATTACGCGGGTTCCTAATCCGTCGCAAGCACCGACACTCTGCGCAAGATTGCTGTACGCTCTCGAGCAAAGTGATAACTCGTCATCTGTAGAATAACTCGTTTCCAATGTTCCATCTAAAGCCACCCCTTTGACATACAGAGTCACATTTTTAAGGCCGAAATTTTCGAATTTAAATGCGGATTTTTTGTATTTGCCATTCACAGAAGCTTGCTCCTGAATTCCAATTAATATCCTTTTAGGAAGAGCCCCGAGAGCAACATTTTTCTATTTCTTTAAATGTTAAACCTGAAGGAACTATAAACATCTCAAGCTGGACTCTATTAATTGGGTATTTCAATGTGGCATGTAATACATTTTTCTCAACTTCCATCTGCTTAGCAGAGTTTAATTTCACACGGCGTACGCGGCGATATGTCTCCATAATATGAATCACCACAGGCTTCGCGCCCTCTTCTTGGTCAGCACCAAGATTTAAACAAATTTCAGGGCTCGTAGGGGTGAGTTTTAATTCCATATCGACTCCACTCACAAGCAACTTCTGGAATGTGAAATTTGTGTGGAGGCGTCCATAGCAGTCATATATCTTCTTTTTAGAATTTTTATTGTTCTTTATACTACTTTCATCTCTAGCCTGATAATAACCTTCTGCAGTTAAAAATATATCCGTCGCTTCATTTCAAAAGTTGAGGACATTACATTTTCCAGATAGGATCGTAATTAGTAGTAGCCAGACTCTAACACGTCACACTCTTAATTGGAACATTTACAAAATACAGTATAATAAAATTTGAAGTGATGCTCCTTCTATTCTACAGGCTTGTTTTTTTTCTTCACTAGAACCGTGAATGATGACGAGGATGAAGTATTGTGCTAGCAACATGTCCCCGTCATAGATACTGCAGATGAGGTTCATGATGCCGATGACAGTGTAGTCGTTGTTGAGGCTACAGACTACACCACACTCCCGCTAACGTTCCGGAACCCCCAGCAACCACAACTGTAGCACCACGATCGACAATGCGAGGAGAAAGCGGGTGCATGACGACATTGCTGAATCGTGTTCCACGTCAGGTGTAAAGTGCGTCAGGGAGGCGTGGGTAATAGAGCAGTAATAGAACCTCCAGCCCTCTACGTCTTACGGCACAACCCCTACAATAGCTCTTTCTAAAAATAAAACTGTGCCCCCTTATTGCTATTCAATACCACCCTTGCCCTTCACATCAGCATCTCATTCTGCAGACAGTAGCATAACATCCGAAATGGTGCGCACTGCCACCCCCACCCAAGCCCTAACTAGAAATCGGCACGTATTCAGGGTCGACCCGCGATCCATGTATAGCAGCGGTGTTGAACATGGGCTGCTGCGTATAGTTGAACGTGTTGTGGACTGTCCTTCGGTTCGGGTCAGACGACGGAGATATAGTTGATTTTGGGTAGTAATACCCTACAGGCGTTTGGCTGCTGTAGATGTAGATTACATTTTGGAACGTATAATGTATGCCTCTCAAAGCAGCATCGCATTTAACATGGACAACTTCACGATAGATATAGGCCACGTTTTCCCTGATGCGAGACATACGCTTAACTTCAATTCTCAAACTATTTACGGACAGCATATAAACTCCGAGCGTGGTTACGGCTTTATAGCAATAGTCTTGGTTCATATGTTTATTGTACTAAATACATTGTCCAAAAAATTTGTCTGCCGACGGTATTGCAGCATGCCCGTAAAATGGCCGAAGACTGCAAGCTCCAGTTTGACTCTTATACAGGGCATAAAGAGTTGAGAAGGGTAGAGCAGGAAATGAATGTTCTTACAGTTGTATTTGGAAAGGATGATCGTCGTAGGACTATGTATATTTTTAAAAGCAGTGTGAGAGAACGTACAAGACCTCTACTTATTTTAGGGCTGTTAGGGACAACGTATCTCCCCATCCACAATATAAGGGCTCTTTACGCGAGTTATGATAAAATTCGAAAATATGGCAGGTATCACGATTTGAGGGATGTAAATGTGGACTCGATTACGTGCGCGTTTACTATTTCATATAAGCGTGGTAGAAACTGATGTATTTCCATTTTTGATGATATATATTAAATGTTGTGTATTTTGTTGTATATAGAATTCTTCTGTATTAGCTGTATTATTTTTGTCTTGATGTGTATATATATATATATATATAATATATATATATATGTGTTAAATAACACCAATTATTCCTGTATTTGCGTCTAATGCAATTCTCCTCTACTGGCTGTGTTAAGTTTGAAGTAAATATATGTTAAATAATTTTAATTATTCCTGTTTTGCACCTAATGTATATACATATTTTGTATTTCGATATATATTTAATAGACAGAACGCTGTAGTTTTTTTTCACACCATATAAACAAATATTAATGGAAATGAAGGGTGTGTGTATATATATATATATATATATATATCTGTAACGATACAGTGTGTGTGTGTGTGTGTATGGCGACTGGCTGTATTCTCTAGCAGGGGTTTGTCAACAGGCAGGCTGGCCACATTTTACTTTAAGAATTTGCCGTGAGTGGTGGTGCCGCTCCAGTTAGCCAATATATGTATATATAGGTCACTAAGCTAAGGGGATTACGCCGTACACCTTCTAAACCAACTGTCAGTGATGCTAAAACCGCCCAGTAAGGCTAGTGTAGAATTCAAATTGCTTTGAGACACCGCAGTGAAAGGATCTCATCTCTCTCCTCCCTCTTGTGGTTTATTTTAGGTTACGCACATTTACATGCATACACACCCACATATATACATTTCATTTCGTTTTGTGGGGCTGAGCTGACAGGTTAGGTTACCCTTTCCCCTTGGAGATCACAGATATACATATATATTTTTTTTTTTGGGGGGGTATTGTTGCATAACCCCATCCCCCTTGGAGTGTTGGGGGTGGTTGAAAACATTTTCATCATGTCGCATGCAATGTTGGAATGTTGCATGCAATTGCACTCGGGCTTTTTGCGCCCATGCTACTACCGCCACTAATTCATTAATTTGGATAAATTTAATTACTGGAATACTCTAAACCAGTTCTCGAAATTATATATATATATTGTATTCTATAAGATTGTATAAATAACGAGATAATTAAGAACTTATAACAAAGGTTTATCTGATTACATTTAATTACACTGATTAACAAAACTAAACTTTTTTTGATTCCTGCATAAACATAACTGATCCTAAATGAACTTTTCACGCTAAGTTCGAATCTATTTTCAGAATTTTTCTATCACATAGAGGTTTTGAGAAAAATGCAGCTTTATTCAAGTATGATATAAACAATTTATTTTACTATACAAATACAGCTAATAAACATAAATAGAAAACTACTGAAATGAGTGAGTGGAATATTTTCGCTTGTATGATGTCCGCGGAGCTTCTATTAACAATAATTAACAGTAATCAGCTAACATATAAGGGTTCCATCTACCTTGGTACCGTTTTTCCAACTTTAAAATATCCTGATGGAAGCGCTCACTATACTCATCACTTACAGCTCCAAATTCTCAGGAAAGAAGTCTAAATGAGAGTAGAGGAAGTAAATCTTTAAGGACATGCTATACCCTATTTTATGGTATGCTACCAGCATTCTTTTAACTAAATCTTTGTAGTTTAGTGCTTTGTTGTTACCTAAAAATTGGTCGCGACGGATTTAAAACACTCCCAAGCATTTTCTTCTTTTCCTTCTAAAACTGCATCGAATTCATTATTATTCATCAATTCTCGTATTTGGGGTCCCACAAATATTCCTTCTTTTATTTTTGCTTGGCTGATTTTCAGGAATTTTTCTTTAATGTTTTAAAATCCTCTGCTGTTTCGATCCATACCTTTCGCAAAATTTTTCAGCAGTCCTAACTTTATATGTAAAGATGGTAGATAAACATTTTTTGGTTCAACAAGGCTTTTATGCAAAACATTTTTTTGACCTTCTACTAGTTGTCTAGTTCGCCAATCGCTAACAATGTAATGTTTAGACTTAGCACGGCTGTCCCAAGCTGCATACCCAAAAGAAGAGCTATAAGTTTTATGTCACAACATAACTTATGTTCCCGTTATACTTATTGTATTCTATGCTGTTTAAAAGATATTCCATATTTTCATATGATTCTTTTAGGTGAAATGAATGAGTATGGGTACTGATGGAAAAATATTCCCATTATGTAGCAGAACAGTTTTCAAACTCAATTTTGATGAATCAATGAAAACCGCCATTCTTCAATTTTGTGTTCGTGTGCAAGTGCTTCCATCAGGGCTTTAACATTATTGCAATAGCAAAGATTTTCTTTCATTGAAAAAAATGGACAAATTCTTATGTTTGTGTTTTTCTCCAAAAGATTCCACCCTTGTAACCAAGTACTTCAGCTTGATTTTTAGATAGGTTTAGATCTCGAACTAATCATTGAGCTCCGCTTGAGAGATCGTGTGTGGCTCAGTTATGGTGGAAGGATTGAAATCTGGATCATTAGTAGGACCTGCTTCAGCACTTACCTCTTCATCATCATCATCATCCTCTACAGTATATGTTTCGGGTGGTATTGGAACAGAAAGATCTGGAACATAAGCGACAGGTCTTATTGCCGATGCCAAATTAGGATATAAAATGGATTTCTTGTTTTTTACAGAGAATCCTGATGTTTTAGTCATACATAAATCATTTAAGTGATCCTGTTGTTCTCTCCAAATCAGTGGTATTGCGAAAGACAGATGAACGAGCACCTTTCATCCACTGTCAGAGACGGTTTGCACATGAAATGCAACAAATATGAGGTGCCCATTGTTTATCTTAATCTCCAACCTTATATCCGAAGTACAAATGATAAGCTTTTTTATAAGAGAAGTAAAGCACCTTTTCTGAATTTTAACAGTAAATTGTTCACAGATGTAGCAAAAATTGTCGGCATCATTAACACATCTACGAGACAATATTTTTAACAGTTTTTTTAACTATTTTAGGTAACAAGTTTTTCGTTTTAATATTTGGAATATACATCCAAACAAGGTTATTGGTTCCTGAACCAAAATAGATGGGCCCTATGTATTTTTTTGCACTGAATCCGAATCTGTTTTTAGAATTCTTAAATATATTTAACCTTTTCTTCCACTCAAAAAATCATTCAAAGCAGCATTTTCAATTGAAAACTCTATCACTATCACTTTCACTATTTATCAATTGATTATCATTTATACTAGCACTAAATGTAAGGGCTTGCATATATTTTGCACCAAAGCAATCTGCCTTACCCTCTCATTACGACATATTGATGGGCACTGTATAACTTACGGTATGTAGGTAGTGGTACTCATCACTTCATTGGTGAAAAGATGCCATCAGTTGTAAGATAGAATCCATAGGTTGTCATAGGAATGCTAAACTAGTGTAATTCATGAACGGTAATTTGCTTATAGAAATTGCAGTTAATCAATATAGTTGAAACTGTCATATCTCAAAATCTATACGTGATCGAGGAATTCTAAAGACAGATTGGGATTCAGTGCAAACAAATACATAGGGACATCTATTTTGGGTCAGGATCCAAACACCCAGTTTTTCAGTGTTATTATATCTTTTCTCTGATTTCAGAGTTATTACACACACACACACACACACACACATACATATATATATATATATATATATATATATATATATATATATGATGAATAAAACCACGAAGGAAAGGAAACACAAAATGGTGCTCAAGCGCTTTCGTCTAATGACATCCTCAGGAACACTGAAGTATATAAAAAGGTTAAGCCTATATATAGGTTACAGAAAGAAAAAAAGAAAAAATAAATAACATACATACACACAAACACACATATATATATATATATATATACATACATATCTATATATACAAATACATACATACATACATACATACATATATATACAATAAACAGAGAAGTAAAAATAATAAAAAATTAAAAATTAAAACCTTAAAGGATTACCAATGAGGCGTACAGATTGTAAGGAAAAATATCGATTTTTAGCACAAGATCAAATGGATTATAAAAATACAAATTTATACTGGAACTCTGCCGGGTTTTAGCACAATGCTGCCTATGGTCAGGTTTCGATATATAAAAAAAAAAAAAAAAAAATTAAAATGCAAATTAAAAGTTAATCGATTTTTAGCACAAGATCAAATGGATTATAAAAATACAAATTTATACTAGAACTCTGTCCGGGTTTTAACATATTGCTGCCTATGGTCAGGTTTCGATATATATAAAAAAATAAAATGCAAATTAAAAGTTAATAAAGTAGAAGACAAGTTTACCAAAGATTTAATGTTTTACACTTCTTATCTAAATCTGCTTTAAAGGAATTCAACATAACAGGGTCGAGTTGAAAAAGACCTTTGCTTATGTTGAAGTTATTTGAAAGTTGGATAATGGCAGACTCAAGAATATTTCTATTAACAATGTTGCTTGAATGGAATAAAACTGAAGCATTATTCCAATCAATACAGTGGGCTAACTCTGACAAATGGACAAAAAGGGCACTGGACAACTGTCCTGTTCTAACGGAACATTGATGCTGTTTTATACGTGTGTGCAAATCCTTTCCAGTCTGACCTATGTAAAAGGAATCACATTGTTTACAACCAATTTTATAGATAATGCCTGAATTATTGGTAGGGCTATTTTTTACTATGATATTTTTCACAATATTGTTATATGAAAATACTACATTAATATCCAAAAGTTTAAGTACATTAGCAATGCCTAAAAAGCCCGGGAAAAATGGAAGTACTAAAATATTTTTTGACAAAGTACGAGTGTTAATATTGACACGATAGAAAGTTCGTTTTGCCTTGTTGAGACAAGATTCCATAAACGCAGATGGATAACACAAATCACTTCCAATACCGTTGATTTTTTCCAATTCGGCATCGATGTATTCCGGACTGGCGATCCTAAGGGCGCGGAGAAACATTGATGAAAATATGGCCTTCTTAATGGGGGTATCATGTCCCGAGTAAAAGTGTACGTAGGACAAATTGTTTGTCGTTTTCCGATAGATACTAAACTTAAAACCTGGGCTTTCCCTATGTACACGCACATCCAAAAATGGGATTGAATTGTCTTGCTCAACTTCTAAAGTAAACTTAATGGAGGGGACTTGATCATTTAACTGAAGGAGGAAGCTATCCAGGTCACGATTCATGGGCCAGATACACAAAATATCGTCGACGTACCGCAACCAAGGGATGCCAACCCCCAGGATTCTCGGAATATAGGTAATTTCGAAAAACTCCATATAAATATTGGAGAGGAGGGGCGATAAGGGGTTGCCCATAGCCATCCCAAAAACTTGTTGATAATACTCGTTATTGAAAGTAAATTTACAGTCTTTGATGCAAAGCTTAATGAGTTCCAAAACAATGTGTGAAGGTAGTGGCAGGTCATACTTATGTAATTCTTGGGAGAGAAAGTCAAGCATATCGTCAATCGGCACTTTTGTAAACAATGAACAAACATCAAAACTAATCAATTTATCGTTAGTTTCAGTACGTACATTATTCAATTTTTCCGTAAGATCCATGGAATTTTTTACATGTGAATCAGAGATAGTTCCGAGAATGGGGGACAAGACTTTGACAAGCCATTTGGAGAGTTTATAAGTAATAGAGCCCACCGAGCTAATAATAGGGCGCATAGGGTTACCAGGTTTGTGGGTTTTAATAAGACCGTAAAGGTAGGGCAGAGCAGGTGAAGTGGACATGAAAAGCGGAATTAAGTTCTTATGATCTTTGAGAAGGCGTTTCAAGCCACTATTAAATGATGATGACGTCATCCTGCGGGTTCTTCCTAAGTTTGGTGTATGTGGCGGGGTCCTGGAGAAGCTCGTTCATCTTTCCGATGTAGTCCACTTTGTCCATAATAACTATGGTGTTAGCCTTGTCTGCTTTAGTAATATGGAGCTCCCCATCTTTTTTTAATTGTGAAAGGCTATTGCGAAAACGTTTAGGAAAGTTATCTTCGTAATTACCATTCGCCGCACTATAAACGAGGCCTTTAACTATGTTAAACAAATACTAAGGGAGATTACACTGTTTTTCAAAACACGCGAGACTATAACAAATTTGTAAAGCCGAAGGTTTTTTAACAATAAAAAAGGACATACCATATCCAAGGGCACTTTTTGCATCGTCACTAATGTTTTTCGAAGAAAGGTTCAAAACACACTTTGAGCTTGCTTTTTTACTCCACTGACTATCTCGAATGAGACTTTTAATTTTCCGATCCAAAATGTTACGAAGTGAAGTAGTTCTCCGACGCAACTCTTGTAAATTTCATCAAACAAAGGTTGGATCCACGGTTGGGGAATAACGGTTACAAAATTATGTTTGGCGATGTTTAAATTTTTGAAGGCGGACCACCTTCGTGAAATAATTTTCATATAATGCTCACCACGCGTTCCTTCGGCTTGCTGTTCCCTCTCTTGTCTCCGTTTGTGTCCATGTTTTCTTCTACATTAATGAAGGGGCATGCAATTCGTATCCGACGGAAGTTTCTTACTAAGTGTCTGGAGGAGCAAGTTCTTCCCAAATCCCTGCTTCCGATTCGCCTCAGACAAATTGACGACCATCCGTTCAACAACTTCAGCAGATTAATTTTAAAGAAACATATTGAAGTCACCAGACAAAATGAGTGGTCCGCCTTCAAAAATTTAAACATCGCCAAACATAATTTTGTAACCGTTATTCCCCAACCGTGGATCCAACCTTTGTTTGATGAAATTTACAACGAGTTGCGTCGGAGAACTACTTCACTTCGTAACATTTTGGATCGGAAAATTAAAAGTCTCATTCGAGATAGTCAGTGGAGTAAAAAAGCAAGCTCAAAGTGTGTTTTGAACCTTTCTTCGAAAAACATTAGTGACGATGCAAAAAGTGCCCTTGGATATGGTATGTCCTTTTTTATTGTTAAAAAACCTTCGGCTTTACAAATTTGTTATAGTCTCGCGTGTTTTGAAAAACAGTGTAATCTCCCTCAGTATTTGTTTAACATAGTTAAAGGCCTCGTTTATAGTGCGGCGAATGGTAATTACGAAGATAACTTTCCTAAACGTTTTCGCAATAGCCTTCACAATTAAAAAAAGATGGGGAGCTCCATATTACTAAAGCAGACAAGGCTAACACCATAGTTATTATGGACAAAGTGGACTACATCGGAAAGATGAACGAGCTTCTCCAGGACCCCGCCACATACACCAAACTTAGGAAGAACCCGCAGGATGACGTCATCAAATCATTTAATAGTGGCTTGAAACGCCTTCTCAAAGATCATAAGAACTTAATTCCGCTTTTCATGTCCACTTCACCTGCTCTGCCCTACCTTTACGGTCTTATTAAAACCCACAAACCTGGTAACCCTATGCGCCCTATTATTAGCTCGGTGGGCTCTATTACTTATAAACTCTCCAAATGGCTTGTCAAAGTCTTGTCCCCCATTCTCGGAACTATCTCTGATTCACATGTAAAAAATTCCATGGATCTTACGGAAAAATTGAATAATGTACGTACTGAAACTAACGATAAATTGATTAGTTTTGATGTTTGTTCATTGTTTACAAAAGTGCCGATTGACGATATGCTTGACTTTCTCTCCCAAGAATTACATAAGTATGACCTGCCACTACCTTCACACATTGTTTTGGAACTCATTAAGCTTTGCATCAAAGACTGTAAATTCACTTTCAATAACGAGTATTATCAACAAGTTTTTGGGATGGCTATGGGCAACCCCTTATCGCCCCTCCTCTCCAATATTTATATGGAGTTTTTCGAAATTACCTATATTCCGAGAATCCTGGGGGTTGGCATCCCTTGGTTGCGGTACGTCGACGATATTTTGTGTATCTGGCCCATGAATCGTGACCTGGATAGCTTCCTCCTTCAGTTAAATGATCAAGTCCCCTCCATTAAGTTTACTTTAGAAGTTGAGCAAGACAATTCAATCCCATTTTTGGATGTGCGTGTACATAGGGAAAGCCCAGGTTTTAAGTTTAGTATCTATCGGAAAACGACAAACAATTTGTCCTACGTACACTTTTACTCGGGACATGATACCCCCATAAGAAGGCCATATTTTCATCAATGTTTCTCCGCGCCCTTAGGATCGCCAGTCCGGAATACATCGATGCCGAATTGGAAAAAATCAACGGTATTGGAAGTGATTTGTGTTATCCATCTGCGTTTATGGAATCTTGTCTCAACAAGGCAAAACGAACTTTCTATCGTGTCAATATTAACACTCGTACTTTGTCAAAAAATATTTTAGTACTTCCATTTTTCCCGGGCTTTTTAGGCATTGCTAATGTACTTAAACTTTTGGATATTAATGTAGTATTTTCATATAACAATATTGTGAAAAATATCATAGTAAAAAATAGCCCTACCAATAATTCAGGCATTATCTATAAAATTGGTTGTAAACAATGTGATTCCTTTTACATAGGTCAGACGGGAAAGGATTTGCACACACGTATAAAACAGCATCAATATTCCGTTAGAACAGGACAGTTGTCCAGTGCCCTTTTTGTCCATTTGTCAGAGTTAGCCCACTGTATTGATTGGAATAATGCTTCAGTTTTATTCCATTCAAGCAACATTGTTAATAGAAATATTCTTGAGTCTGCCATTATCCAACTTTCAAATAACTTCAACATAAGCAAAGGTCTTTTTCAACTCGATCCTGTTATGTTGAATTCCTTTAAAGCAGATTTAGATAAGAAGTGTAAAACATTAAATCTTTGGTAAACTTGTCTTCTACTTTATTAACTTTTAATTTGCATTTTATTTTTTTATATATATCGAAACCTGACCATAGGCAGCAATATGTTAAAACCCGGACAGAGTTCTAGTATAAATTTGTATTTTTATAATCCATTTGATCTTGTGCTAAAAATCGATTAACTTTTAATTTGCATTTTAATTTTTTTTTTTTTTTTTTTTATATATATCGAAACCTGACCATAGGCAGCATTGTGCTAAAACCCGGCAGAGTTCCAGTATAAATTTGTATTTTTATAATCCATTTGATCTTGTGCTAAAAATCGATATTTTTCCTACAATCTGTACGCCTCATGGTAATCCTTTAAGGTTTTAATTTTTAATTTTTTATTATTTTTACTTCTCTGTTTATTGTATATATATGTATGTATGTATGTATGTATGTATTTGTATATATAGATATGTATGTATATATATATATATATGTATGTGTTTGTGTGTATGTATGTTATTTATTTTTTCTTTTTTTTCTTTCTGTAACCTATATATAGGCTTAACCTTTTTATATACTTCAGTGTTCCTGAGGATGTCATTAGACGAAAGCGCTTGAGCACCATTTTGTGTTTCCTTTCCTTCGTGGTTTTATTCATCATAAATATTTTTCACGTGTTACCTTCGTGAAATAATTTTCATATATATATATATATATAAAATTATATATATATATCATATGCGCATGCATATTGTTTTAAAAACATGTCGCATTGTCATATACTCCATAGTCATAAATCCCATGCTACAAACGAGTTCATCCATGACGAAATGGCATTCGCAGGTCCCTTTTAAATATTTTGCACATAATTCATGCGTTAATCGCATAATTTGCATTCCACATACACTATTCTGTCTCCCACTTACAGTGGTGCTTATAAGCATTCGTACAGAGAAATATTTCAGTTATATTCGTCCTTATCTTTTGTACATGCATGAGATAGTAATGAAAAGTTTATCGTTCGTTTAGAAAAAAGTTTAAAATAAAAAAAATTGTTTAACTCTAACTTATAATGTAAAACTCAAAGAATTTTAGCAAAATAAAAAAATAAAAATGCAAAAGTTTTCGTACATTTACTTACAAAATTAGTTAATACTTTGTGAGTCCACCTTTTGCTTGAAGAATTTAAAATTTTTATCAGTAGCTGGCTGCTTTGTGATTAGAGACGATTGACAATTTTGAATCCCAGAATTTTCTCTGTGAATCTTCATGAAAGACGGATGACTGTATACGCCATCAGTAAGCAATGGGTTGTCCGTGTAAAGAGCTATCTACAGATCTTAAGAGATCTGTTATTGCTGCACAAGAGTCTGGAAAAAGTTATAGGAAGATAGAAGAACTTCGAACTCAACTTACAACAGTTGCTGCAGTTAAAAGGAAATGGAAAGGTATTTGAACAATCAAAATTCTATCAAGGTGTGGACGACCATGCAAGATTTCAGAATGTACAGCTAGATGATTGAAAGAATGGCTGTTGCGAATCCACGAGTGAATGCAGTTGATATTTGCCAAATATTTAGAGTGTCTAAGGATTGATGTTCATCCCTTACTGTACGTCATACATTGAGAAAAAATGGTCTGTTAAGAAGAGTTGCACGAAGGAAACCTCTGCTACGAAAAGCGCACAATGAAACTCGTTTAAAATACGCCAAGGATCATCAAAATGATGTATTTGCATTCTGTGAGAAAGTTCTCTGGACAGACGAGACCAAAATTTAAATATTAGGAAACAACGAAGAATTGTATATTTGGCGAAAATCAAATGCTTCATTCGAGGTAAAAAACATCCTTCCTACGGTTAAACATGGTGATGGTAGCTTGCTTCTTTGGGAATGCTTTAGTGTTTCTGGTCCAGGGAAGTTTGTTGTCAACGATGGAATTTTGAATTCGAAGAAATATCAGGAAATTTTAAAAAAACTGTATTGCCTTCAGTTCGTGAGTTGCGAATGGTTCGCAGTTAGGTACTGCAAGAAGCTAATGCTCCAAAACGTAAAAGTAAGAGCACCATGAATTGGCTTCAACAAAAGAATTTCAAGCCCCTCAAGTAGACGAGTCAAAGTCCAGATCTCAATTTAATCGAGAATTTATGGTTTGATTTGAAAAGCAGCTGTCCGCAAAAGAAAGTCTTCGAATCTGAACGAATTGCAAGAACTTTCTTCAGGAGAATGCGTTAAAATTTCTACTGAGGATGTCGATACCTTGTAGAAAAATACTCAAAACGAATAATTGAGGTCAAAAGTCATTCAAGCAGAAGATGGACACACAAAGTGTTAAATAATTTTGTAAATAAATGTACGAAAACTTTTTCATTTTAATTTCTTTTTTTTTACTCAAATTCGTTGATGTTTTACATATATTGGAGTTAACCTAATTTTTTATTTGTTAATTTTTTCCAAACGAACGGTAAACTTTTCCTCACTATCCTATGCATGGTCCAAAAGATAAGAGCAAATATAAATGAAATATTTTTCTGTACGAATACTTATGAGGGCCACTGTATTTTGTAACTTAACTTCGCCACGTCATCACTGACTGAGCACTTATAAGAATACACCTCGTTAAATTGACACTCCTTTGTTCAATTAATTTTTATGAAACTCTTTTACAGCTCCCATAGACAACGATTAATTAACTACAACCATATATATATATATATATATATATATATATATATATATATATATATATACAGGGCGTCCCAAAAAAATGTATACACACTTTAAATACTTATAAAGGCAGTGTTTATTAAAATACATTTCATTTTCAAAATGTAATAGAATCTACAGACATTATTTAATTGTTTTGTCAACGCCTGTTTTCAAACTGACGTCCGTTCTGGTCCAGGCACTGCTGATAACGCGAAGCAATGGAATCGCAAACATCACGAAACATTTCGTTTGGTATTTGTGTGCATTCTCGTTCAATGGCTGCTCTCAATTCAGCGACTGTTGCAGGTTTTATAGCGTAGACTTTGTCTTTTAAGTATCCCATAAAAAAAGTCTAGTGGTGTGAGGTCTGGTGAACGCGGAGGGTATTCTACGAAACCCCTTCGTCCAATCCACATCCACATCGTGCCAAGTACCACTCGCAATACTCCACTCTTCGGTCCGGATCATCTTCATTAATAGCATGGACTAATCTTGGAATGTAACAGGCGTCCCA
This sequence comes from Bathynomus jamesi, assembly GCA_023014485.1. Classification (NCBI taxonomy): domain Eukaryota; kingdom Metazoa; phylum Arthropoda; class Malacostraca; order Isopoda; family Cirolanidae; genus Bathynomus; species Bathynomus jamesi. The sequence goes on from JAJOZX010001602.1 coordinate 574,530, forward strand.
AAAAAATGTATACACACTTTAAATACTTATAAAGGCAGTGTTTATTAAAATACATTTCATTTTCAAAATGTAATAGAATCTACAGACATTATTTAACTGTTTTGTCAACGCCTGTTTTCAAACTGACGTCCGTTCTGGTCCAGGCACTGCTGATAACGCGAAGCAATGGAATCGCAAACATCACGAAACATTTCGTTTGGTATTTGTGTGCATTCTCGTTCAATGGCTGCTCTCAATTCAGCGACTGTTGCAGGTTTTATAGCGTAGACTTTGTCTTTTAAGTATCCCCATAAAAAAAAGTCTAGTGGTGTGAGGTCTGGTGAACGCGGAGGGTATTCTACGAAACCCCTTCGTCCAATCCACATCCACATCGTGCCAAGTACCACTCGCAATACTCCACTCTTCGGTCCGGATCATCATCTTCATTAATAGCATGGACTAATCTTGGAATGTAACTTTTCCATTGACAGCGCTTCAAAATGCGTTGGACAGACGATTCTGAAATTCCTACCTCACGACTCGCTTGCCGCCACAGATTTTCTTGGACTTTGGTGATACGTTTCCAGTACTCTTTCTTGCTTTGTGGGGCTTGTCGATGTCCGTGGTCTTCCGGAACGCTTCTTGTGGACATTCTGAACAGTTCCATCGGCTTCAAACTTATCTCTAATTCGAGTGATGGTAAGTCGCGTTGGTGGATCTGTTTGAAACTCCCTCCTAAACTGTCTTTGCACTTCAACTGCGTTTTCACACTTCCAGTAGCATTTTAGAATGAATTTCCTTTGTTCAAAGCTTAGTCTGACTGCCATTATTAATTCTAATGGGTTTAACTTGGAAAGAAAGAAACATCAATTGAGCTATCAGCTGTTAAAGTGTGTATACATTTTTGTGGGACGCCCTGTATATATATCGATTCCCTTATAATACTTTCTTTATGGTACAAATTCCAACTCTATCCGACCATGTTCTAATCTTCCGATAATTTAACCAAAAATGTTCCTTCTGCCTTTAGAATCCATTTTATAAACTCATTTATCGTAAAAATAAAACCATTTTGAAGAACTCCAACATCATCTTCATACCCGCCAGCCTGGCGCTCTTAAGCCTTAATTTTCGCAAACCCATCAGCAAGAAAAATCTTAGTCCATAAAATTATACAACAGCTTTCATTTTAAACTCTCGGAAGTTCACGGTCCAATTCCTTCAAATCATAATTAAAATTTGTGAAATTCTCCACCCAAGTCTCGACGAAATGTTTTCTTATTAACGCATAGGAGCGAGATCCCACTTTAAAGTAGGTTGACCTCGAACCTCCTCTTCTCCACCTCTGGAAGTTATAGAAGATCGAAGAGCCTCGATATACGTTTTTTCATATTTATCTCTACCCATTAAAGTAGCCTCTGTGAAAAAGTGATGATGTTGTCACAAGATATTTTGGTGCTCTTCCAATATGTGCTCTACCGCGAAACTGTGATCTACCATATTCCAATACGTGCTCTACCGTGAAACTAGCCTTATAAGGCTAACTAACGAAAATATCATGACTTAACCTAACCAATCGTTAGGTCAACTATACGCCCTTGACGATTGGTTAGGTTAAGTCGTGATATTTTCGTTAGTTAGCCTTATAAGGCTAACTAACGTACCTGCTGCTAATCCGAATAATCTAAGGTAGATCACATATTGGAATGTAAATTTTAAGGTAGAGCACATATTGGAAGAGCACCGATATTTTCATTAAGTAATAACTGTCCCTGGTACAAAATTTACAGTTACATAACTTACAGGAACTTAATTCGAAGTAAACTAACCGTAAAATTACAGTTGTATCCTGTCGCTTCGCAGTTACGAGTCATACTGTTTTTTTAGAATTTGGTCTACTTTTGCATTCATAATTTATAAAACAAATTATAATCGTTTAACCCGCTTTTATAAATGATTTTTTGGATAACAATTTTGTGTAACATTTTGCATCATGAAAAAGATAAACTATGGTATTTGTCATTTACCATTACTTATTCGGACTATAGTGGATTTAATTATCCCAGAAGAGTTCCTTGTTCCATGAACGGTCTGTGTGTATCATAAAAAACTCAGGAACCATTCTGAGTTCATTCCCATATATATATATACACAGGGCGTCCCAAAAAAATGTATACACACTTTAAATAATTATAAAGGCAGTGTTTATTAAAATACATTTCATTTTCAAAATGTAATAGAATCTACAGACATTATTTAATTGTTTTGTCAACGCCTGTTTTCAAACTGACGTCCGTTCTGGTCCAGGCACTGCTGATAACGCGAAGCAATGGAATCGCAAACATCACGAAACATTTCGTTTGGTATTTGTGTGCATTCTCGTTCAATGGCTGCTCTCAATTCAGCGACTGTTGCAGGTTTTATAGCGTAGACTTTGTCTTTTAAGTATCCCCATAAAAAAAAGTCTAGTGGTGTGAGGTCTGGTGAACGCGGAGGGTATTCTACGAAACCCCTTCGTCCAATCCACATCCACATCGTGCCAAGTACCACTCGCAATACTCCACTCTTCGGTCCGGATCATCTTCATTAATAGCATGGACTAATCTTGGAATGTAACTTTTCCATTGACAGCGCTTCAAAATGCGTTGGACAGACGATTCTGAAATTCCTACCTCATGACTCGCTTGCCGCACAGATTTTCTTGGACTTTGGTGATACGTTTCCAGTACTCTTTCTTGCTTTGTGGGGCTTGTCGATGTCCGTGGTCTTCCGGAACGCTTCTTGTGGACATTCTGAACAGTTCCATCGGCTTCAAACTTATCTCTAATTCGAGTGATGGTACGTCGCGTTGGTGGATCTGTTTGAAACTCCCTCCTAAACTGTCTTTGCACTTCAACTGCGTTTTCACACTTCCAGTAGCATTTTAGAATGAATTTCCTTTGTTCAAAGCTTAGTCTGACTGCCATTATTAATTCTAATGGGTTTAACTTGGAAAGAAAGAAACATCAATTGAGCTATCAGCTGTTAAAGTGTGTATACATTTTTTTTGGGACGCCCTGTATATGTTATATCATGCGGGGTCCAATTTCCGCACCCATGTATCGGTCACCTTGGGACATTGATTCGACTGGATTCCAATCGAAGGAGATACTGCAGGCAGCGTCGAGTTCGAAATGAATGGTGCAGATATAATTTATCCGATAACTCACGAGTTAATTTCTCTATAGTTTCTCTCAATGTCACAACCCTGGTGTTCATCACAGACGTGTCACGGATAAACTTCACAGCACCAAGAACGTGTCACGAGTCTACAGTAGTTCTTCAACTAAATGGAACGAACAGACAGAAAATCAGATCACTTTAACATATTGCTTTCCAGGAACCTCTCTTTAACATATTGCTTCCCAGTGTTAATCGCTTTAACATATTGCTTCCCAAAAATAGACATTACACAACCAATTACAGTTACATAACAATAGTTTATAATATTTAGAAATTAGCCTTTTTTAGTTAGCCTTATAAGGCTAACTAACGAAAATATCGGATCAATCCCAGAATAGGCACCTGAAATCATTTTTAGGTGCTTAATCTGGGATTGAAGCAAAACACAGGTGCTTAATCTGGGATTGAGAAGAAAAAAATATAAACAGTTTTTAGAGATATAATTTCATTGTTTTTATCAATATTTGAAAAAATCAACTCTAACCTAACCTAACCTAACCTAACCTAATCTTTTGCCATATCTTCTGCTTTTTTGGTTAGTTTTGCTATTCGGGTTCATATTGCAGGAATTTATAATATCTAAAAATTTTCTTTATTCATTAAACCACTTTAAACCTTTTATAACTTTGCCTTCATTACATTTGTAATAAACTTTGTATAAACTAGAGCGGTCAAAAGTCAATAAAGTCAAATTGTTTCCTATGGGGCACTTTTCGCTGAAACGACTGAAAATGCAATAAAAACACCTGTAGGGGGTATATTACCAAAGTTAATAGGTCAACCAAAAGTCAACTTTTACCTGTTAGGTCAAAAAATAGCAATGAGGTAAATAAAGTCAATTTTTTGGAATAAATAATTAAAATAACTAAAAATTGGCATCTTTTTGGTTAACTGGCAACTTCGCTGCTCGTATTTGTCTTATTCAGTTATGTCCGTTCTGGTTTTGGATGTGGTTGTGTTGTATGTATTGTGGTTACTGGTTACCATTTTTGATTTGTGATTTTTTCTGATTTGTGATTTCACTGATTTCGATTTCTTTTGATTTCAGATATTTAAAATGCCAAAAGTTGCAGTTAGTTCTATTGCTAAAGTGCGCGCTATAATTGCAAAATATCCTAATGAATTCATTTGTTCAGGAAAAAATGAGCTATACTGTCAGATTTGTTGTGTTGTGGTCAAGCATGACAAATCCTTTTTTGTGGATAAACATCGCTCTACCCAAAAGCACCAGCGTGGTATAGACCAAAATGTGGGAAATGAAAAGACGCAAACCCTTTTAAAGTACAAGTCTTCAGATTTTTCGAAAAAACTTGTGACTACATTTCTGTCAGCCAACATACCTCTTCATAAGTTGAGCAACCCTCATGTGAAACAATTGTTCTCTGAATTAGGTGTAGCAGTGCCTTGCGTGTCAACTTGCAGATCAATAGCAATGAAACAGGCAGAAAGCGAGTTAAGTAGAATACATTGAAACAAGACTCAAGACAAATGGTATTTGTGAAATAATTAACCTCAGTAGACCTGAAATCTCACCAACAGTTTATGGTCAGCTTTTGCAATGTCAACCAACAACTGCCGCTGTAGAGAGATCTTTCTCCATGCTTAATAAATTATTAAGTAAGGATCGCAATTTTTTGCCAGAAAATGTCGGCAAATACTTCATAATTTACCACAATCGGTCAACTGATGTAGAAGAGCAAGAATAAGTAATTAAAGTATCGTTTTTATTATTGAAAGTAAAGGCAACTTTATAAGTCAATTTTTTCAATTCGTTAGGTCAACTTTCTTAATTTTTACGGTCAACTTTTGACTGCCCTAGAGTCATTTACCATTACTTATTCGGACTATAGTGGATTTAATTATCCCAGAAGAGTTCCTTGTTCCATGAACGGTCTGTGTGTATCATAAAAAACTCAGGGAACCATTCTGAGTTCATTCCCATATATATATATATATATATATATATGTTATATCATGCGGGGTCCAATTTCCGCACCCATGTATCGGTCACCTTGGGACATTGATTCGACTGAATTCCAATCGAAGGAGATACTGCAGGCAGCGTCGAGTTCGAAATGAATGTTGCAGATATAATTTATCCGATAACTCACGAGTTAATTTCTATATAGTTTCTCTCAATGTCACAACCCTGGTGTTCATCACAGACGTGTCACGGATAAACTTCACAGCACCAAGAACGTGTCACGAGTCTACAGTAGTTCTTCAACTAAATGGAACGAACAGACAGAAAATCAGATCACTTTAACATATTGCTTTCCAGGAACCTCTCTTTAACATATTGCTTCCCAGTGTTAATCGCTTTAACATATTGCTTCCCAAAAATAGACATTACACAACCAATTACAGTTACATAACAATAGTTTATAATATTTAGAAATTAGCCTTTTTTAGTTAGCCTTATAAGGCTAACTAACGAAAATATCGGATCAATCCCAGAATAGGCACCTGAAATCATTTTTAGGTGCTTAATCTGGGATTGAGGCAAAACACAGGTGCTTAATCTGGGATTGAGGAGAAAAAATATAAACAGTTTTTAGAGATATAATTTCATTGTTTTTATCAATATTTGAAAAAATCAACTCTAACCTAACCTAACCTAACCTAACCTAACCTAATCTTTTGCCATATCTTCTGCTTTTTTGGTTAGTTTTGCTATTCGGGTTCATATTGCAGGAATTTATATCTAAAATTTTTCTTTATTCATTAAACCACTTTAAACCTTTTATAACTTTGCCTTTATTACATTTGTAATAAACTTTGTATAAACAATAAATTTTGTAATCATCAGGTTTTTTTATTTAATTCCTTGCAAGGTGCCTATTCTGGGATTGAGGTTGAACGCAGGTGCTTCATCTGGGATTGAGGTACATCAGGTGCCTATTCTGGGATTGACCCAAAATATCACAACCTAACCTAACCAATCGTTAGGTCAACTGTACACCCTTGACGATTGGTTAGGTTAGGCCGTGATTAACACAGGGAAGCAATTTGTTAAAGTGATATACACTGGGAAGCAATATATTAAAGAGAGGTTCCTGGGAAGCAATATGTTAAAGTGATCTCAAAATTTTTGTAATGTAATTTTTTTTTATGTGTTTGTGTGTGTGTGTGTGTGTGTGTGTGTGTGTGTGTGTGTGTGTGAATTGTACCACTTCGCTGTAAAAACCTACTAAGTCTTAAGGGAAAAAAATCTTTATGAAAATGCAAGGAAAAGAAAAGTATTATTATATGTCTTAATAAGTTACAAAAAATGTTACATTTACTAGTTCCTTTAGTTCAGCAAAGACAGTAGATAAAACCCTAAAATTTTATTTCTTAAATAGTTTGCATAAATTCCCAGAATATAATATTATGAGGCAAAAAATTGTAGACTGCAAATATTTTTTTGGTATTCATGGTAGCAAATTGAGAAGGAAGTGCAAAGAAACGCTTTTCCTCTTTTTTCATCAGGAGTATATATATATATATATATATATATATATATAGAGAGAGAGAGAGAGAGAGAGAGAGAGAGAGAGCGATAGGAGGGTTGGAAGTTATTTGATTTTTAAAAATAGAAAGTAACAAATTCTGACTTCTTTTTTAAATCAATGGTTTGAATTTTAATTTTTGTTTTTAATTTTTTTTTAATAATTCTTTAAACTACCATACGCTAATAGATATATTCAAAGGATTAAACCCAAGTACTCATAAACGAGAAAGATACAAAAAGTAGTAAAATTTGTCAACAAATATTCATTTTCATAAATATTTTATTAAATATATAAAAAATACATTTTTAACCTTTTGAAGTTTGAACGTGATAGGTTATCCCTACTTTCAGAATTTTTATGTTTTTCTCATAAGCAAAGGAAAAGCCTGACCTTCAAGCAAAACAATCTTCGTACGAGCGTAACTCGCAAGAACAGATGTTACATTTAATTTCCCTACTAAAAAAAATTTTACCATTCTTACTAAAATTTTACCAAACTGATTGTACATTCTAAAGCTAAAATTTGAAAAAAAAAATTAGGAGACGGTATCTTCTACAGATAGCTTTTTGTTCAAACATTTTTATATGAAGACAATTTTGGTATCTTTCTCTGTCCTCAATTTGTTTCTTGCTTTAGACTGGAATTATATGTTTAATAACTAATAAAATTTTAGTACACCTACTAGATTTTTATGGGTAAGTGGGGCAATGTATGTTCTAAGTGTTTTGGATATTCATGCGGAATCAGACAAGGCTTCTTGTTCTCTCCTCTACCGTTTAATGTGTATATTTATGGCTTAATCACTTCTCTAAATGAAGTAAGAGTGGGTTGTGGTATAGATCCACGCTTCTCAAACTAGGGGTCGCGGGTCGCGTAAATATTATTGGGGGTCGCAGAAACATTTGAAAATATTATTTTTTTCATAAATATACAGTGTTAGTACCTATTGCTTTTATGACATTGAGTGAAGGGTCGCGAAAAAATTTGTCTCATCCAAAGGGGTCGCAAGTGAAAAAAGTTTGAGAAGGTTTGGTATAGATAACATGAGGATAAATAACTTAGGCTATGCCAATTGTATGGTATTAATAAACCCTTTAGCTAAAGGTCTGTATCATCTTATAAAAATTAGCGAATTATACGCAAAACCATAATATTAATTTTAATGTTACTAAAACTAAGATTATGCAATTTTATCCTCAAAACTCAAATCAAAGCGCTAATATTTTCAAAATGAAAGCTAAACCAATAGAGCAGATACAAGAATTTAAGTATTTAAGTCAACTTATCGTCAGCTCCTTGAATGACGACTCAGAAATAAAAAAATATCATCGAAGTTTCTTTGCCAAAGTAAACATGATAGAAGGAACTTCAGATTCTGTACAAGTGAAGCTAAAGACACTGTTTCGTACATTCTGCATTAATATCTATGAGTAGCACCTGAGAGATAATACCAAAAACAGATTCCGGCAGAACCCTAATTTTTCTTTATAACATCTTTTTGATTGCTGCATAAGTTACTGCAAGATACTGCAAGATACTCAGCTTCGCAAATGTTCGCTAACAGTTGTATGACTGCAAAATGCAATGTTGATCAATTGTTGCAAGGTGCCAAACCCCTCCCCCCATAGTGCCAACCTCCTTCCCAGATAGTGCCAACCACGTGTGGCACCAAAAAAAGGGAGGAGAGTATGCAAGCAAGGGGGAGTGGTTTATCCCCCAAGCTGCATGAAAGGGGAAGTGAGGTTTTACTCCCAAACCTAACCTAAGAGAGAGGAGAGGAGGAGGAGAGAGAGCATCTTTTCGCCTGGAAATCCAGGCGCATAATGATCGCTCTTGACCTCCGCACTTGACTTAGAAGTCTTAATCTTCCAATTGGCTTAAGCAGCCAGTTGGCTTAGAAGGCGTAAGTGGCCTGTTTAGAAAGGAGTGTATATGTATATATATATATATATATATATATTAATAATTTTGTAGTGCAAGATTGCGCTATATATATATTAGTGGTGGACCGGATGTCAGTTTTTTCAACATCTGCGGATGCGGAACTTTAATTTCAATATCCGCGGATGCGGATATTTAGTTAATCTATCAATATAATATAGAAATATGAATATATGACATAATTTTTCAAATTCCGTGATATTACTATTATGGCAGGCAATGCATAAGAATTAAAATTAATATTAATGCTTTCATTATGATAAAAATAATAACTTTCTCAAGAGTTTTAGCCACAGAAAATTCAATGAAACAAGTTTCATTCAATTTTCTGTTACCAGGTATTTATATTTTCAGGTTTATATATTTGTTTGTTCATTAATAATTAATACTTTACATGAAATGTGCATGACTGGGCCTTATAAGCTACTTTATAAGCTAATTTAATTGTAAATTGCATAATTTATTAGACGTAATATCCGCATAACATCCGCAGTCAGAAGTGAGGATGCGGATGTTAAAAATGATGCGAATGTGGATGCGGATATCCGGTCCACCACTAATATATATATATTCTTAAATAATAATAAACACGCTTAACATATGTACACGCATCTACAAACTAATACTACCCACAATTACAAATTAGCAAAATTCCTAATTCCCACGTTAACCCCCCTAACCCAAAACGAATATTCCGTCACCAACTCCTACGAATTCGCTAAAGAAATATGGACCATAAATAATTAAAATAACCTTCATATGCACAGTTTCGATATAGTATCTCTCTACACCAATGTTCCAATTAAAGAAGCCATCGATATCTGTATTAATAGCCTTTTCGCCAACAATCCGAATACAGTTTTGAATCTGACAAAACATGAATTTACCAAACTGCTTACGCTCGCGCCCTCAGACACCTATTTTTTCTTTAACCAACAACTTTATCAACAAACCGACTCATTAGCTATGGGATCCCCCTTAAGTGCCACTCTAGCGAACATCTTCCTCAGCCATCACGAAAATAACTGGCTACTTCATTGCCCCACTATTATAAACCACGCCTATATAAAAGATACGTTGATGACACCTTTCTCCTTTTTCACAATGCCAACCACGCCCCCTTTTTCTTAACTACCTTAATTCCCAACATAAAAATATTAAGTTCACCAAAGAAGACGAATCCAACAACATCCTTCCCTTCCTAGATATTACAATAACTAAACAAAACAACAAATTTAGCACTTCTATATATCGAAAACCCACGTACACAGGCCTGGGTACTAATTTCCTAAGCCACATCCCTTTGCTATATAAAATAAACAGTATTAAAATTTTAATCCACCGTGCCTACCATCTTTGCTCCTCGTACTTATCTTTTCACCATGAAATAGAGTTAATCCTTAACTTCAGCATTAATAACTCTTTCCCAAAACATCTGTTAGAGTCTTTAACCAGAAATTTTCTTAATAATATCTATCAATCCCCCCTTAAAATTCCTACTGTTAAAAAAGACGTACAATATTTTTCATTCCCTTATTATGACCATATTAGCCATAAAATACTCTCAGAACTCCGTCTCTTACTCACGCCGCTTTACCCCCAAATTAAATTTCATTTCGCTTTTACCAACAACAATAGTATCAAATCCTACCTCAACCATAAAGAAAAAACACCCCAGCCACTTGCTTCGTCCACTATCTACGCTTTTGATTGTGTTCGCTGGAAAGCGAACTATATTGGCAGTACCATCCGCCAATATCAAACAAGAGTGGACGAGCATCGTGGGATCTCTACAAGAACTTCACAGCCCCTGAACAAACCCTCCAAATCTGCAATAAGGGATCACTGCCACCTCCACAACCACCAGTTACTTTCCACCAATTTCAAAATTATCAACTCAGCCAACCAACTAATCGACCTCCGCATGCTTGAGTCCCTTTACATCCTTAGTATCCAGCCAACTCTCAACGATTACAGTTCCGCTTTCAATTTAAACATTGCCAAATAAACTTTCAAAAGAAATCCACTATCACTCCGCCCTGCTCCATCGTCCCAATGGAATTCTTTCAACAGGCATCCTTCCTCATATATATATATATATATATATATATATATAGGGTGCATCAAACGCCCTTAGGTTCTTGGATTTTAATGTCTATTCTCTCAAATGTTACACTTGTTGCTAGAAGTGTGTATGCCAAAAATTAATTAAATCGGAGGTGGTCCTGGGTGGCCACCGGTCACTTTTATATTTTCGCGGCAATTTTCGGGGGCCGCGCTATGTAAAAATATCTATTTTTTTTATTTACCAACCAGTTGACTACTTACATTGTTTCTTTTAATATAGAGTTGCTAAGGGGTGATTTACATAACATTTGAGAGAATAGACATTAAAATCCAAGAACCTAAGGGCGTTTGATGCACCCTAAAGGGGTGATTTACATAAAACATGTACCATAAACGAAACTTCACTTATAGTCTAATAATATCCTTTATTGTCTTTCAGAAACAATGGAAGCTGTAACAATGGAAGCTAAGAAGACCAGATTAGCAAGTGCCATTTTTGGTCTTGGCAATGCTCTTACAGAAGGAGATGGTACATTGACAGGAGTCCGCCTCCCAACTTGCCGGCAGGTTCTTCGATGCGTGATGTGGCACATCCAGAAAGAAATATGTGAAGGCAAACAAACACAGCCACTCAAATGGAAATCTGCCAGCATAGTCCTTATCCAGCTGAAAACATTCTACACTAAAGCAAATATTCCTGTGCTGTCAGACCATCAATGCTGCAAACTAATACTTGACCTTCTTAATGACAATAACAAATTGCGTCAAATACCTGTTTCTCGCAGAGAATCTCCAAACACTTTGGCTAAGTTGCAATCCATGAATGAACGTCTTGATAAGACCTTTGGTGTATGGACAAAAGATGCAATGACAAACATTAAGAATGAGGAAGATAGAGCATTTTTAGAGTCAATGAAATCTGACAGAGTAGCCTCATTTGGTAGTGTTGACAAGAAGAAAGCTGATAAAGATCGTAGAAAAGAAAAACGCATCTTAGCGGAAGCTTCAAGACGAGAACGTCATGAATCATCCAGTGTACAAGAGATGAAAAGTTCTGTATGCTCTGATGATAGTGCCTCTGCAGATAGCTTGGAAGAAACTGAAGAAGAGGCGATTCCAGAGCTTCAAAGGAAGCGTAGTCACCACAGATCAACATATGCAGGTACGTCTGCCTTTATTCCTCATGATATTTTGAAAAGGCCTTCAGTCGTGTCTGTTGCTACTCGACTAAACATAACTCCTGTTCAACAGGCTGTGCTCACCGAAGCTGTAATTCAAGAGGCAGGAGGTGATCCACGTCGTGTGGCCAAGTCGTATTCAACTGCTGATAAGGCTCGACGATCAATAACAAGTGCTATCGCCAAAGATATTCGAGAAAATTGGATCGCCCCAACAGCTGCAACACTTCACTGGGATGGCAAGCAGATGCATACGCTCACAAACAAGAATGGCAAGGAAGAAAGATTGCCAGTGTTGGTTGGGAATGCCACTGATGTAAAGCTACTGGGAATGGCTAGATATCCTCGTGGAAGTGATATGTCATCAGGTGACATCATTGCCGAGCACACTTACACGTTTCTACATTCATGGAAGTGCAAACAGTCAGTTGTCAACTTATGTTTTGACACAACAGCATCAAACACTGGACACGTTACAGCTGCCTGTGTTACCATTCAATCAAAACTGGACCGTGCTCTTCTGTGGTGTGCATGTCGCCATCATGTTGGAGAGGTAATCCTGGATCATGTGTTTGACGCTCTCAAAATTGAGACATCAAAGTCTCCAGAAGCATCTTTGTTCCAAAGATTCCAGAAGAATTGGGAACGCATATCGCATGCAAAGGATGAAAGTTTAACCAAAATTGACATTTCAATGTACAATGACGATGCACAACAACTGCTTTTATCCTGCAAAAACAAGGTTTTAAGCACAATCCGCACAAGCGCTTCATACTGTAGGGAAGACTACAAGGAAATGGCACAACTCTGCCAGGTAGTCCTCGATGATGATGTCACAAAACAAGGAACACTCCACAGACCTGGGGCCATGCATAAAGCAAGGTGGATGTCAAAGATTCTTTATTCCATCAAAATATGCCTACTTGAAGAGCAAATTTCTGTACTACCTCGAGGAACTGTAACAACACAACATCAACAGGAAAAACTGAAGGAGTTTGTTGTTTTTGTTGTTTATATTTATTGTGATTGGTGGCTCATATGTCAGTCTGCTTCAAATGCCCCATGGTTTGATTTGTGCTTATACAAGACTCTGCTCAACTATAAAGCTGTCAACTCAATCATTTCAGTCAGCGCAGTGAAAGCCTTTGATAGACATTTGTGGTATTTAACCCCAGAACTGGTTGTTTTGGCACTGTTCAGCAATGCAGTACCTCAAAAGGAGCGTCGTGCCCTTGCAGATGTGTTACTGGCCATAAAACCAGATGAAATGCCAAGCACTCCAAAACACCGCTACGGTTCTGGATATGGCAAACCGTCATTTCCAAAAATTACAGAAGCGACAACCCTGGCTGATCTTGTGAACGAGGACTCGTGGTTTACAGTGAACCTTCTTCACCTGGATATGACCTTCCTAACAGAGGATGTTGACAATTGGCAGAACAATGACCACTTCAAGGCAGCCAAGTCCATTGTGGATGGGTTAAATGTTGTGAATGACCCTGCGGAGAGAGCAGTAAAGCTCACAACTGATTTTGTCTCAGCTGCAAGAGGAGAAGACCACTTCCAAAATCTTCTTCAAGTGGTTGAATGTGACCGCAAAGCGAGGCCAAATTTGCGGAAACGAGCAAAGTTGGAGTAGTGACATTGGCGTTGTGTTTTATACATTTTCAACTTTCAATCAATGTAAGTATAGTAATACCGAATATTTGTATATTAGTATTATAAGTAATACCGAATATTTGCCGAATATTCAGTGCATCACTACTAAATATATAAAAGTGGCCGGTGGCCACCCAGGACCACCTCCGATTTGATTTATTTTTTGCATACATACTTCTACCAACAAGTGTAACATTTGAGGGAAGAGACATTAAAATCCAACAACCTTTTGAAAATCATGGGGCGTTTAATGCACCCTAATATATATATATATACACATCAAAATACACGTGCTTTATGTTCTACTGCGCTTAATTAAAATACTAAACTCGCATGTGATCGAGTCTACAGTTACATCATCGTTGCTTGTTGCTTTGTACTATGCAATAAATACGATTTAACATTACTTCACCAATCAAAGTACGCGGGTGCCTTTACTCAATGTAAAGGGCCATCAATTCGTTTAACACTATTTATGTGACCACTTTACAATTGGTTGGCAAATTATCACTCTCTTTAAACACGGATAGAATACAATCAAAAGCACGGACAAACAGGGCATCGTATGCTACAACATCATTATTAAATTCAAGTTTATAAACACTCCTTTCCAAACGAGGGTTTATTCTTTCCAATCCGAGCTTTTCAACCGTGTACTCTTCTTCACACCGCATATCGGCAGTTGAAATAATCTTCTAAGTCATGCCGACAACTGCTCGTTATATAAAGAAATAGCTCTTCAAGGTGAATAGTGTAGGTGAGCTCAGCCCTGTACCACTCAAGTCCTTTGTACCAAAGTTCAAGATATTTCGAAGAGTTTATACATTTTAAATTCAAGAACCGTGTCAAAATAAAGCATACCGATAACACGTACATCTAATATAGGCTTTAGCTTGCGGAAACCGACGATGCATAGCTGGTTGCGATTTATACACAACGTACAAATAATGGCATATGAAGGTGCATCACTAATCTGCTCTCTTCTTGTACCTACACCTGCAGGTATTTTATAATGATCCCCGCCCCACTTCTCAACTATCACAAAGATTCTATTCATCTCCTCAACACTTAAATAAATAACATTCCGTTTACCAGAGTTTGTTTGTCTACAACGCGTTTTTTCAGGTTTTCAGGTTTTACGCCTGAACACACACACTGACTTCGTCACGGACACATCGTGTACGGCATTGAGGATACTGCTCAACGGAAGCTCCATCGTTTTCTATTGTGAGGAGTGTACGTCCAGTTGGGTCAAGCTCTGAGGTGACTATAAGCAGCCGGTGAGCGGTTTGGCTCGGCGGGAGGTGTGGGAGTATGAGTCACATGGGCGCGTCATACCAAGCGTTAGTGATTCGTGCACGGGCTTGCTCCAACATGAAAGAGTCATGTGAATACTTGTATCCCATTATGTCGGGCAACCAGAATTTTTCTGTTTCATGAAGTAATAACGGCTATGTTTTATCGAAACCATACAGCTTCGTTCAGGGGTATTCAACACTGTATTTTCTCGAACTACACACATTTTATTAACACTCCTGCGCTCTATTTGAGAGAAACATGTGTCCATATCTGTCATTTTTGCTTAGCAAGCGATACTCATCCCTAAACTCTATTAAAAACTCACACAGGCCTTTAGCCACAACCTCACTGCGAACCTCCTCGTGATAGATATGAACGTAATGATAAAAATACTAGGGGCACTGAATATATTTTGCCCCACCCTTTTTTCTTAGCTAAATAATAGGCCATGGGGCTGAAATGTCTTTTGGGCCGTAAGTTTGAACTTTCTGCGCTTCACATAACCGGATTTTTCTAGTTTGAACCTTCCCTTCTTTAAAAAACCGCTTTTAAACGTCCTTAAATAAAACCGACGGTTAACACAGTTTCGAAAATGGCGTTTGAAAGTGATGTGCATCGTAAACAGAGACCTGCTATGGAGTTACCAGCAGAGAAGGAAACAGTTGGAAATATTCACAAACGCCTACAAAACGTTAACGGAGATGCTGTTGTTGATCGAAGCACAGTTGGACGCTGGTCTAACCGTGTGAGAGCCAGTCTCGATGATGAGCCACGTAGCGGTCGCCCGGCATCGGATATGACGTCTCACACTGTGCAACGCGCTAACAGCATCATTCGATCAAATTGGCGCGTCACATACAAGGAGCTATCACTCGAGAAAAGAATTAGTGAAGGAAGTGTGAATACGATATTTCAGCAACTGGGATACTCAAAAGTGTGTTCACGGTTTGTTCCTCGCGAACTGACTAAAGATCACAAAGCCCAAAGAAAAGAAATTGCTTCTGAGTCGTTGGTTCGATACGAGACAGAAGGGGATAACTTCCTTTCACGAATTGTGACTGGGGATGAGACTTGGGTACACCAATTTGAACCTGAAACAAAACGCCAATCCATGGAGTAGCATCACGCAGACTCCCCATGCAAGAAAGGTTATGACCACCATCTTCTGGGTCAAGAAAGGATTCTGGTGGACATTATGAAGAAAAGACAAACAATCAACTCAGAGGCATACTGTATATTGCTACCCTACAGAGACTCCAGAAACGTATAAAGCGAGTTCGACCGGAGAGAAAACGGGAAGACGGCCTTCTTTTGCACGATAACGCAAGACCACACAAGAGTTTGCAAACAAGAGAGGCCATCGCAAAAATGCGCTTGACTTTGTTACCCCACCCTCCATATAGCCCGGATCTGGCACCTTCAGCCTTCCACTTATTTGCACCAATGAAGGATGCTATTCGTGGCAGAAAGTTTCAGAGTTACGATGAGGTTGTTGAGGAGGTTAAGAGGTGGGTCCAGCGGAACCCAGCGGACTTTTGCCAGCAAGGAATAAAGGCCTTCGTTTCGAGGTGGAGGAAAGCCATAGAAAAGGATGGAGACTATGTGGAAAAATAAAAACTTGTAAAAAAGATATGTAACTACTTGTGTACAAAATTTCTGGAACTTACAAGGAAACTTGGAAAGAGAAAAAAAAGTGGGGCAAAATATAATGAATGGCCCTCGTATTTTAGACTGTCGATGATAACAAGATTTACATTCTCAGACACGGGTATGCGTACTCGGTGTGATGTAACATGACATAATACCGCTTATTATACCATTCGTCAACAAGACACTTCCTATACCCGTTGCTTGTGTTCAGCATGTGATGCTTCTTTCACCTCGTGATGTATGTGCGCCTTTACACAGTTTAGTCCTACGACGTAGTCCATCACATCGTTTGAGCCACGAAAGCACGCAATGCTCTCACCAGAATAACCGTAGAGTATTTGAACCTCCTGCTCCTCACGCTTCGCTCAGCTCAATATGGCCTTAAAAGCCTCAAAGGAGGGAGGACTCGGGATTGTTTGAGTGTTCACCGCATCTGTAGACTTTATCGGATACCACTTCATGAATGTTGAGCACGCAACATCAAAGGTAGCCATTACTTTTTCCGTCTATGCAAGAATTCTTGAAAATACACGTCTGAGATCCAGGGCTTCTTGAGGTCAACTGAGCACGCAGGGCAAAGATATGATCAGCTAGTGGCCGGAGTTACGTGACCCATTTGAACGGCCATACAGTGGGCGGTGCTTAGCTTTTTCCTGCACACACACACACACACACACACACACAGGAGAAAATGAAACCTTAATTGAAACAATATATTTTAAGTAAACATCAACAAATAATTAAATAGTCTCTAATTCACGGAATACTGTATATTCAACTACGAGTAATAAATAAAGAAACATATCGTTAACAAGTAAATAGACACACACATATACGTGTGTATATATATACATATATATATATATATATATATATATATATATATATATATATATATATATATATATAAATAAAACAAAACATTCAAGGGCTATGGTAACCAAAGGGTACGATATCGTAGGTGCCAGGCACCTGGTAACGTTTCCTATATGTGTTACAACAGACTTTCGCCATCCTAAGTTCCTTCACACACCCCAGTTTCTGTGCCCGAAAATTGTGGGTCTGTGCAGTCAGTTGGGGCAGTTAATCACCCTCGTCTTCAAGCTCATTAGCTCCTTCAGCGAATCAAAGTTGGCGATCCGCCGGTTCGCCTGGTTAAGCGTGATGTCTTTCGCCTTCACGATATATCGCACTTCCTCCCCCACCTCACCCGTACCAATAAGTTTTTCGACCTGTTGATACAAAAGAATCAGCGTAAGCACTATCACCATACTCATCCTTGATCTCATCAGTCAATTCTCCGAGAATTCTCCAATAGACGGCATGTATTCACCCTCCCTCTCTGTGAATATCACACTATCTGTGTCTGCGTACAGAACCCTCTGCCCAAGAGAATGTTGTAGACCCCAAAGTTTGATGCGAGCGTATGCTGTTGTGAAGCTGGCTACAGGTATGTATGTAACATGTGATGTATCTGTAGCCAATTCGGTTCTCTTGTACTTTATTATGTACGTATTACCCACATTCACGATCTCCATGACCTCTATATCAGGAGCGTTGGCATAATCCCACACCTCGTTATAACTTTGGGCTAGATGGACG
Organism: Bathynomus jamesi; assembly: GCA_023014485.1. NCBI lineage: Eukaryota > Metazoa > Arthropoda > Malacostraca > Isopoda > Cirolanidae > Bathynomus > Bathynomus jamesi. Next base: position 592,621 of record JAJOZX010001602.1, read on the forward strand.
TTCCCCTTGCCTGTATTCTGTGCACATTTCCCCCAAAGACTATTTAGGAACAACTTTGCATTAAAACGCTTGCCCCGGTTCTTTACAATTTGGTGCCGGTCAAGTTGTATCCCTTCACGATCACGGTAGCGTTGAATATACGCCGATTTTTCATTTTCGGTCTCAACTTCTCGCAGATACCTGAGGCTTCTACCTTATCCTTCAAAAAAGTGTTTATATATATGGCGTGAAAAGGTTGAGATAGCTTCTGAAACCACACCTCATATATCTTCAATATTCTCTAGCCATGGCGAACGGCTAGGGACAGCTCAGGACTTGTATATACACCTCTGATCTTCCGCTGGTTGGTTGTGTGATTGCAGGTTCCGTTGTTCTCCTCTGCGCACTTCACGCACAGGGGAAACATGAGCTTGTGGTCTATAACGATGGGTAAGATCGGCATGCATAAGTCGCGAAGGGCGAGCACGTCTACGAAAGAACGGCCGAAATAGTTCTCGTTCAAATTTGATGAGAACTCTTCGATGGTGGGGCAGGGTGGGGTTCACCAGTTTTACAGATGCTCCTACGGGGTACGGATTATTCTTCATCACGTAGGGATATAAAGAACAGAAGTCGTAGTAATGGAGTTTCACACCCTCCGCAGGTGGAAAGTATAGTGTGAAGGGATTTGTACGCTCACCGAACAAGCTATCGCCGCATTTGAGAGGATCCAACACCATTGAACGTTTGATGGTGTTTACATATTTCTTCGCGGTACTGCCCATCTGTTTCCATCCATGCATCATATTCATGCTCCCACAAGACCTATAAGCTGATCCCGGGTGCCCTGAGAACCATGAATGATGATGAGATACAGCAATGTATCCCCATCATCGATATTACAGTCGATTCCGATGACAGTGTATTTGTGGCTACAGGCTCCATCCCCGCTAGCGAACTCCCACCAACTCCAGCTGTAGCGCCCCCACGCGACAATTCAAAGTGGAGGCATTATGATGAATCGCCCTCCACGCAGGTATAAAGCATGCGAGGAGTGCGCCGGTTGTTAGACCGCAAGTAATAGAGCCCTAGCCCTCTACGTCTTACGACACAACCCCCACATTAGTTCCTTCCACAAATAAAAATGTGCCCTCTTTCTCCTGTTCAATTCCTGACGTACCCTCAACAGCAGCTTCACGCTCTGTAGAGGATGGTATAACATTCGAGCTGGTGCGCATCGCCACCCCCACCCCAACCCTGTCGAGAAATCGGTGCGTAGTCAGGATCGACCCGCGAAACATGTATAGCAAGGTTGCTGAACAAGGACTACGACGTGTAGTTGAACGTATTGTGGAGTTTGCCCTTCAGAACAGCGACGGTCATGAGGTCAGGACGAGGCTATCCTTCGGGTTCGGTTCAAATGATGGGGGATGTAGATGATTTTGGGGTAGTAATACCATACAGACGCTTTGCTGCTGTAAATATAGAATATAATATGGGTTGTATAATGCAAGCCTCTCAAAGTAATACAACCTTCAACATGAACAACTTTACGATAGTTATTGACCGGGTATTCCGTGTTGCGGATCATACGGCCACACCTTATAAACTCTTAAATTCAATTCTTATGCTATTTAGAGACGGCATATAAACACTGATCGTGGTTGCGGCTTTATAGCAGTAGTCTTGGCCAATATGCTTACTATGCTAAATACAATCGAGTATAATATCTGGTTGCCTACGGTTGTGCAGCGTGCTCATAAACTAGCTTCAGATTGCAAGCTTGAGTTTGACTGTAATATGGGCCCTGAAAAGTTGAGAAGGGTGGAGCAGGAAATGAATGTTGTATTGTCGTATTTGGAATGGATAATCGTCGTAGGACTGTGTATGTTTTTAAAAGCAGTGTGAGAGACCGTACAAGACCCCCTATTTATTTTAGGGCTGTCAGGGACAACGTATCTACCCATCCGTAATATAAGGACTCTTTACGCGGGCTATAATAAAAGTAAAAAATATGGAAGGCATCATGATTTGTGTGAGGGATGTCTCGAGTTTGCGGATGATATAGTGAAGCATTGTAAGCAGTGTAAAAGCAGTGTAAAAGCCCCAAATGTGAAAGTCGCGTGTTGAAGCTGAGAAGAGGGACTGTAATGTGTGTGTGTAGACGCACATTTTTCAATAATAAATGCTTTGAGCTGCATTTCATATGATGGATAATTGGAGGAAATTCATGCATAAATGTGATGAAATTCACTGTTCTACATGCCATGAGAAATATAAGGCAGATGGTATAAAGCATGTATGCTATATGAAAGATACTAAGCCTAAAAATAGACCTTGTATAACTGTGTACCACGATATAGAAACATATACGGCTGCTGAAACCAAAGAGGTTATCCCATATCTACTTCTAAGCCAGACTATCTGCGATGAGTGCATGGAAGTCGAGTGTGATGAGTGTCACAAATGTGGCAAACGAACAAACGTTTTTAAAACGATCGCACACGACAACCCCGTGAAACTCTTTGTGTCCTATATTGTCAAATTAGCGGACAAGTTCAAAAAATAACCGTATATTTTTGCCATAAAGGCGCAAGATTTGACACACAATTCCTTTATAAGGGACTGCTTGAACACAAGTCATCGGAGATATTTACAGGCGATCCCTTGAAAAGAGGAAACAAACTTATACAGATTTAAATAATAGGTAATTTTCAGTTTAAAGACACTTTATAATTCACACTTTGTAAATTAGCAAAGCTACCCAAGGTGATGGGCGTAGCCGCCGAAGTTTCAAAAGGATATTTCCCATACACTTTCCTAACTAGCGACACTTTAAAGTACGTTGGACTACCTCCACTCAAACATTACTTTAACCCAAAATGAGTGATAGTGAGCGTGAAGATTTTGACCGCTACTACAACAGTTTTAATGAAGAAATTCCAGAAAATATAGCGGATGAATGTGAGCGTTATTGCATGAATGATGTGCGCTTGCTTAGAGTATGTTTCCATGGCTTTAGAAGGATGTAATTTACATAGACCGATTCAACTGTGATCCGCTGCAAGTCGCAACCACGATCGCCTCATTGTGGTTTACGGTGTTCAGGAACAATTTCATGCCTAAAGACACTCTGCCCGTCATTCACAGAAACAGTCCCTGCAGTTATGGGCATAAGGCTATTTACTGGCTCATACACCTACAGCAACAGACCGGTGTATACATAAAACATGCCTGCAACACGAGGGAAGTCCCCATCAAGGTCAATGGTCGTGTTTTTTGGGTGGATGGTCTAAGCGAAGACCGTGTCACTGGTGAGAAGAGCGTACTCCTTTAACGGGTGCTGGTGGCATGGTTGCCCACGTCCTGAGTGTGGCATCGTAAGAAATATCCATGGTTCGCCAAGGCTACAGAATATTGAATATATATGAGGTGTGGAGGTTTCAGAAGCTACCCAATCTTTTCACACCATATATAAACACTTTTTTGAAGGATAAGGTAGAAACCTTAGGGCATCCGCGAGAAGTTGAGACCGAAAATGAAAAATCGGCGTATATTCAGCGCAACCGTGATCGTGATGGGATACAACTTGACCGGTCCCAAATTGTAAAGAACTCGGGCCCATAAATCTTAGATTTGGTCATACCCAACCAGACAGTAACTTTAGGAGAATCTCGTTCCCATTGATAGAAATCAACTGGCTTTTCATTAGCCCATATCCGGCAGTTATGGCGATTAACCTTTCCACACGTGTGGAAAGTTGCTTCATCACCGAAGACAATGTGGTTTATTAAATTTTCATTCTGAATGTGTTCAACAAGATCGGCACACATTGCACTTCGCCTTGGATAATCTTCTTTATGTAAGTCATGAAGCACCTGAATGTGATAACTTCTCTTCTTCAACGTCGATTTCAAAATTGTGTGGACAGTTGATTTGGGTATCCCGAGTCTACGTGATGTGGTGCGAATTGACATGCTTGGATGCTCATCGATAACATTAGGTACCGCATTTACAGCATGCTCAGAGACACTTGGACGTCCAGATCTTGACTAATCATGAACAGATCCCGTTCTTTTAAATTTATTAAGCAAATCACAAATTGTCTTGTCTGTAGGACCTCGCTTGTGAAATGTCCTTTCAAACCTCTCTCTAATTTATTTGCATTTCTTTCCTTTAGTCCGAAGTGTCACCACCATTACCCGTTCTTGTACATTCATTTTCATAGGGTTCTGCAACATAAATAAAAAAAACGTTAATTCATTTCCATTAATAGAGATACTTGTTTACATGGTGTAAAGGACAAATAAAACACAACTACATCGTTCTGTCTATTTAATATATATCATTCATGAAATACATTCGGTAAATATGTATATACATTAGGTGCAAAACAGGAATAATACATACATGATTTATTTAACAAAATATTTACATCAAACATAACAATAACAACCAGTAGAGAAGAATTGTATATACACAGTACATTAGACGCAAAAACGGGAATAATATACACTGGAGTTATTTAACATATTATATATATATATATATATTAGTGATGTAGCGGTTGTCATTTTTCATAGTTCTGCGGTTGCGGTTGCGGTTGCGGTTATGTACCTTTTTTTGCGAGTCTCTGTTTGACTCAGTTTCGGTCTCGTCATCACTACTGGAAGCCAATAGAGTATTCATTGAGTCTATTATTGTTATTGATTTACTCGTAAAAGCTGATGCCTGGCCTAAATCAATCAGTGGTTTCTTTGCCGGTGGTTCACTGGCTGTCTCCGAGTCCGATGATGTTTGAATCTTGTCCATTTCATCATAAAGATATCCCAATTTTTCCTCAACACCTTTTGTGACATGTGAAGCGGAAAATTTTTTGCTTTGTACCTTCGATCCAAATAGGTAGCCAAAGAATACATGTCATTTGCTTCTAGGCCATCAAATCTCCTTGCTAGCTCTGTGCGCATTATTCTCCTTCATTGTTTTAATTCCACGATCAGCTTCAGATTCACCACTTCGAGGTTGCAGCACATTTTTCAAGGAAACGACGAGGGGAATGACCTCAAATATATATGGAAGAGGTGGAACTTGATTACAAGTTGCAGTTTATGAACAGTGCAATCGATATTATGGACGCCAGTGAGAAACATAGCTTTTATCATGTTTGCTCCTGAGTCCCGCATTACAAAATGGATGGATGAATGGGCAATATCCCACCTCTGAAGCATCTGCTCCAATTTTTATGACAAGTATTCTCCAGTGTGGCGATCTTCAAATGGCATTACGCTGAGCACCAAGTTGGTTCTCTTGAAGTCTTGATTCACTGCATGGCATGTCAAAGAGAGTAAAGACGTGTCAGACGTGTCTGACCATGGATCCGTTGTCAATGATACTTTCGAATCTTTTAGAGGCTCAAGAATTTTGAACACTTTCTTTGAAACAAAGTCATAGATATCGTTGTACACAAGATCAGTGTAGAACTGACGCTGTTTCACTTTATACTGTGGGGCTGTTTCAGCCATGAGTCTCATGAAATCTAAGTCCTCAACGTGGCTGAATGGCAAGTCATCCATTATTATCATTTCGGCTATGCGATAGTCTAGTGATTTTGATTTGGAATGATTCGCATCCCAAATTTTGACTTTTTCGAAGCAACTTTCAATCGTCTGATTCTTTTCTTTCACTGCACACTTCATTTCCTGTAGGGTTGTAAGAGACACTTTTGATTCCTTTTTTCTTCTTTGACTTTTCATTATCTTCATTTTCACTAGATGTCACTTCATTATATTCCTTCTTGTGCATTGAACGCAGATGGTTTTGTAAGTTAATGGTACTCCTTCCCTTTCGTGAATAGTTCTTATTACATATGACACACTTCCCTACATCGTTTGACACTTCTCGAGAACTACTTCCACACTGCACTCGTACATCGCTCCATGATGGTTGCACCATTCTACCACTTTACTAATGGGTAAAATTACAAAGTTACAACATGATGGTGCTCCTTGTCCCTATGCCAAAATTGTTCAGGATTATCTAAATGGACGTTTTCCAAATCGCTGGATCGGACGAGGAAGCAACAGATAAAGCGAGATCACCAGATTTAACCCCTTTAGATTTCTTTGCATGGGGCTTTATCAAATCGCACGTCTATCAGACGAAGATTACGAGTCTTGAAAACTTACGTACACGTATACGAACTGCTGCAGATAACATAACCCCGCAAATGCTCCAGAATGTGTTTAGAAATGCTGCGGAACGATTTGAGCTGTGCAGGGATACTGATGGGCGTCACGTCGAATCCTACTCTTAATTATTTAATAAATGTTACCACTTTATCATTTTATGATTGAATTCCATATAATTTCCAAGTGCTTCACAAAAATAGATCCTGACTTTATGTACACCCTGTATAATATATATATGGGTGTATGTGTATATGCAATGTATTAAATAAGTCATGTATATATTATTTCTGATTTGACAAGTGCGGTATCATATATCATATATAAGGCTGTAACATATACCAGGTGCCACATTCGAAATGAAAGAACTTTGAAACTCTGTAATTTTTAAATATTAATGTGAGAATGTTGAAACTTTGCCAGTTACTACACCATGTGCATAAGTTTTTGTCATAATGTTTTTTGTTTGTTCAGATTGAATTATGTTTACCCTACAAGAAAAAGCGAAATGTGTGTTATGGATGGCTGAGTTAAAGTTCCCTACTCTGGTGCAACGGCGATTCCGTACAACCTTTCACAAGGAACCACTCACCAGAAGAGACCTATATGCATGGACCAAGAAATTTGAGGAGACTGGCAGTGTTCTAAAGGAACACTCTGGAGGGCGAACAAGATCGGAAGATGTTGAACGAATACGCGGCGCCTTTGGTAGTAGCCCGAGAAAGTCCATCCGTCGTGCCAGTGTCGAATTGTAGATTCCTCGTTCAACTGTGTATAAAGTCGTGCGCAAGCGGCTGCAGCTCTATCCACATAAGCTTCAAATTGTTCAGCATATAACATGTGAAGATCTTAACAAAAGGAAACATTATGCTATGCCCAATGTATCTAATGTATCTAATGTATCTAAATGTTATAATTCACATATATCATATGAAGCTTTATGACATTGACTATTTACTGTGTGAATATTACATTGTTTACATCATTCAATAAAAAATTATAAGGTTTCAAACTTGTTTCATTTCGAATGGGACACCCGATATTCTTATTCTGCTCGATTTTTTTAGTTCATTCAGAACAAAAATTAAAGGACTTATAAGGACAAATTTGCTCGAATTTTTAGTTTATTAACAACAAAAATTAAATGACATAATGACAAATTAATCATCAATATAATTCCCTTCTTTTTCTATAACTTCCTCCCACCTGTAGAAGTTTTTTTATGCCACGTTCGAAGAAATCCCTTGGTTTCGAGTTAAAAAAAGCGATCACTTCGTTTTTGATAGCTTCTCTGGCTTGCAACTTTTGTCCAACTAGGTGGTGTTGCAGACTTCTGAATAAATGGTAGTCTGAAGGTGCGATGTCTAGAGAATAAACTGGATGAGGCATTTTTTCCTAACCAAATGCCTCCAATTGGGCAGTGGTGATTCGAGCAGTGTGAGGGCGCGCGTTATCCTGGTGGAAGAGAACACCTTTGCGATTAATTAATGCAAGACGTTTTTCTTGTAATGCCTTCTTCAATCGTTGGAGTTGTTGGCAGTAGACTTCAGCTATGATTGTTTAGTTATTTGGCAGAAGCTCAAAATGAATAATTCTTTGCATATCCCACCAAACGCATAGCAAAATTTTCTTTCGATGGGGTCCATTCCTTGGCTGATGTTCAGGCTTTGTTTCACGGCTAAGCCACTGATGTCGATGCTTAATATTGTTATATAGGACCCCAGTGACGATCCGATTAAAAAACGGTGCCTGTAGTTGCCGATAATGCAGTGATGTGCAAATCTCGATTCGATGTTGAAGATTCGCTTGTGACAAATTATGCGGAACCCTTTTCCAACGTTCACTACTTTTCCTGACAGCAACTCTTTTCCTAACAACTCTTTTCCTAACAGCAACTCTTCATCTAACTTATTTGGTCGTCCTGTTCGTTGATAATCTTTCAGACTGAAGTCTCCATTTCTGAACTTCTCAAGCCATCTCCTACACATCCATTCGCTCACAACATCATTTCCATAAACTCTTTGAATGTTTCTTGCGGATTCACTAGCGTTAGATCCTTTATGGAACTCATAGAGCATCACATGTGGAATATGCTCTTTCATGGGCTCCATGTATTTTCAATTACTGTAATATCGTAGTGGTGGTGTTGTAACTGTATGAAAAATACCAGAGAAAATATTCATTAGCCTAATCCTAAACTAGCCTAAGTAATTCTGTATCATTCTGTATCGTGATAAAACCTGTGCGAACCTGTCGCCGCGTGTATTTTGCAACATTTTTAAAACTATTTCACATTATCTTGAGGTTATTCTATTATCTACCGTCCGTTTTCTAATCGAGCAGAATTTATGTTACAACCTGATACATATTTTAATTCATCTTTACTGACTGCATTGTTATTCCTACTTTATGATTGGTACAAATATATATTAAATAAACAGAGGAATGTAGTTGTGTTATTTCAACCTTTAACACTGTGTATATGCTGTTTATATGTAATGTGTGTGTGTGTGTGTGTGTGTGTCTAAGCCATATACGAGTAGCTCCGCTGTGCCACGACCATTCTTTTTTCTTTTACTTTTTGTTTTTCTTTTGTGTTTTTCTTTTTGTTTTTCTTTCTTCTTTTTGTTTTTGTTTTTGTCTTTTGTTTTTCTTTTTCCTTTTTCTTTTTAATTTTTCTTTTTAAATTTTTTTTTATTTACCAAAGATTCATCCATAATTTTTTGTAGTATGGAAGGAACTGTGGGTATTTGACGTGATGGCAAAATAAACTGCTCACGAAACATCCACACTTTTAGTGAATACAATGCTCTTGCCATCCAGCGTGCACGGTGAACTGGTCCCGGTGCCCGAAACCGAATGCCTTGCCGCAAGTACTCCTCCTACAAAGATGATGACTAATTCTAGCAGTTCTTTATAGTCATTTCATGGCAATTGTTCTTGAATGACCCTCTTTGCAAAGCAAATGATCTTTTGCTTCCAGTCCTTAATCCTATTAAATATGGCATCATCATTAATACCCGTCGTATAATCATGGAAGCGAATGTTTGGCCAGTAGTCTCGAAAAGAGCTGAAAATCGTGATATTAGGCCTTTTTGATACATCATGCACAACCGAAGTGAATACTTTTTCAAGGATCAGCTCGTGTATATGGCGGCATGAGATGTGAAGCACTTTTTTATTTAGTTCACGCTCTACTAAAGTGCAAACACCACCAAACGTTCCAGTATTCACTGCGGTCGTATCAAAACAAAGCCCTTTTACCTGATCACGTAAGTTCCATTCGTCAACTGTTTCTATAATGATACGGGCCATTGCATCAGCCTTTGGGTTCGGTAGCTTCGGAATTGCGAGTAATTTGGTGCAGTTTTCTCCAGATACAAGAATGGGCAAACGATCTACATTTTCCCTACCTATCAAATCTGGCATCATTTTCCCGTCCCAGTGCAATAGAAGAGGAACCCCAGGAGAAAATGAACATCAGATTTCTTCAGCTAAGGTCTTCCGATGCTTCATCCTCTGCATCCTGATGTCATTGGGACTCAAAGAAAGTTCACGGACATTGGCTCCTACCTGTTTAGCAAATGGAATAAGTATTGGGTTGCCCTTCTATCACTGATTCGTGTTTGGTCTAGAACAGCTGCTACGTCATACTGATTCCAATGTTGCCTTCGCATCGTTTTGAGCGGGGTTTTGATGTCTTTGAAGTTGGATGAAAATCCCTCGCCTCTTCCTCATCTGTAAAATAGAATTATCACAAAGAATTATTCGTTATTTTCAAGGTAGTGGTTAAGTACGGCCAAATTCAGAATGCAGCGCTTACCAATATTTTTCCTAACTACTGTCGTACTTTTTATTTTTTCTATGGTTTTCCTTCAAAAATAGCATTTTTTATGACAAAGGACAAAACTGGTTTGGCAAAATTTGCGATAACTGTTATATTTGATTTTTGACGAATGTAATTTGGCAGAGGGGGTACCCCCTCCCATATAACTATTTATTAAAAGATAATGAAAGCAGTTATTAAAAATTTGCTAATACATTATAATTGTAATTAATTCTCTACACAATGGTTTTTAAATGGTTAAAATCGATAAATAAATAAAAAAGCTTATGCGTTTCAAAATACCTGTCGAACTGCTGCTGCTATGAGATATTAGGTGGACTGTCTCTTCACAAGCTTCTTTGTCCCTCTCTGCTTTTTCTCTTCTTTGACGTTCCTTTTCCGCTCGCTCTGCACGCCTTTCCTCCTTTTTTGCTAGCTGAATGTCTATACAGTACCTGTCATAAGACCTAGCCACCCTGGCTCCCGCTGAGCAATCAAGCAGTGTTTGTCTTGTAAGGATATTACGTTCATGGCTTGTTGGTGAGCGATGTCAAAGAGATTGGGCAAGTTGTCTTAAAACTCTTTTATCTGTTTCAGAGCAGTATCGGATTCCCGAGCGATGCTTTTCTTGAGGTTTTGCTACTTCAAGTGAAGTTTTTCGAGCTTTTTATTCACATCTCGCTCGTATGACGTAGGGATTCTTGCTTTATTCCAGACATCAAGGATCGAATTTGTTGTTATCTTAAAACTCTCCTTCAATGTTTTTTCTTAACATTATGATGATAGGAGAGAAGAGGTGTCTTTGACATCCCATCTTACCAAAGTATTTGAAAGATTAGTTAGAGAGAAAATATATCACTTCTTGGAGACACTGGAAAGATTCAGCGAAAATTAGCGCGGATTCCGATCAGGAAGATCTTGCCTATCACAATTTATAGAACACTACAGTATAACAACATCCTAGACGCACTTGAACACAATGAAAACTATGATTTCATATACATGGATTTTGCTACAGCTTTCGACAAATGTGAGCACATAAAATGAAACATATGGGAATAACAGGCAAAGTGGGAAAATGGATCCACAACTTCCTCAGAGAACGTATACAGGTCGTCAAAATTGAAGGTATATCATCAGAATCGGAAGTACTCGGCCCAGTACCACAAGGAACAGTACTGGCCTCTCTCCCTTTCATTATCATGCAAACAGACATGGACAATGAAGTAAACAGCAACAGTATGGTAACATCCTTTGCAAACGATACAAAGATCGGCAGAAAAATCAGCGATATAGAAGAGATGGAGGCCTTGCAAAGGGACACAAACAGACTATATAAATGGTCAGAAGACAACAACATGACATTTAACACCGAGAAATTTCAGCACTTGAGATATAGTAGAAATGAGGAACTTAGACAGCATATTATGCCCCAGAGAGACAGAAAATTTAGAGAAGCACGAAAGCGATAGATTTGGGGGTTATAATGACCGATGATGCCAAATTCGAGACACAAAATCAGATAGCGATAAACAAAGCAAAAAGAGTCGTGGGACAGGTACTAAGAACCTGTAAAAAGAAGGGACAAAACAGCAATGAAAACACTGCTGAAACACTGATCATACCAAAACTTGAATACTGCTAAGTCTTCACGTCCCAATACAAGAAGGAAGAAATTAATAAACTAGAAGGTACTCAGAAACATTTCACAGCAAAGATCGATGGCTGCAAAGAAATCAATTACTGGAGTATTATCCCCGCAAAAACTTAACTTGGGAGGAGAGGATTATGCATGAAGAGGGCAGGGCCTAGACCCTACAAAAAGGAGGAGTGGGTAACCTAACCTAACAAGGGTAATAAAACACAAAAAGGAAAGCGAGGAGGAGAAGATAGAGGAGTAAGTAGTATGGGCGCAAAAAGAGATAATGCAATGCAATTGCAAATTTTTATCAATGTTCCAAGGGAAATGTTGCATAAGGTTATGCAACAAAGGGAGGGGGAATGTTGCAAGAGCAACAAGGGTTATGCAAGTTGGAGGCGGAGTTATCCCCCAAGAGAAAGAGAGGAGAAGGAGAGAGAGGAAGAGAGGTGTTCGCTTGGCAGGAGCCAAGTGCATAGTAAGACTTCAGCCAAGCGGCCGTTTTCTTAATATGTTCCTAATCAGCCAGATGGCTTAATCAGCCAGTTGGCTTATCTGGCTGAGCCTCCAGATTGCGCTATTTATTTAATTAAAGCATATATTCTGGCTTAACCAGCCAGTTGATTTAGAAGGCGTAAATGGCTTGTTCAGATGTACATTATTGAGTTGCCAGATTGCGCTATTTATTTAATTAAAGCATATATTCAGGCTCTCCGCCAGTTGGCATAATCCATCAGCGGGCTTAATCCGCCAGTTGGCTTAACCCGCAAGTTGACTTAGAAGGCCTAACCACCCATTTGGTATAATTAAATAATGATAACGTTTATATATACAACCAAAAGAATTAAATAAAAAACCACCACATCACTCTGTTTATTTAGACGAATTATTGGATTGGCATAATCCTCGTCGGAGTTGTATGTGCATTTGTGTGAGTTTGTCCCCGTCAGCTGGCTGAAACCGCCAGTTGGCATACCCCGCCAGGTGACGTAGAAGGCCTACCCAGCCATTTGGTATTATTAAATAATAATAATAATAACGTTTATATACACATCCAAAAGAATTAAATAAAACACCATCACATCACTGTTTATTTAGACAAATTATTGGATCCAATTTCACGAAATATATTGAAAATAAATATACATTCCTATACAAGCGAAGGAATATATGCAATCAAAAATAATAATAGCATAAGAATTATGAACGAGTGTGTATATATATGTGTATATAATAAATAATAATAATAATAATATACAAACCTGGATCTATCCAAATTGTTCATTCTAACGAAGGCCAAACTTTTCATCCTACCCTAGACCTACAGCTTAACGGAGAATCTAGATCTACCCGAATTGTTAATTCTGATAAAGGTCAAACTTTTCACCCCGCACGACACCTACGGTTTAACGGGGAATCCAGCATCCCCAGCATTTTCTCATTCACCTCATACAAAATGCCTTCAAAACAACTTTTCTATTTATTCCAAGAAAAACAAAAAATACCCGATTTGCTCATTCCGTCGAAGGTCAAACTTTTCACCCCACCCTAGACTTACAGTTAACGGAGAATCTGGACCTACCCGAATAAATCCCCTATTATTACACACACACATATATATATAATATATATATATATATATATACAAAAGGTGATCAAATTATTAGAGCCACCCCTTGAAAAACATTTTCATTATAATATGTTTCTTTTTAGTTTAAATAATAACTTTATATATGCAGACAGTATTCCAAATTGTTAACACATGTAGTGTTCTCTTCCTGAATAACAGAAACTAGGGATAGGGGTTAATTTGGGGAGTAGGGGGAGGGGAGTATGTGAAAAGTGGGTTCAGTAGTGTTTCAGCTGTGAACGTGGAAGGTTGTGTCAAGTGGTCAGGTGCGTTAAGTGTATGTTAAGTTAATGATAAGTTATTATATTTAAACCATTGTACGTGGAATATGCACTCATACACCCATATGATATTGTTTCTCAGCAACGTATTGTGATTCTTTTTATTAAATTAGTGTTTCTTTACAGGAATAACTTTTATGTACTGAAGGCTACCCAACATGGGTAAGAAATGTGATCTATCGCCAAAGAAGAAAGGTAGAATGCTCTCGCCGCTGACTGCAACTGATTATTCTCAGAGAAAAATAGCCCGAGAACTGAATGTGTCACGTGCGAGTGTTGACAGGATCGCATCAAAAATTCTAGTTGAAGCGGATAATCCAGAGCTGACTCCAAAAAGAAAGGGTAAATGTCGTCGGAAAAGGATAACTACACCTAAAGCCGACAGATGCATTGAAAAGAAACTAGTAAATAATAGGAGAAGCACTACTAACAAATTTAAATTTCAGCTGGAGAAGGAAAACATCAACATTTCGACAATGACCTTAAGAAGGCGTGCCAGAGAATTTGGATTGAGTAGTCGCCGGCCAAGGAAAACGCCAAAATTCACTCCAACAATGATCAAAAATCGCTTAAAGTGGGCTAAATACTACTAAAAGTTCATTGTAGATGACTGGAAATGGTAAGTCACAATATTTTAGTGATCTTGTATGCTTATTTTGAGTAAAATGTATTATTTTGATATTTGTATGACAAGGCACATTTCATTTTGGTTGCGATCATTTCTTTCTCTTTTCATTTGCAGGTGTGTTTCAGTGACGAATCACATTCCAAGTCATGTCTGATAAATCACAGTACGTTAGATGACGTGTTGGTGAGGAATATCATCCATACTGTGTCGTAAGTACTGTTAAGCATCCAACATCTGTCATGATATGGGCAGTGATAAGCGGTAAAGGTACTGGACGAATTTACATTGTTGAGGGTACTATGAGGCAGGACCAATACCGAAAGGTTTTGGAAACCAGACTTATTCCACAGATCGCCGACTGGTTTCCAAATGGTGAGCCATTCCATTTTATGCAAGATTCGGCCCCATGCCACACTGCAAAGTCGGTTAAAAGTTTTCTGGCTGCAAAGAATATTCCTCTCGTGGATTGGCCAAGAAATTCTCCGGATATGAACCCTATCGAAAACCTATGGGAAATAGTAAAGCGTAGAGTGAAAGGCGAGGAAATAACAACTCGAATACAGTTAATACAACGAGTAATTGCCGTTTGGAACCGTGATCCTGAGATACAGGCCAGCTGCAAAGTCTGTATAGAGAGTATGCCTAGACGGGTTGCTGCCTTAATTAAGGCCAAAGGAGGACCCACTAAGTACTAAATGTGTTTAATATGACTGTAGAGTGTGTATAAATATATTCTGAAATAAAATAAGTGTTTAAATTAGCCAAATTAGAAATCAACTTATACAAGAAAAACTATTTTTTATGTAGTGGCTCTAATAACACCAGTACACATTTGAAAACTTATCGATCGATTTCTACAAACTAGCTGGTGATTCTATATAATTTGCGTGCGCTGATCTCAAAAATATAGTTAGTTTTTCCCTATCACGTATGGTTTTCTTACTACAGGGTGTGTCATAAATCCCCCATTTATCCCCAAATGTGAACCATTTTATCGAGACCAACATTGGTTTGCACATGCTAAACCATAAATTTTGTTGTTATAGACTACAGTAACGCTTACATAATAATGTAGGGTAAATATATATAACAACCAGTCCCGTTCCCAGGAAAATACTCTCTCCCCTCCCATCAATGGGTGGTTAACATTTGGGGACAGATGAGGTATTACAACACCCCTTGTAGCACGAAATCTTTAGGTGATAGAGTAAAACCTAATTAAAGCAGAATTAAATAGCTCCTAGCTCTTGGACAAGCATATTGCTTGTTTATGAAAGAATAAAAAAATAACTGAAAGAAACCAAATATATTTACCTTCTTTACTTGCAAACATTTCAGGACTTATTCCAAAGACTTAAGACTACGAAGGTAGATCTGACTAATGACGACTAAACCGGTGCTTCTTTGATGTTTTCTTATGCTGTGCGTTAGGCTGATCTCGTTGCAGACACCAGCAGTAATCCGCTATCATATTTGTTTGCCATCTTCCTTGATATCTTCTTTCCATGGTTTTGATGTCCTGGTGAAATCGTTCCCCTTGCTCCTCACTGACATCTCCGAGATTTTCGGGAAAACGGTCAAGATGCGAAAATAAGAAGTGAACTTTCAGGCTCATGTTGCAGCCTAAGGCGCAAAACTTTTAAGCATATTTTCCAACAGTCCTTCATAATTTTGGCTTTTGTAGTTTCCCAAGAAGTTTTCACCAACATCTTTGAAACCAATCCATGCTTCTTTTTCTCTATTGGTCATTGTGTTCAGGAAATGATCGTCTGTCAATAACTTTCTAATCTGAGGACCTATAAAAACACCTTCCTTCATTTTCTCGTAGCTAATCTTTGGATATTTTGAACAAATGTACTTGAAACACTCACCTTCTCTATTCAATGCTTTGACATACTGCTTCATCAAGCCTAACTTAATGTGCAAGGGTAGGAGGATTTTATTTGGTTCAACTAGATGTTCATGTAAAATGTTCTTTGATCCTGGGGTAAGATTCTCTCTAGGAGGCCAAGTTTTCCTCTTCCAGTGCTGGTCACGTGCTCGACTATCCCATTCGCAGATGAAACATGGCATCTTAGTGTATCCTGATTGCTGCCCAAGTAACATGCAGAGGACTTTGAGATCCCCACACAATATCCATCTGTGATTTTGATACTGAATTTTTTCCAGAAACAGTTTCATGTTATCATAGGTCTCTTTTAAATGAGTAGAATGGGCCACTGGGATTGATGCATATTTGTTACCGTTGTGCAGTAACACTCCTTTTAGACTGGTTTTAGAGGAATCTATAAACAACCTCCAGTCACTGGTTTGGTATTCGATGCCTAGCTTGCACACTAATCCTGTGATGTCCTTGCAAAATACCAAGGGGCCATCTTCGAAAAAAGGCACGAAGTCTTTCTCACGATTTCTGTACCAAGCGAATGCCACTAAATTGTTCTCCTGCAATCTAGACCCCAAAAGTTCTGCAGAGTCCTTAGGCAGATTCAAATCCCTCACTAAGTCATTTAGTTCGGCTTGGGTTAATGGTTTAGGAGGATCTCTGTCAGCTGTTGGCTGTTCATAAACATCATCATTGTCTGGATTTGGAGCTGAATCAGAATCTGAATTGTATTGATCCAGACTCTCGGGTGGTCGGGGAATAGGAACTTCTGGACCATGGGGTACCGGCCTTATTGCAGATGGAAGACTTGGGTATTGAAGGCTCTCTTTATTCTTTGCATTATAACTTTAACATTGCAAGAACAGAAGTAGCAGTCGTCGGTAGGGATCCCAAATGGCAAATTTTTCTTTTTACCTTTGCTCCAATTCCTTAGTGCCGCAACACACGTAAGACAAACCTTGTGTGGGCCCAACTTTTGTCTTGATCTAATTTAATTCCAAAATAAGCATGATAAGCTCTCTTAATGAAGGTCTTACATTTGTCCTTTGTTTTACAACATACCGACCACAAATATAACAAAATATGTCTGGAGTATGTGTACATCCTCTAGAAGCCATTATTAAAATTTTAAAGACGTAATGTTAGAATTATCTATCTGAAAAATATGAAAAAACGAAATTAATTAAAGATAAAAAAGGTAAAAAATTACAAAACGCCCCAAAATTGTTTTGCTAATAACTTTAAAACTGTGGGTAATAGAAAAAAACTGATAGCATTTTTGAATTCAGCGCAGCGAAGTGCTTCAGAATCACAACTCAAAATAAAGAAATCGATTTTCATGCAGACCGGTGTAATTTGATCACCCTCTATATATATATATATATATATATATACAGAGGATGGGCCGAAAGTCTGGATCCATAGGAAAATATTTATTGTAATACATAAATTACAACAAATGGTAAATACTTAAAATGAATATCAACTTTAACTCGTAAATGCGTATCCGTGATACTGTACAGTGGTTCGTACTCCAGTATAAACAACAAATTATAACAAATGCTCAAATTGGCGGCCTCTGACATCGAGACACTTAGGGATGGAATTTATGATTTTTAATAATTCTTCGAATTGACGTTCTCGAGATGCGTTTCATTTGATAATCTTCTTGTTGACTTTACTGGACTACTCGTTAAAGTTTCACATACCATTGCAGAGGTATTTTCATCAGTTGCAGTTTTTGGACGACCAGAACGCCGTCGATCATATACACTTCCTGTTTCTTTGAAACGTTTAAACAACTTGCCAACAGTCGCATGTGTTACTGGATGCTTATCAGGATGATTTCTATTGAATTCGGTAGCAACGTCTCTGTGTGTAGCGCCCTGTCTTGCGTACATGAGCACAAGTTCTACCCGGTCTTCTGTTGTTAGATTCGAAGCCATTTCTGGGCTGAAATAAAAAAGTATTTGAGTATTTATACTGGAGTACGAACTACTGTACAGTATCACGGATACGCATTTACGAGTTAAAGTTGATATTCATTTAAAGTATTTACCATTTGTTTTAATTTATGTATTAAAATAAATATTTTTCTATGGATCCAGACTTTCGGCCCAATATATATATATATATATATATATATATAATCTGACGCATGCAAAGACCCAATAGCAAAATATACACGAACACAATTCGAAATCAGCCAGTTGGCCTAATCCACCACGACCTACAGTTTAACGGAGATCCTGGACCTGCCGAATTCATCATTCTGACGAGTCAGACTTTTCTCCCCACCTTAGACCTACAGTTTAACGGAGAAGCTGGACCTACCCGAATTGTTCATTCTGACGAAGGTCAAACTTTTCACCCCGCCATAGACCTACAGTTTAACGGGGAAGGCAGCATCCAGCATTTTCTCATTTAACTCTTATACAAAATGCCTTCAAAACAACATTTCCCCGAAATGCTCATTCCGTCGAAGGTCAAGCTTTTCACCCCGTCCTAGACCTACAGTTTAACGAGGAATACTACTACAATAGATCTAATTGGTCTGGTGAAGTAGAGTTGACTTCTTTTACTCTAAATCTCACGTTGCCTTATATTTCGGTAAAAATTGTTGCTACCCGTATTATAGCATTAATAAATATTGTTTCGATTATTTAAATAGTATGATGCATTGTGTTAACCCATTTTCAAGCAAATTTCGATTCTCATTCCTTAACAAATCACTGTAACTGGTTTTCAAGATGGTGCCTATCATTTTCAAAATTTCTTCTCATAGCGAGCATTTTCGTAATTTTCACGGTCAAACTTTTCTTTTTCTCTTCTCTTTAGAGTCTAGATTTCCAAACCGCTCCGACTCAAAATTTCTCTGAGTCGTCTTGTCGAAGCCGTAATAATGTGGAGTCTAAAATTAGAGTCGAAATTCGAGAGTTGTTTGTTTCCTTTTTCTTCGCGTTGATTCCTTCCTCAGTCCGTTTTCTTTAGATTTCGTTTCTTTCCGTCGGAGAGAGGGAGACGAAATAAAAAAAAAGAAAAAAGAAAATTGGTATTGGTCGTCCGATGTCTCGTTTCCGTTTCCTTTCCTTCGACTTTTATTACTCCTATCAAAAGCCTACCTATTTTGTGTTTAAAGATTTTTGTGTTTACATTTTCTGAATTAGTAATAATTGTGATGATAATAATAATAATAATGCTTAGTAAATAAATTTTACACTTACTTATATGAATTAAATTATTTTAGTTTAAATAGATTGTGACATGCATTTTTATACAGTAAGGTTTAAAATGTTTGAGCGTATGGTGACGCATTTTTAGGTAATAAAAAAAAATATATATATATATATAGTAGAACATTCTAAGAGATTCAATAAAGAAGTAGCAAAATTTTCCAGAATCTAGTCGAGTTTTTAAGATTATTTTTTGACTGGATGTAAATAATGGATTAACAGGCATCGCTTTGTAGTTTTAGTTCGCTTTATGATTTTAAGTTAATTTTAAGGTTTAAAGTCGAAAAATAATCGTTAAAGACACTAATTTATACTGGGTCAAATTCGGACTGTTTAAGTTTATTATGCTTGCCGTATATAAATTGTGTGAGACTTCAAAATAAGCAAAATTTGTTTAATTGAAATAGAGAAATTGTTTTCGTAAATTGTCTTGATAAATTAATTTGTTTTTTTTTACTTTTATATATATATATATATATATTCATCAATTTTTATATTTTTATAGGTGGGATGATTGTTGTTGTTTATTTTTTCTTTATTTCATTTTGAGGACAATTCCGAGTGATATTTTTTAAGGTTAGGCTGTTCAAAAATTTTTTTTTATTCTGAAATTAGATTTTATTGTGTTAAGGAGTGTTTTAACAGTTTATTTTAGACGTGGTTCGGATTCAACGTTAAACTGTAGGTCTAAGGTGGAGTGAAACGCTTGACCTTCGCCGGGATGAACAATCAAGGGGGATGCTAAACAAAGGTTGCCGATAAAGTAGAACTTTTTTAATGCGTGAAGGATGGGCTAGGGGTAATGATGTAGTAAGTTTCAGGAGATGTTGCATGTTTTGTAAATGAAGTTTAACATTGATAAAATTCAACTGTTACGGTTAGGCTGTTTAAAAATTTTGTTTTATTCTGAAATTAGATTTTATTGTGTTAAGGAGTGTTTTAACAGTTTATTTTAGACGTGGTTCGGATTCAACGTTAAACTGTAGGTCTAAGGTGGAGTGAAACGCTTGACCTTCGCCGGGATGAACAATCAAGGGGGATGCTAAACAAAGGTTGCCGATAAAGTAGAACTTTTTTAATGCATGAAGGATGGGCTAGGGGTAATGATGTAGTAAGTTTCAGGAGATGTTGCATGTTTTTATATGAAGTTTAACATTGATAAAATTCAACTGTTACGGTACGGAAAAGGGGAGGGTCTAAAATTCCATGGAATAGAAAAGAAGATCCCCGATGATCCAGGTGTACCTGTGAGATGGAGAGTCTACGAGAGATATTCAGCACCTCAGGCCTACGCCTGCAAAATCATTTATAGGCCATCCTGCACCTCGAGAAGTACCATCACCTCAGGCTTACGTTCTACAAAGCCTACATCAAGCATCTCCATCATCTCGAGAGGCTTAACAGACAACGACAACTCGAGCCTACGGTAATTGGTTCCTCTTCAACACTCCTTCAACAGAGTTTCCATCGTCCCGGTAAGATAAGTGCATCCTTTTCTAAGTACTTTCGTGAAGCCTACATCAGCCTACCGCCCAACGGTAGACTATATCCCAAGTGTAATTAAGCGTTTCAACTGACTCTCGTTAATGATCACAGTAGGCCTATTATCCAATTCAAGTGTCATTCCGAAACCGTAATTCCGCGTATCATCCGTTATTGTGTTCAATCCTATAATTCAGATGAATACTTTACAGCCGTTCATTTTATGTGATAACTCAGTTCTCTTCCCGAAGGCCTAATCCATCTACGGTGTACCAACTTAGCATTATATAATTACTTTATGTAAATGATCATATTTCTCTCAACTATCATTAGGCCTATCCATAAAGGCACGTCATTAATTTCCATTATTATTGGGCTGCATCATTTGTTCTGTGTTCATCCATATAAACTTTAGCCTACATAATGAAGGTTACGTATTCTGTTCAGTGTACCAAAACGTACGTGCATTCTTGTCATTACTAGGCCCATTCAATGTCCCATTTTTGCATGCCATTTACATACCATCAATGAATGTATTACGTGTCAATTTAAGCTATTAACCATTCATCTTATTAGCTAAGTTCCATGTCATCAGCATAACGTAAAGGCTAGCCATTAATCACTGTCAATCCTTATGTTAATTAGTGTGAATAAATAACATCTATATTTTCATAATAAAATACAAAACAATAAGGTATTTTTATAACCTTAATATTAATTTGCTTGGGTGTAATCCAAGCTGGTGACCTCGTTGCAATTCATGTCACTTCCAATAGTATGGTGGGCCTACTCCATTAGCTACTTTCCACTCGGTGATACTGTGCGATATCATAAATTGTTGACCCAGCCTATCATTAATACTCAGTCATTGCATCAGTTAATCACTAGCATACAGTTAAATCATTATCACCTTAAACGGCTAAAACTAGGTCCACTATATATATATATATATATATGTGTGTGTGTGTGTGTAATAATAGGGGATTTATTCGGGTAGGTCCAGATTCTCCGTTAACTAGGTCTGGGCTGGGGTGAAAAGTTTGACCTTCGACGGAATGAGCAAATCGGGTATTTTTTTTGTCTTTCTTAGAATAAAAAGAAAAGTTGTTGTGAAGGCATTTTGTATAAGAGATGAATGAGAAAATGCTGGAGATGCTGGATTCCCCGTTAAACCGTAGGTCTCGGGCGGGGTGAAAAGTTTGATCTTTATCAGAATTAACAATCCGGGTAGATCTAGATTCTCCGTTAAGCTGTAGGTCTAGGGTGGGGTGAAAAGTTTGGCCTTCGTTAGAATGAACAATTTGGATAGGTCCGGGCTTGTATATTATTATTATTTTTTATTATACATATATATATATATATATATATACACTCCTCGTTCGTAATTCTTATGCTCTTATTATTTTTGATTGCATATATTCCTTCGCTTGTATAGGAATGTATATTTATTTTCAATATATTTCGTGAAATTGGTTCCAGTAATTTGTCTAAATAAACAGAGTGATGTGATGGTGTTTTATTTAATTCTTTTGGATGTGTATATATATAAACGTTATTATTATTATTATTTAATTATACCAAATGGCCAGTTAGGCCTTCTAAGTCAACTGGCGGGTTGTGCCAACTGGCGGTTTAAGTCAGCTGACGGGGACAAACGCACACAAATGCACGTACACCTCCGACTAGGATTATGCCAATGCAATAATTCGTCTAAATAACAGAGTGATGTGATAGTGTTTTATTTAATTCCTTTGGTTGTATGTATAAACGTTGTTATTATTTAATTATACCAATTGGCTGGTTAGGCCTTCTAAGTCAACTGGCGGGTTAAGCCAACTGGCGGATTAAGCCCGCTGATGGATTATGCCAACTGGCGGAGAGCCTGAATATATGCTTTAATTAAATAAATAGCGCAATCTGACAACTCAATAATGTACACCTGAACAAGCCATTTACGCCTTCTAAATCAACAGGCTGGTTAAGCCAGAATATATGCTTTAATTAAATAAATAGCGCGATCTGGCAACTCAGCCAGATAAACCAACTGGCTGATTAGGAACATATTAAGACAACGGCCGCTTGGCTGAAGTCTTAATATGCGCTTGGCTCCTGCCAGGCGAGCACCTCTCTTCCCCTCTCTCCTCCTGTCTTTCCCTTGTGGGATAACTCTGCATCCAAGTTGCATAACCCTTGTTGCTCTTGCAACATCCCCCTCCCCTTTGTTGCATAACATCTTGCAACATTCCCCTCCCCTTGTTGCATAACCTTATGCAACATTTCCTTTGCGACATTGATCAACATTTACAATTGCATTGGACTTTTTCCTTTTGCTCCCATACTACTGAGTATATCCTTTCGCTGCGGCATCTCGGAGCATTTTGAATTCTTCACAGGCCATCCTAGTTGGCTTTAGGATCACAGCCATTTGGCATAGAAGCCAGCCAATCGTATTGCGTAAACAGCTGTCAGTCAGTTTCTTTAGAGGGTAAGCAGCCAGTCACCTTAATTTAGAGCAGAGAATACAGCCAGTCGCTTGAGTTAAGTGACTTATATATACACTTCTTACATCACCTACTTTTTACATCAAATTCTTAAAGTAAAATGTGTCGTTCCTGGTTGGGTTCAGAACCTCCGCCAGTCGAAACACCCAGAGAATACAGCCAGTCGCCTTAGACACACACACATACATACACACACACACGCACACGCACTGTATCGTTTATATATATATATATATATATATATATATATATATTATTTTAGTGCGCAACCCTTTAATTTATGTGGCGCACACCCTTTTCCGATTTCACATCACTGACACCATTTATGTCGTGCGCAACCCTTTAATTCATGTGGTGCGCACCTTTTTCAATTACTCTTATTTCTTGCGCGCGTGTTCGTTTATTTCAGGATGACTCTGCCTATTTACTCGGATGGCCCTTTAATTTTTTATACGCGTATTTTCCCTCGGCTTACTGGAAGCCCACTTTGAATTTTAAACTTTCAATGTTAATTTACCCTCAGCTTACAAGAGAGGCCTATTGCAAAGTAGCATAAAAACGACAGACTCCCTCTTATAAAGTTTATTCAATTTCACTCCAATTAGTATATACATTCAAAGAAATAAGCTGATGTATGATTACAAATTTTGTTAAAAAAGAAAAAAAATCAAATTGTTCATTTAAAGAAAATGTTTACAAATATTTGTCTAAAAAATCATTTATACAGAGGTTTTTTTTTATTTGCGTTTAACAAAAGCAAACAGCACTAAATTCACATTTCGTAATCTAAGAAGAAATTGGAAAAATGATTTACTTACAAAAAATTTGGAAAGTTACTCTCAACAATGCTGCGCGAGTCCCGCAGATTTATTTCCAGAACAAAACAAAAAAAGGTCCGTCCAATAAATTAGATTTCTTCACAAAATAACTGACACGTCATGCACTAACTTACGGGGTTTCCACTGGAACCAACTTCCACGCAAGCTATTGACTCTTCCCTGAGGAAACCTAATCGGTCGCGAACTTACAGTTTAACATTTAATTTGAACAAAATTAAATTAATTGAAATTTCACAAAAATCTTGGTCTGTCGGCTAACATTAATTAAGCTCTTCTAACTAAGTTCTTTTTTCCCGGTCGCTAACAATAGAGTTCTTATAAATCAGTTCGCGTAAACGAAGGCAATTCAAATGTTAAATACAATCGTGAGATAGTTTTAATTCAACTTAGAAATTTTTTCGCACCACAGATGTTAAGGAGTTATTTCTTACAAGCCACTTTTAACTTTCAGGACGGAACTACAACTGACTTCAGAATCTAAAATACACCTTAAAATTCCAAGGACTCCGCCTTCCCATATTCGGAATGACCTATCAAAACATTTTCAATACATGAGGTCGTCCCTACGAGAAATTTCCTCCATACATAAGGAAAGAAGGAGTTTTTGCTCTTCCCTTACTGGGTGTTCCCAGAATCATTGTCCTTTGATTGGAGATTGAAATTCCCGTCCAAAGATAAAACTCTTCCTTTTCCGGAAATTAATTTAAAATACAGTTCTTTTCTTCGAAGCCACTTGGTTTCACAAATTTATGACCAACGTCATGGTCCAATTTAACAAGTGGATTCGAAGTCTGTCTCACAAAAGTTTAGCCACGAAGGGAAAGGAAAAACCAACCATTTTACATCTGAACTCGGCCGGCTTGTTTTCCTTTCGCTTTGCGCCTAGGGTCTCGGTTCGACCCGGACATAAATCTCGGTCACAAGGCTGTTCGGGTTTATACCATTCTCGGGAGAACCCAAAAATAAAAATCGAACGAACGTTAAACAATCTGAAACATTTAAATTTATTTATTTATTAATAGGTCATAACCCAAACCACCTTGCTTTGGAGATCTAAACCAAATATCTTAAAATTAAAATTTCTGCTCTTATTTTCGTAAAAGATTTCGGCACGCCAAATTGCCGTCACAACTATATATATATATATATATATATATATATATATATATATATATATACACCTCGTTAACCTTTTTCAAGTTCGTATGTTGGTCTCTCTTCACACGAAGGTTAAACTGTTGACCCCGCAACTAAGCCTGGCTTGGTGGAGGAGCGAGTTACTCTCTTGCGCGCTCCACTGTACATAGCCAGGTACACCCGGCTCATCTGGTACAGTCCTGAGCCAGGCATCTAGTCTTCTCTTGAAGACTTCAACGTTGACCCGTTTAACGTTTCTCAGGTCGTTTGGAAGCTGGTAAAAACGTCTTGGACCCCTGACAACCAAACTATTTTCCTTCAGTGTTGAGGTCTCTTGTCGGGCCTTTAATTTGGGAACACTACACATTCTGCCTTTCCTATTTTCCAGCGTTGTTTGGATAGTAGTTGGGTTCTGTTTGAGGTTTGGTACCAGTTTTTCGATCATTTTCCATATGTAGATTATGGTGTACCTCTCTATTCTTCTTCCCAGGGAGTACAGATTTAGTTTATGTAGTCTTTTCCAGTAGTTGAGTTCTTTGCAGCCATCAATCGTGGCTGTGAAATGTCTCTGCGTTTCTTCTAGTTTATTAATTTCTTTCTTATCATATGGGGACGAAAAACCTGAGCAGTATTCAAGTTTTGGTATGATCAGTGTTCTCAGCAGGGGAATCATTACTGTCTTGTCCCTCCTTTTAAACGTTCTTAGTACTTGTCCCGCGACTCTTTTGCTTTGTTTATTGCTATCTGATTTTGTGTCTCAAATTTGACATTATCGGTTATTATTACCCAAAAGTCGATCGCTTTTGTGCTCCTCTGAATTTTTTGTCTATATGGAGCATCTGTTTAAGTTCTGTCTGTTCAAGTTCCTCATTTCTACCATATCTCAAGAGCTGAAATTTTTCGGTGTTAAAATTCATATTGTCTTCTGTCCATTTGTATATTTTGTTAATTTCCCTCTGCAACGCCTCCACTTCATTTGCATCGCTGATTTTTCTGCTGATCTTTGTATCGTCTGCAAAGGATGTTTCTATATGCTGTTTACTCCACTGTCTATGTCTGTTAGCATGATAATGAACAGGAGTGGGGCCAGTACTGTACCTTGTGGTACTGAGCTGCGTGCTTCTGATTTTGATGGTGATACACTTGAATTTTGACGACCTGTAGACGTTCTCTGAGGAAGTTGTAGATCCATTTTCCCACTTTTTCCTGTTACTCCCATATGTTTCAGTTTATGTGCTATTATACCATGATCGCATTTGTCGAAAGCTTTAGTAAAATCCGTGTATATGACATCATAGTCTTCATTGCCTTCAAGTGCATCTAGGGTATAGTTATAGTGTTCTATAAGTAGTGATAGGTATGATCTTCCTGATCGAAATCCGTGCTGATTTTCGTTAAATCTTTCCAGTGTCTCCAAGAAATCACAGATTTTCTCTCTGACTATTCTCTCAAATATTTTGGTGAGGTGGGACGTCAATGACATTCGTCTATAGTTCTTTGCTCGAGATCTATCCCCTCCTTTATATATAGGGACAATGTTCGCTCTTTCCAAGATGCTCAGTGTTTCTCCAGTGACTAGGGATCTTCTCCATATCCAGTATAAGGGTGCAGCTATTTCATTTTTACAGTTTTAATTAGTAGTGCGTTCCATTTGTCTGGACATGCAGCTGAATGTGATTTCATTTGTCCTATAGCTCTCGCTACATCTTCTGGGGTAAAATCAAAGTCTGTTATACATTCTCGTGCAATTTCTCTTCGAAGAATGCAAATATACTAGGTATCGCTTTGTCACTTTTTGGGGCACTGAAGACTGATCTTTTAGATCGTCTGTTAGTTCATTATTTCCTTTACTTAAGGGCCCGATGGTAGCGCACGTTTTTGGTTTCCTTTTCGCATAGCTATGAAAGTATTTTGGATTTTCCTTTATTGCCTTTTTTCTCTTCCTTCTCTGTATGGCCATTAATCAGGGTTTGTATTTCCCTATCGATACTCTCCAGTTTTTCTTGTATTGCTTTCCTGGCATTGTTGTCTCCTCAAGGAGCTAAGTTGGCCGCTACTCTCTTTTGCAGAATATTCATCTCTTTTGCCTCTCTAGCCAGTTCCTTTTTCCTTTTGGCTGTGATTTCGGAGTATATTTTTCTAAAATTTTCAGCGTCTCTTCTTCCAAGGTTGTTAGCACTTCGTCCGTTGTTTTATTCTCTAAGACTGTCCGCCACTCTACAGTATTTGGGCCATGTGTGATCTGATATCTTCCCAACTTATAGTCTTGGAGTTTAAGTTAAAAGCCCAAAATTTGCTTCTTCTTTCCGTATGTGTATTGTCTTTTAATGTTATCGCCGTATTTGTTGATAACTCGATTATATTGTGGTCTGAGATAATAGTTGCGGTTATTTTTATATCAGCAATCAAGTTCGTGTTATTCGTGAATACCAGATCCAGGCAGTTATTTTTTCTGGTATTTTCTGTTATCTCCTGTGTCAGCATGAACTTGTTTGTGAGAGCCATCAGCATTTTTACTTGCTCCTGGTCCTCTCTTGTCCCCCCTTATCTTGCTCTATAAATATATTTCTACCCACCTTTTTGTATTTTATAAATGGAATATACCCTATAAAGACATTCTCTCTCTCTCTCTCTCTCTCTTATTTTGTCTACATATAGGATTAAACACATAGAAATATATACAGTTATTCAATCACGGGAATGCGCACACACACACACACACACACACATATATATACACATTTAACTGCAAACACGCAGTATAATTAACGTAAAGAACGACGCTTGTATAGGAGATATTCCGCGCAAGACGAGAGAGAGAGAACGAAACAAATGAAAAAATGAGGTAACCACCCGGGAATCGAACCCGGGATCTTCCGATTGCCGGTCAGATGCGATAACCATTACACCATGGGCCTCACTCTTCCAAATGCCGTAATTCTTCTACATACTCGCAGAAACCAATGCCCCAAGGGGGCACCTCCCGCATGCCGTAACATTATATACATTTAAATGCAAACACGCAGTATAATTAACGTAAAGAACGACGCTTGTATAGGAGATATTCCGCGCAAGACGAGAGAGAGAGAACGAAACAAGTCAGGATCTATTTTTGTGAAGCACTTGGAAATTATATGGAATTCAATCATAAAATGATAAAGTGGTAACATTTATTAAATAATTAAGAGTAGGATTCGACGTGACGCCCATCAGTAACCCTGCACAGCTCAAATCGTTCCGCAGCATTTCTAAACACATTCTGGAGCATTTGCGGGGTTATGTTATCTGCAGCAGTTCGTATACGTGTACGTAAGTTTTCAAAATTCGTAATCTTCGTCTGATAGACGTGCGATTTGATAAGGCCCCATGCAAAGAAATCTAAAGGGGTTAAATCTGGTGATCTCGCTGGCCAAGGTCTGTTGCTTCCGCGTCCGATCCAGCGATTTGGAAAACGTCCATTTAGATAATCCTGAACAATTTTGGCATTGTGACAAGGAGCACCATCATGTTGATAGACGACGGGGATAGGATTGTTAGTACCGTCGTCTATCAACATGATGGTGCTCTTTGTCACTATGCCAAAATTGTTCAGGATTATCTGAATGGACGTTTTCCAAATCGCTGGATCGGACGCGGAAGCAACAGATAAAGCGAGATCACCAGATTTAACCCCTTTAGATTTCTTTGCATGGTGCTTTATCAAATCGCAATTCTATGAGACGAAGATTACGAGTCTTGAAAACTTACGTACACGTATACGAACTGCTGCAGATAACATAACCCCGCAAATGCTCCAGAATGTGTTTAGAAATGCTGCGGAACGATTTGAGCTGTGCAGGGATACTGATGGGCGTCACGTCGAATCCTACTCTTAATTATTTAATAAATGTTACCACTTTATCATTTTATGATTGAATTCCATATAATTTCCAAGTGCTTCACAAAAATAGATCCTGACTTTATGTACACCCTGTATATAAATAATATTAATTCCAAGGGGACAGGAAAAAAGAATGGTCGGTTAGGTAGAAGTGAATCTTGTATGTATATATACACAGTATATATATATATATATATATATATATATATATACACAATGTGTGTGTGTGTGTGTGTGTGTGTGTGCAGTATATATGTTAACCGCTCCGTCTATGGCCTTGGTCGGTTCGAAGTTGATGGGGGTTCTGGTTAGGTGGCAGCAACGGATTTGTTACTCTGGAGTATCTGGTACTGTGTAGGGAATCGCAGAAGTTTCTCTTATACTGCTCTCCGATTTCTTCTTGTAATGATTCGGAGGATTCTGTGAGGCTGACTAAATTCTCTGAAGTTTCCCCGATTCTTCTTGTAACGTATCGGAAAATTATTTTTCTCTATTTAAGACTAAGTTCTCTGAAGAGAGCAAGGCTCGAAAGAGAAGACAAAAATATTCTCTTACTGTAGTTTGCTGCTAAAGTGTTACAGGTAATGCTCAGCCTCTAAGTTAGATCAGACAATCAGAATGAAAATTTGAAAAATTATATGAGTGCATATACGCAAATTTTGTTGATATCATTATTATTTAATGTTAACTTGTTTTGTTTTTTATTCTGAATAAGCTGCATTATTTTGCGAAATATTTGAAGATAACGTAAATATTTTAGCTGTAGCAACGTCTAGATAGATAAGCAAGATATTTGAAGATGAAGCCATATTTTTATTTAAAACTGCATATTGACAGCGCTGATGTTGTCATGATCTGACGAGTTAACTAAAAATGGAAATTGAAATATGCATTTTATTATGAATTACAATTAAACATGCATATGAGCAAAAATTAAATGCTTAAGATTTAAAATTAAACGTTAAACAAGATATGCCTTCATCTTTTACAACGAAGACAGAACGAAAAAAGAAAATGAACATTGCAGAATTTAACAAGATTACATTATTAATAAGCTAAATCTAAAAAATGATTAAGTAATTTAAAAAGAAATAATTCACCAATTATTCAGCAGAAATAAAATAGAAAGCAAATAAAAAATTTATCCAAACTCGTGTCAGCGTTATGCGACTTTGGACTCTATATGTCAAAATGAATATATGAATATAAATATAGAATTATACGAATGAATATAACAATTATACGAATTATAATATAAGAATTATATGAGAATTATATAAATGAATATAAGAATTATTCATTGTTCAGTTTTACATATACAGGGTGGGCCGAAAGTCTGGATCCATAGGAAAGTATTTATTTTAATACATAAATTACAACACATGGTAAATACTTAAAATGAGTATCAACTTTAACTCGTAAATGCGTATCCGTGATACTGTACAGTAGTTCGTACTCCAGTATAAATACTCAAATACTTTTTTATTTCAGCCCAGAAATGGCTTCGAATCTAACAACAGAAGACCGGGTAGAACTTGTGCTCATGTACGCAAGACAGGGCGCTACACACAGAGAAGTTGCTACCGAATTCAATAGAAATCATCCTGATAAGCATCCAGTAACACATGCGACTGTTGGCAAGTTGTTTAAACGTTTCAAAGAAACAGAAAGTGTACATGATCGACGGCGTTCTGGTCGTCCAAAAACTGCAACTGATGAAAATACCTCTGCAATGGTATGTGAAACTTTAACGAATAGTCCAGTAAAGTCAACAAGAAGATTATCAAGTGAAACACGCATCTCGAGAACGTCAATTCGAAGAATTATTAAAAATCATAAATTCCATCCCTAAGTGTCTCGATGTCAGAGGCCGCCAATTTGAGCATTTGTTATAATTTGTTGTTTATACTGGAGTACGAACCACTGTACAGTATCACGGATACGCATTTACTAGTTAAAGTTGATATTCATTTTAAGTATTTGCCATTTGTTGTAATTTATGTATTAAAATAAATATTTTCCTATGGATCCAGACTTTCGGCCCACCCTGTATATATATATTTTTTTTATCGAGCCCTCCCCCCCTTAATGTTGCATAAATTAATCAATTACTTAACCATTACCTTGAAAACAATAAGTAATTCTTTGTGATAATTCTATTTTACAGATGAGGAAGAGGCGAGGGATTTTCATCCAACTTCAAAGACATCAAAACCCCGCTCAAATCGATGCGAAGGCAACATTGGAATCAGTATGACGTAGCAGCTGCTCTAGACCGAACACGAATCAGTGATAGAAGAGCAACCAAAATACTTATTCTATTTGCTAAACAGGTTGGAGCCAATGTCCGTGAACGTTCTTTGAGTCCCAGTGACATCAGGATGCAGAGGATGAAGCATCGGAAGACCTTAGCTGAAGAAATCTGATGTTCATTTTCTCCTGGGGTTCCTCTTCTATTGCACTGGGACGGGAAAATGATGCCAGATTTGATAGGTAGGGAAAATGTAGATCGTTTGCCCATTCTTGTATCTGGAGAAAACTGCACCAAATTACTCGCAATTCCGAAGCCACCGAACCCAAAGGCTGATGCAATGGCCCGTATCATTATAGAAACAGTTCTACAGATCTACAGAAGCTAAGGCTAACAAAGACCCTAAGATCCACTCTAAGGCTAGCCCGAGAGAAAGGAAAGAGTAGGGGGTGTTATATCACGTTTACTTGTGACAGCGGCATATACACAATCATTCTGCTTATTAATTGGTTTACTAACTGTAAATATTTTCTCATCACTAAACCATATCATACGAACTGTGCGTGGTAAAAATCTAACGAGTAATTGTTGGAACATAGCAAGCGATTTTGTTTATGAATGTCCATTAAAGCTTGTACTGAAACTCGTTTGTATGCCTTCAAGTTTAGGTCATATTTTGCTATTCACGGATTAAAAGAATAGTTGCTGCGAATCCCCGAGTGAAGGCAGGTGATATTTGCCAAACATTAAGAGTGTCTAAGATCGATATCCATCCCTCTACTGTACGTCGTACATCGAGAAAGAATGGTTTGCACGGAAGAGTTGCACGAAGGAAACCTCTGCTACGAAAAGTGCACACAGAAGCTCGTTTAAAGTGTGCCAAGGATCATCAAAATAATGCATTTGCATTCTGGAAGAAAACTCTTTGCACAGACGAGACCAAAATTCATATATTCAGGAAGAACGAGAACGGTATGTTTGTCGAAAATCAAATACAGTAGTCCTTGTATAATCGTCGTTTCGATCTATCGTCGTTCCCTATTTAATACCATTATTTCGTTAATCGTCCTCCCTCTATTAATTGTCGTCTACCCGCAGGGCATCAGTCTTTGTTGAGCGCTCAGTGGAGACGGACGTCGCGCAGTTTTACTACGCAATTTACTTTAAAATACTTGCTTTTTTAATTCACTTTAGTAAAATTAAGTGAAAATGGACCCTCCTAAGAATGTACAAAGTGGTGGTAAAGGTAAAAGGCCTAGAAATGTGACCACATTGGAGATTAAACTAAAAATTATAGATGATTTTGAAAATGGAAAACATGCTGCAGACATTGGCAGGGAATATGACGTACCGCCAACTACTGTGCGCTCGATTGTGGCCGACAAAGCTATCGTAAAATTAGCAGTGCCTGGTTCTATTAAAATGATGCGTTCTAGAGATGAAATTATGATTAAGATGGAAAAATGA
Source organism: Bathynomus jamesi (assembly GCA_023014485.1). Taxonomy (NCBI): domain Eukaryota; kingdom Metazoa; phylum Arthropoda; class Malacostraca; order Isopoda; family Cirolanidae; genus Bathynomus; species Bathynomus jamesi. The sequence goes on from JAJOZX010001602.1 coordinate 625,461, forward strand.
AAAGTGAATGTAAAGTGGAATTTAGTGCGAGTAAGTGCTGGTTTGAGAAATTCCAGATAAGGACTGGTGTTCATTCCGCTGTTCAGCATGGTGAAGCAGCAGGTGCTGACATAGATGCTGCTGAAAAATATGCAAGTGACTTTGGTTTGCAAATTTCGGAGTGGGGTTATAATCCAAAGCAAATATTTAATGCAGATGAGACTGGTTTGTTTTTGAAAAAAATGCCCAACCGTATTTTCATAACACAAGGAGAGAAAAAGATGCCTGAACATAAACCAGCCAACGGCAGGTTGACCCTTCTTCTTGGGGCCAATGCTACACGGGACTTCAATTTGAAACCATTGCTGGTTTATCATTCAGGTTTTGTAAAATCCAGACTGCCAGTTGCATGGAAGTCAAATAAAAATGCTTGGGTTACAAAGGCAATTTTCAGTGAGTGATTTTGTGATCACTTCTGCTCTGTAGTCAAAGCATACCTCAAGCGCAATAATCGGTGCTACTATAGCGTGATTCCTACCGGTGACTTCGATACTATAGGGTGATTCCTACCCGTTTTGGTTCGAAACTACAGTACTGTAGAGTGTGATTCCTATCCAAGGTATAAATGAAAATATAATAAATATAAAATGCTATTTATTATTCAATTTTATTTATTTAAAAAATAGTTTCGGTGCTACTATAGTATGTGGTCTACCTACGATTGGTTAGGTTTAGTCACGATATTTTCGTTAAAACTAACGAAAATATCATGACTAAACCTAACCAATCGTCAAGGGCGATGGACATTGGAATGTAAACAAGCAATTAGTAAACAAGGTAAAAGCTATAATTAAAAGGTAGACTGCCGAATCGAGGTAGGAATCACGCTATAGTAGCACCCAATAATCTTTCAGAAAAGGCCCTTCTTATTCTGGAGAACGCTCCTGGGCATCCAACCAACTTGGAGGACTTGTCTTATGGCATGGTAAAAGTTCTTTGCTTGCCACCGAACACAACATTTATACTGCAGCCTATGGACCAGAAAGTTATTGCCAACTTCAAGCTATACTACCACAAGATAATATTCAGCCAGTGTTTAGAAGCCACAAATGGAGAAGGCAAGCTTACCTTAAAAGAATTCTGAAAAGGCTACAATGCGAAACATGCATTAATAACATCTCTACAGCGTGGAATGACGTCAGCACTTATTGTTTGAATGCTGCTTGGAGAAATTTATGGCCTCAATGTGTGTGTGTTGCTGACTTGCCCGGAATTGAAGAAGAGACTCCAATACAAATTCAAGACAAAATTATTGAGCTGGGTCAATAACTGGGCTTCGAGTTGGAAACGGACGATGTCAAAGAGCTCTTGGAATCTCATCGTGAAGAATGAAGAACTGTTGCAGCTTGAAGACACAGGGTATCAAAGGAGTCAAATGAAGAGGAAGAAGAGATTGTCAAGTCATTGACAACAGGAAATCTGAAGGATTTCTTTTGGCACTCGGAGAAGATGAAGGATGTTTTAGAAAATAACCCCAATGCAGGAAGATCCTCCAAAGTCATTCGAGAAGCCAATCAAGCCTTTCGTTGCTATAAGGAAATCTTAGCAGAGAAAAAGGCTACAAGACAACCAACTCTGGATTATTTCTGCAAAAGAAAATCAGATCCACCGAAGTCTCCCCATCCATCAACATCAGTAGCAGTAGATCTCCCTGATCTGCTGATGGAGGGTGATTCACCTACCGAGCAATAAAACCTCATCACCAAGCCCAACCAACCCCCCTCCATGCGCAGCCAGCCACTTCATAATTTAGTAAGTACAGTACAGCAGGTGGTTTGGAACGAATTGTCATTATTACATGTATTTCAATGACTTGTTAATCGTCGTTTCCTTAATCGTCGTCTGTTCATGGAACCAATTAACGACGATTAAGAGGGACTACTGTACTACATTCAAGGAAAAAACATCCTTCCTACGGTTAAACATGGTGGTGGTAGTTTCCTTCTTTGGGAATGCTTTAGTGCTTCTGGTCCAGGAAAGTTTGTTGTCATCAATGGAATCTTGAATTCGAAGAAATATCAGGAAATTTTACAAGACTGTATTGCCTTCAGTTCGTGAGTTGCGAATGGGTTGCAATTGGGTACTGCAACAAGATAATGGTCCAAAGCATAAAAGTAAGAGCACCCTGAAATTACTTCAACAAAAGAATTTGAAGCTCCTCGAGTGGCCCAGTCAAAGCCCAGATCTCAATTTAATCGAGAATTTATTGGTTGATTTGAAAAAATTTGTGTACAAGAGAAACCTTTCGAATATGAATGAACTGCAACAACTTTCTTCAAAAGAATGGGATAAAATTTCTATTGAGAGATGTCGAAAACTTGTAGAAAAATACCCAAAATGAATCATTGAAGTCATTCAAGCAAAATGTGGATACACAAAATATTGAATAATTTTGTAAGTAAATGTACGAAAACTTTTGCATTTTAACTTTTTTTAATTTTCCTGCAATTCTTAGATGTTTTATATTTTTTGTTGGATTTAACTAATTTTTTTTATTTGTTAAAGTTTTCCAAACAAACGGTAAATTTTTCCAAACTCTCTTATGCTTGGTACAAAAGATAAAAACGAATATAACTGAAAAATTTGTTTGTACGAATATTTATGAGCCACACTATATAATATATATATATATATATATATATATGACGCACACCCACAAGAAAAAATGAAAAGCGATTCCAAGGCCTTTTTGTGTGTTTAACAGCACTCATCAGGGAATGAAGGGAAAAGGCAAGGCAAAAAGTATTTTAACAAGATGTGGTCCATTTTATACGTTCCCAAACTGTTTTTGAAGTTATTTATAAAATAGATAAATGCACATTCCACAATGTTCCTTTCAGTTAGGGCTTTATTTTTAACAAGAACTTTTGAAATCTTTCAATTAATATTATGATATGGTTAAACATATGGTTAAACTTTTGAAATCTTTCAATTAATATTATGATAATATGATATGGTTAAACATATGGTTAAACTTTTGAAATCTTTCAATTAATATTGTGATATGGTTAAACATATGGTTAAACAGTGCATTAGATTTATTTACCGTCCTGCACGCATATTTTTGCCGTTTTATTCTGACTTCTAAAGTTTTTCCAGTTTGACCTGTATAAACTGAGTCATTTGTGTACATCCAATCGAGTAGACACTGCCAGCAGCATTATCTGGCCTATTTATTAGTCACGATTGAACATTTTTTTTATACCTAAAGTCAAATGTTAATGCCAATTGTTTTAAGTAAGGTCGAAAAATGTTTAAAATTTACATGATAAGTTAGACAAGGATATTTTTATGATCAAAATCTTTTACAATTACACAATTATAATACCTTTTTTTTAGCTTTACTTAAACAATTTTCCAGAAAAGGAATGGGATAATAGTTCAGTACCAATGTTCATAATACTGTAGAACTCAGAATCTAAATATTCAGGACTAACAACTTTTAACGCTTTGAGAATCATGAAAGAAAAAATTAAAGATTTTATCGAGGGGTGATGATCAGAAGAAAAATGAACATAAGTTATTAGTGGTAGGCTTGCGAAAAAATTCAAATTTGAATTGATTTTTGTAATCCACAAATGATAAGCATTCGTCATTTTCCTTTTAACACTAAATTTTATAGACGGAACTAAATTATTGAGCTTATCAACAAACTCACCAACATCCAAATTATCAGTATTTTTTTAATATTACGGGGAACAATGTTACCATGAAAATCTTGAAATCCTTGAAAATCACATCTGAATGCAGAGGATGGACACTCAACGTCATTTAACTTTTACAGTATCTTATGGAAAGTAATGTAATAAGAAAGCTACTTATAGGCCAGTAAATTTTTTAAAAATACTGTAGAGTAGGGTGCATCATGCTCAGGTCGAATATTGAAAGACTTGGAATTCCAAGATTGGAAGTATGTATTCCTATGTAAAATTGAATTTTAAGAGGGGTTCGTTTTCTGCAACTTTTGCGAAAAATCGCATTTAAGTGTTCAAAATCACAGTTTTTGGCCGAAAAATGGGATTTTTGGCCAATTTCAAAGACTTGGTAGCCTCAAATGACCTCCATATGTTCCATATTGTTCACATACACCCTTAAGCATTTCTATGGGCAGGCTTGGACCCATTTAGTGGTTCATAACCAAAGTGGTTCATAACCCCTAAAATAACCAAAATCACCCAAAATGGCCCAAAACTAAGGAATTGTATGATTTTTAGTCTCCTATACTCCACATTTCGCGGCTGTTCTCGCCACCAGGCAAAATCTTTTTGTTCTTCTTTCTTGGTCTTGCATTTTCTTTTTTTTAGAAACACCTCCACCAATTTTTATTTATTTTATTTTCGGCATTACTGAGTGTGATGGCAGCTGCCCCCACCTTTCCGCAAGCTGCTCTGACGTTCAACCTTTTTTTTGCAATTGTAATTCTTCTTTAATATTTGTATAAGTCCCTCCTCCACCCCGAGCTTGTAATAATATGCTGGTCAACTGAATGTTTTGAGATTTTTTCTTCTGAAAGCATCTTGATTTGTCTAGCAGGTCTTGTAGAGATCTAAAACATGTTCATAATGTCTTGCTTTGACTTGAAAACTGGCAACAATTCTCTGTGATCGATCCTAGCACGAACAAAACCATCTCTTCTCTCTAGCATGAGCTGCAGCTGAAACTTCCTGGACTGCTCTTTCACAGCTTTGAGTGTGAACTGAGAAGTTCTCAACTTCAAGTGGAGACCTGAGAAGCTCCTCAACTTCTCCTCTTGACATCTTACAAGTGAAGAGTGGCTCATACAGTTTCTCCTTATCCCAATTAATCAGAGTAATTGGAGAAGTAGCATCAAAATTCAGTTTAGGGTTTCTATGAGTTCTCAGACTCATGTCTCCATATTCAGACTTACCTCTGATCTTCCTCATCATCTCAAACCCCATGCCCTCTCCTCCTTATCCTCACTGCACAGGAAAGAGGCAATGAGGTTCTCACTGTGAGCATGATATGCTCCACGAACTATCACATGAGTGATTATGTTCCTGACTTCAGAGGTCTGGCTTTTCAGCAGTCCCAGAGCAGTCACAATATGATGAGGTCCATACCTCATGTAGTGCTTCATCTTGATCTCAAAATACATCTTGAAGTAGAAGTCCAGGCAGAACTTCAGCAGCACCTCAAGCTTCTTCAACACCTACCCCTTCAGACCATGCTGCCTCATCCACAGTATCAATAGAGCCTCACCTGTAGTCAGCCAACGTGACTGATTCAGTGGGTTACACTTCAGACCAGCAACTTCCTTGCTCAAATCTCCTGTCTTGAGAGCTTTGATCAGTAGGTAGCAGTTCTTCTGGTCAGTGCTAAAGTTCTGTACAATGTCTTCTGGCAGTTCAATTATATCTTCTCCTGGCAAAGCCTTGAAGCTAAAGTTGACAGGTATGTCATTGATCTTCTCCAAAAGTTTTCCTATTGGGCCACTGAACCCAGACTTGTGCGTGTAGGGACCATCAAGCTTGATGATCATGTGCCTGAGGCTGAGTTCATTAATATGCAATTGGCATATCAGCCAGTGACACTTGTGACCTAGCAGTCTCTCCAAGTGAGTGATGGTTCTTCCATCACGTCCTGTGTTTGTGTTGGGGGAATCACCACCAAGGACAACAATAGTATCTTTAGCACCATGAGCACTAATCCACTCAAACAGAGCCTGAGCTATCTTCAGTGCAGGTTTCTCATCTCCTTCAGGTTCTTCTGGTGTACAGTGGAAGAGATACTTCACCTCAGGTTCCCAGGTAACACTATAGTGCTCTTCAGTGGTAATATTAGGATGGAAGCGGCCAGTTTCTTCACTGTACCTCATGATCTTTGTCTTCTTATCTTGTTTTCCATCAAAGAAAATTCCCTTGATCTCCTCTCCCTCTTTCCTTTTCTCCAGGGCCTCCACCGAGGCATCTATTACAGACTCCTTGTCCCTCCACATCCTCATCCTGTCAGCAGCTAGATATGCCTTATCAGCAGATAGATGGCCAGCTTTGATGAGATCTTGCAAGAAACCAGTTGCAGCCGCAGCAGTGCTTGAGATATCAATGTAGTTCCTCCTGGCAGAGGTGGAGACTTTGCCAGTGTTGACACTGGAGCTTGTGCCTGGTGCAGTAATGGAAAAATCTGTGTCAGCAGTTGGAGCTGCTCTGCCTGGAGACTCTTGCAAGGAAATCACCTCATCTTCATCATCCTTACCATCATCAGCTCTAAGCAGTAGCTCCTTTTCTTCTTCTTCTTTTCTGTTTCTCTTCTCAGCTGCCTTCTGTTCTTCCTCCTTCCTCTTAGCAGCCTTCACCTGCTTCACTGTTTCCTTCACCTCAGCAGATGCCATCCGGAAGCCAGAAACTTCTGAAAGTTTGATCCTCTGGTAATGGAGTCACTCTAGCTCTAGCTTTGGAATCTTCTGAGGCAGAGGACAGTCACAGTTGACATGAACTCTAGCAGCACAGCCAGAGCAGTCAGATGTTTCAGTTCCACAAAGAGTGATATCATGTCTGCAGGTTGTTATGTCAAATAATGTATCAAGTTCAGATATTCTCTTCTCTCTCTTTGCAGCCTTCACTCTGCCATTCACTAGGTCAATCATTTCATTCCACCTGACAAGAATCTTCTTGGCAATGGATCTCTCTTGAATGATCACAGGAGGAGTGAACTTGGCATTGCTTTTGCGTCACTGTGCTAGTACCAGTGATGCCAAGTCCTTAGCCAAATCTTGCAGAGGGTACTGAGCTCTCTTCATATCATCCAGAAGCAGCTTCTCTTCCTGGAGGAGGATTCCTCTCTGAATAGGCTGACCATATTTCCTTGAGACAAAAACGGGACATTGGGATGGCAAAAAAGGGACGGGGGTTGTGTAATATTCTGTATTCATGAAAAAGTAAGTACATAAACATATTGAGCTTACAATTATTCTTCAGTGACAGAACCCATACAAAAACCCATACAAAACGGTACTGTCCCGTTCAAAACGGTACGTATGGTCAGCCTATCTCTGAAGCACAGCTCTCCAGGTTGGAACTTCTGTGGGAAATAACTGCTTGCCTGGACCCACCAGATCACTCAGCTTTGAACCAGAACTTTTTCTGGTCTTTCGTCCTTGCTTAGCCATGGTGGCTACACAATCCTCATCAAGCTTTGTATCTGAAACATAGAAAATTATCACAGTGAAACTTTAGTAGCTATAACAGCTGTTACAATGGTTTTGTTTGGTAAGAAACCGGTCTGTTACATTTGTACTACAGTGTTTGTCCTGCACAGCTGTTCTATACATAACCAGAAAACGAAAAAGTGGAAACTTGAACGCTTAAACGTGATTTTTAGCAAAAGTACAAGAAAACAAACTCCTCCTAAAATTTAATTGTACATAGGAATACATACTACCAATCTTGAAATTCGTGCTTCAATGAGCATGATACACCCTACTGTACAGTATTTAGTAAGGATATGACACATTCACATAACAAGTTTTTCTTGGCAAATATTCTGGAATCACACTTTTTGATTAGGCTACACAGTAAATTTTGAATAAACATGACATTCACAATTAAAGCTTCTAAAAATGTGGTACATTATATGAATACACAGTAAATGAGTTCATGTTTTGTGAGGGCATTCAAGAACCCTATTCACACTTTATTACTTACAAGCAAATTGGGTTATTTAATAATTTTAACAGCCATATATAGGCTTTGTGAGTAATCCTATTTTATTGCAATGTACAGGGGCGGACTGAGCGATCAGGCAATCGGGCATGGGCCCGGCGGCCCTTGCCTGCAGTCGTCATAAAACAGTGAGAGTGTTCTCAATTGGGTCAAGTGTCTAATCGAACTGTAATATGAAAAAAATCGGATTTCAAGGGGCCCAGGACCTCATTATTCCCGAGGGCCCAGGTTGCTGTCAGTGCACCCCTGGCAATGTAATTCTTTTATAAATCACATTTTTCTTAAAAAGCCATCATATAAGGTGTTTGGATCTTATAATCAAAATTTATTATAGTACAAAGTAAATTACAGCATATCTGTATGTTGCCCTTGTTTTTCATGCAAATGGACCTTGTGGCAACCCTGTAAACTGAAATAGGTTTGTCTAGCTTGGTCTGTGGGCTGCAATAAAGTCAACCAACAACAGAAATGAAATGTCTATGTTGGGATTGGAAAATTGGGGGTTTATTAATAAATATAAAATAAGAGAATTTATGATACTTAGTTTGGAAAACATAAGTTAGTTAGCATATTAATCCTCGTAAGCCTAAAATGTATTTGGAAAAACATTTATTTGATTATGTGATTTCTGGCACGAGAACAGCCAGACAAGTTTGAACACGTTCATACGTGTTTAGGGACGAATTAGTGTCCCACAAATTAGAACTCGGTTCAATAGTCACGTGACATAACACCTTCTTTGTCGTCCAATCATATCATTAAAACAAATTAGTTTGTAAATAGCACAATATATATATAGAATGATAGGATTTAATACGGTTAAATAGGTCAAATAAGTTAGTAAGAAATATAAAACAGATAGGAAATTGTAAAAAATATTAAAATAATGTACTAATAACTATATCTTAAGTTGAGATTCAATGAAATCCAAGTTCTAATGGGGAAAAATGCAGAGCGTAGCACAAATAAGGGAACAAGACTGCAAGAGTCAGCAGTCAGTCAACGAGAGTCAAGAATAGAGGGCGGATTGTACAGCAGTCCTTCAGAAATTCCCTAGTAATTTTTTATTTCAATAGTCTCATTGTGCCCGTGGGAATTAGGGCCCACTTTTAAAATGAATTCGTAACAGTAAATTAAGTTAAATTCTCTCCTCGGGTATACTCGATGAAATCTTCAGGTCCTCCACCTATTCGTGTCCCGCGCTTGGCCAATGGCCATGTTCTTCATTTCCTTAGGCCTATTTGAATTCCGATCAAAACCTATTCCCCTTTATTAATTGCATAACGTAAGCGTAAAATTAATTTAATTTGTGAAAGAACATAAGGTTAAAAGTATAAAAAAAACTGTTTCGTGACTAAATTGATATTAGTGGTTTAAAGGTAAGAACTTAAAGAGTATTTTCTTACAAGAGTTAAAGGTAAATTCTGAAATTACTATAACGATAAACAATGTTACTTCCTCAGTTGAAGTTAAGCGGAAGTAAAACTAATAATACGAAGAGAAAGACGTCAATGGTTACATCCTTAGTGTTACGTACATATTTGTCGTCAACAACCACCCACGAGCGGAGCAACGAAGAAATTAATAATTTTCATTCATGGGGGTCACCAGGGAAGGAACGTCACCCCGGGAGAGGGAGCCGCACCCAATACGTAGGTGTACATTTCAGACATTTACATGCCATTTTCTAAATATCTCAAACATTTTTAGGTTTTCTAAATATTTCATATAATTAGAATTGCTTTATATGTTTAGCGAAATGTCCAGTCAACTTTAGAGTGTGGAGGAAATTTTATTTTTCAAGCTTCACTTGATGGTTCTGAACCCTTCCCAGTTCTGTTTTTCTTTTTTCTTTTTAAATTCTTTTCCATTTGCCGAGAACAGCACACAGGGTTCTAAGTTTGACATCTTTTTTTTTTGTGCCCTGTACCGCTCAAGTGCTTTGTACCAAAGTTCATGATATTTCGAAGAGTCTAAACCTTTTAAATAAGCATCTAGCTCTAGGCCATTCTCACCTTGTTCACTCCTACATTCGATAAACCAGTCGAGCAGAGCGGTGTATGCGTATTCAAGTACCGTGTCAAAATAAATCATATCCATAACAAGGCTTCAGCTTGCAGAATCCAACGATTTCAAACATTCTGTCGAGGATGAATCGGTTTCGCGTGGGGACAAGAACGTTATTATCAGATGCATTCTTCCACATCAGTCGTATATCAATGCATGGCTGCTTATTTATATACAACGTACAAACAATGGCATATGAGGGAGGCATCACTAATTTGTTCTCTTCTTATACCTACACCTACAAGTATTTTATAACGGTCCTCACCCCACTTCTCAACTATCACGAAGACTCTACTCATCTCCTCAGCACTTAAATAAATAACATTACGTTTACCAGAGTTTGCTTGGCTACAAATCATTTTAAGTACATAGTTAATGGCACCGGTTTCACGCCTGAAAACGCACAATGACTTCGTCACGGACACATCATACACGGCATTGGGAATGCTTCTCAAAGGAAGTTCCATCGTATTCAGGGAGTGCACATCCAGTCTGTTCAAGCTATGAGATGACTATGAACCACAGATGGGCAGATCGGCTCGACGGGGGGAGTGAGTCACACCATAAGCTGTTGTTCAATCGTGTAGCATGAATCACGCGAGTACTTGTAACCATTATACCGGGCAATTTTCCGAAACATGGGGTAATTTCAGTTATAATGTTTTATCGGAATGCGCACTAAGTGTTCTCCATACATTAACAATCCGGTGCACTATTTGAGAGAAATATGTGACTATATTTATCCTCTTTGTTTAACAATCGATACTCATCTCTAACTTTATTAAAAACTCGTACAGGCATTTAGCCACAACCTCACTGCGAACCTCGTCATGATATATATGAATGTAGTGGTAAAAGTACTTTAGCTTGTCCATGATGACAAGGTTTACATTCTCAGCCGCAGGGTAAGCGTACTCGGTATGATGCAGCATGACATAATACCGCCTGTCACACAACTCATCAACAAGACTCATTACCCATATCCATTGCTTCTCTTCTGCACGCGTTGTTTCTTTCACCTCATGGTATAGGTACGCTTTTATACAGTTTAGCCCTACAACGTAATCCATTACATCGTTTGTGCCGCGAAATCCGGTAATACTCTCTCCAGAATATCCATAGAGTATTTGAACATTTTGTTCCTTCGGACGATTCAATGTAGCTTTAAAAGTCTCAAAGGAGACGGGGGGCTAGGCCGTCTTTCAGTATTCACCACATCTACCGACTTTACTGAATACCACTTCATAAACGTCAAACACGCAATATCAAAAGTAGCCATCACTATTTATTCATCTACGTGAGAAAATACACGTCTGAGCACCAGGTCTTGCAGAGGTCAACTGAGCACGCAGGGGTAGAGATATGCCCAGGTAGTAGCAGGAGTCACGTGACCCTCTGATTGAGCTTACAGTGGGCGGAGCCTAGGACTGGACATACGCCACACAAAGGAGAAAATGAAACCCTAATTGAAACAAATATACGTAATACATAAACATATCGTTAAGAATAGACACACATATATATATATATTAATATATATATATAAAACAATCAAGGATTAAGGTATCCAAAGGGTATGGTGTCATAGGTACCAGGCACCTGGTAACGTTTCCTATAGGTGTTACGGCATACCTTCGTACCCCTAAGTTCCTCCACGCTCCCCAGTTTCTGCGCCCGAAAATTGTAGGTCCCCATAGTCAGTTGGGTGGTTGGTCGCCCTCATCTTCCAAGCACACTAGATCCTTCAACGAGTCAAAGTTAACGACTCGTCGGTTCGCCTGGTTAAGTGTGATACCCTTAGCCTTTACGATATATTTCATATCCTTCCCCACTCTCACCCGTACCCCATAAGTTTTTGGCCCTGTTAATACAAAGGAGTCAGCGTATGCACCATCACCATACTCATCCTTAATCTCGTCAACCAACTCTTCGAGGAATTTTCCAATAGGCGGCACGTATTCGCCCTCCCTCTCTTTGAATATTACGCTCTCCGTGTCAGCGTACAGCATCCTCTGCCCAAGAGAGTGCAGTAGTCCCCAAAGCTTAATGCGTGTGTATGCCGTTGTGAAGCTGGCTACAGGTATGTATGTAACACGTGAGGTATCTGTGGCCAGTTCGGTGATGTTGTGCTTTATTATGTACGTGTTGCCAACATTCACGATCTCCATAACCACTTTATCATTTATGCCAAATGAACGTTCCCTTTGCCAGTATTCTGTGCAAATTTTCCCCAAACACTGTTTAGACACAACTTTGCACTAAAGCGCTTGCAGGGATTCTTAACAATTTGGGAACGGTCAAGCTGTATACCTTCATGGGCACGGTAACGCTGAATATAAGCCGATTTTTCATCTTCGGTATCAACTCCTTGCGGATACCCTGATACTTCTACCTTATCCTTCAAAAAAGCGTTTATATATGGCGTGAAAAGGTTGGGTAGCTTCTGAAACCTCCACACCTCATGTATCTTTAATATTCTGTATCCATGGCGAACGGCTAGGTCCAGTTCAGGGCTTGTATATACACCTCTGATCTTACGCTGGTTGGGTGTATGATTACAAACCACATTGTTCTCCTATACGCACTTCACGCACAGGGGAAACATGAGCCTGTGATCTATAACGACGGGTAAGTTCGGCATCCATAAATCGCGTGAGGGGAGCACATCTATGAAGGAAAGACCGAAATAGTACCCTTTCAAATTTGTTGAGAAGACCTCGATGGTGGGTAGGTCAAGCCCACCAATTTTTCAGGTGCACCTACGGGGTATGGATTGTTCTTCATCACGTAGGGATATAAAGAACAGAAGTCGTTGTATTGGATTTCACGCCCTCCATAGGTGGAAAGTATAGCTTGAATGGGTTTGTACGCCCTCCGAACAAGCTATCACCGCATTTGAGAGGATTCAACACCATTGAACGTTTGAGTGTGTTTATTTCTTCACGGCAGTGGCCATCTGTTTCCATCCGTACATCATACTCATGCTCCCACAAGACCTTGCGAGTGAACTGGGAGCCTATAAGTTGATCGCGGGTGCGGGCCCATGGAAGACTGTCGGCAAGAGATCTAGCGTGGATATCTCCTACGATTCCACACTCAGGACGGGGGCATCCGTGCCACCAGCAACCGTTAAAGGAGTACACAGTCTTCTCACCAGTGGCACGGTCTTCGCTTAGAGCCTTAGACCATCAACCCAAAAAACACGACCATTGACCTTAATGGGTACTTCCCCCGTGTTGCGGGCGTGTTTTATATATACCCCGGTCTTTTGCTGAATGTGTATGAGCCAGGAAATAGCTTTGTGCCTATAATTGCAGGGATTGTTTCTGTGAATGACGGCTAAGGTGTCTTTAGGCATGAAGATATTCTTGAACACCGTAAAACATAATGAGGCGATGGTGGTTGCGACTGCCACGTGGTGGAGGTATCGCTGGTGAGGGTTCGTCAGCGGCGGTGGAGTCTGTAGCTACACTGTTACCGGGGTCTTGTGTAATATCGATGATGGAGTGCTGTACATCGTCGTCATTCACGGTTACTGTGGAAGAAGAAAAACAAGAATATAAGGAGCAGCACTTAAATTTTGTTATATTTTGTAAACGCTCCACTTAGAGGTGTGACGTTTAGAGAGGGAATCTGTAGAAAAATTCATGTTAAGAAGCCCATCCACATGTATTATATCTGGCCCTAAAAGATGTGGTAAAACTGTGTTTATGCTTAAAATCATTAAAGATAAGGGGGAGATGTTCTCAAAAATTTGTGCATAAAGTAATATGGTGCTATTCGACGTACCAGTCAGTGTTCAACGAGTGCCAAGATGATATCTTGTTCCACAAAGGCGTATGTGACGTTATTTCGTTGAAGTGAAATGGGTATACACTATACAGTCATTGTAATTGACGATCTCATTTTGGAAATGGATTAAACGTTTGCCGAGACATTTACAGCGTTCTCCCACCATCTTAACATAAGCGTATTCTTCATCAATCAGAATCTATTTTTCAAAAATAGATACATGCGCGATGTGTCGTTAAATACACAATATCTAGTCTTATTCATGCAACGTAGAAATGTGTCACAAATTGGGGTAATAGCCAATCAAGTGTTCCCGAATCAGCGTAAGGGGTTTCTGGAGGTTTATAAAGAAGCTACAAATCAGCGTTACGGTTATGTTACGGTTATTTGCTTTGTGACTTTCATCCACGAAACACGTTTAGGGTGCCTCTAATAACGAATATATTCCCAAACGAGCCTGAAACGGTGTATATTCCAGAATGACAAATAGGCTGAAGAAATACCTGAGTTAATAAAAATCTATCAACGATTGCCCCGGGCATTGCAGCAGATGTTTGTTAAAAATATCGACTCCGACTTTTTAAAATGTATCTGTGAAATCTGCCTTAATGTTATAAAATGTAATGTGCCGATGAAACCCCTTCAGAAGGCCCGCCTACGTCGTTACAGGAACATAATACGTACACTCGCTCGTAAAAGTCAAACTGTGGGGAAGAAAAAGGGAATTATTGTACAAAGAGGAGGATCATTCCTTCCCATCTTATTTTCAGTTTTGGGGCCTTTACTGACTAGATCAGTGGTCGGCGAACTTTTTTGGGTATTACCCCAAAATATATTTGAGGACGTAATCAGGACGTAAATTCGTAATATTCTAAAATTTAGAATAACGCCACATTTATGTAACAAAATAAAATAAAAATATACGAAAAAAATATCAGCACAAAGTGTCTCTCATACCGCACGCATTACCCCCAAAAGTTTTAAATTTACCCCATTTGGGTAATTTACCCCTGTTCCCCGACCACTGGACTAGATTAATATAATGAAGAAAGTGGTAGTGATTTCGCACGAGGTGTATGCTTCACTGCAAAGTTCAAAGAGTCCAAACACGGTTCTAGAGCCCTGTAAATGCAGGCTTGAAAGAATGGAAAGCGAATTGATAGACACGTAAACAGTGAAAAGTCACCGGATGAGAAAAGGATCTTGTACCAAGAGGCTCTGCAAAAATTTCTTCATGAGTACGAAGATTATAAGAATCCGTCAGAGCTCCACGTGGTTATTAGGCACAGCGCGAGCAACGATGAGCATGGTGACATAGGACCTGGGGCCGACGTTAGAGATGACCAACCAAAGAATAAAGGAACGCAACACATCGAGCATGTATTAAAAAGCAGTCTCCCTTACATTGAGGAATAAAGGCTTAAGTCTTTATAATCTATTGAGTGAGGACCCCATCATACAGTGGACAGATACAGGCGAGGTCATTGTTGAAGGAACAAGGGTACAGGGATCGAATTTCGCCGACATTGTCCATGATCTGGTGAGAAAGAGGGACAGGCCCTCACCAGCAGGATGGAAACATTAAAGCAAGACTACAACAAATAAATGTTCCCAAAAAATGATGGGGTAGAGAAAAAAGATGTTGAGAGGTTTTTGCGGGAACAAGATGCTCATACATATTCTGATGCGCCTCGGTGGTGCAGTGGTTAGCGTCGCTGACTACGAATCCATCGGCCCCGGGTTCGAGACCCGACGGCAGCCGGCGCGCAGCAAAACCCAGCTGTTCATCCTTCCACACAATAAAGAAAGTGGTTGGTAGATAAATGGGTACCCTTGGTGGCCTAGTGGTTAAGACGCTGGGCTGCTGATGGGGTGTGGTTCGGATTCCACGTTAAACTGTAGGTCTAAGGTGGATGAAAAGCTTGACCTCATCAGAACGAACAATTTGGGCGGAAATTAACCAACCAAAGGTACACTTCATAAACCGGTGAGAAAAAGGTTTAAAACGGCCAAGACAACAACGGTCTCGATTGACCCTAATTGGCAAGCGGATTTAACAGACATGCAAAGATATTCAGTGTATAATGATGGCTACCGTTACGTCCTATTCATAATAGATGTATTCTCTAGATATCTGTGGCTAATTCCTCTGAAAAATAAATCGCCTGAAACGGTTGCTAAAGCTACCAAAACGAAGATGTTGAAAGAAAATAGGGGTCCAGGCTATTTTTATATGGATATGGGGAAAGAAATTATAGGCCGCGCTTTTCAGAACATGCTGACAGAGTTTAATTTCAGTTACTACACTAGCAATTCTATACATAAGGCCTCTTTAGCTGAAAGAGTTCAACGTACCATAAAGGAACGCATGCATCGCTATTTTACACATAAAAACACATACAGATATATAAACATTCTGGAATCATTGGCGTCGTCATACAACCATTCACACCAATGCACGATTGGCAAAACCCCTAACAAAGTTTTAGAAAGAGGTACGCGCCCAGATCTTGATGTGAGAAGACATGGAACACCGCCGCCACACTCAACACGTTTCAAAATCAATGATTATGTAAGGCTATCGCGTTCGGAAAATAAATTCGCGAAGGGATTTGAGAAAGGATGTACACGTGAGATTTGTACAGTGCTATGAGACATAAAGGCGAGATAATGATGTATTACGGTGAAGATTTGAATTGGGAAGAAATCGCAGGAGGCTTTTACTGCGAGGAGTTGCAGAACGTGGCATTTAATTTAGGAAAAAATGTGCTTAAAATTGAAAACATTTTAGGCGCCAAAGGTTCAGGAAAAACAAAAATGTACCTGGTGAAATGGGAAGGGTACGCAGAAAGCTCCAACACCTATGTAAAAGCTGATGCAATAATAAAGCTTAAATTGTATGCAACATGGCGCGTAACCACTTCTATGTCACACTCCCGTCCTCTTCTTCTCTGTCTGTACATCCTAAAAACACCCTGGCCATCTTTGTAACAGAACTCCATGGGCCCATTGAATTGGAACTGATTCGTGCGAAGTTGGTGTTTGTGAATTCCAATTAGCCACCAAATTTTTAACTCTTGAAAATGAACAGATCATATTTCTGATTCTTAGAAGATTCGATGAGTGTGAAAAATTAGGCATAACCCTAGATAACACTATGCGATCAGTCCTGTTCGGTGGGGTACAGTACTATAGTACAAATGTAACACTAGGAATCGGTCATTATGACACAGCCTCAGACATTGTGAGGGGCTTAAACAAGAGTCTTGAAAAGTCGTACCTGACAACCGATTTAGTTTTTGAAGTCGTAAACATAGACACGCCCTTCATACACGTTGAAGTTAAAATCAACGACTAGAAAAAATATTAAAGACCAAGAGCTGTTCACAATTGTGGTCGAGGGTCGATATGGTGCAGCCCTCCAAAGAGACACCTTTCACGAGGCACAACATGACTTGTACAGTTTAATGTATCAGTTGAAATTGGAGAAATTGGGTGAAAGCTATCCATCCCCAGACATGTCTATATTTACAGCAATATCGTGGAGCATCAATTTGTTGGGGACACCCAGGCGCGCTTGCTGCGCATTGCACACATGCCCAACCATAGAGGGAAGAGTTTGAGCATTACATACGACAAGCCCCATTATGTGAATGTTACGACTAATACAATTTCCTATTCGGTGATGGGAGCTTAACAGTGAAGCTACACTTTCATCGCATTCAGTTATAATGAACCGAAGGCCTTTCACATTCTATCGAGGGGTGAGATATCAGCGTGGGAGTGGGCTTGGATCCATTTTTTCAACCATACTACGCACGGCTGTCCCATTGTTGAAGAGGGGGGGGCTAGATACACCGGGAGGAAGGCGTTACAATTAGGTTTTAACGCAGTAGAAATCATAATGGTGGAACTAAACCTAAAGAAACCCTAAAAAAACATTTAAAACGTACACGGGACGAAATCATCAAAGATGCAGAGAAAAATGCGTGGTGGCGGAAAGAAGAAGAGGGCTGTCCGGAAGAAGGGGTTAACAACACGTGGCATTAAACGTAAAAGGACATCAAAAAAGTGTTGTAAGCGAATGAAACCTATGGCTAATCATTTTTTTAACTGATACAAGCTGAGGACACTGCTCTCACGAATCATAGGCTGATTACTACTTCTCGAGAGAGGTGGCACTATTTCTGACTCGTCATGGCGCGCTTCATCCATCCGTATAGCTCACAATGTTTTAAATCGGAACTGTCCCTCTTTGATATGCCCCTACACAAGTTTCTATTAAGCAGTTAGTTCACCGAGTGCCCCTATAGAATTGGTGATACCCAGCTCTGGCCCATACTTTTTCGATCCAAGCTGCATGCACATGTACGCTAAACTGGGTATAGCCCATTCAGATGGAACGGACTGCGATGATAGTTACTCCGCATACCCTGAAACCAACTTTCTACACTTCATATTCAGCCAATGTGAAGTGTATTTAAATCAGGTCAACATCTCGGCAGGAACTGGTTATCACCTGCGAGCCTATCTGGAAAATGTCTATCTTTTCAAAAGAAACGAAGGATACCTTTTTAACTGCCGAGGGCTATTATCAGACTAAAGACGAAAGTAGTATAAAGGATAAATTTAAAAATTCTAAAAAGAAGATATACGAGTGTTTTGGACGTCTGAATACAGACTTCATGTTCCAGGAGTTCTACCTAAAAAGTTATTAACTGGAATGCATGATCACGCTTCGACGAATGGAAAATATAAGAAGAGTGCCTTTAAATTCGAGAATTTCGGCCTTAAAAATACAATTGTATACGTCAATGACGTTGCGTTGGCCGGGACTATGGATACGGACTACTCATCAGACACTGTGTTCCCGCTTTGCGCGAGAGCTTATAGTAATCTGACCCATATTGCTGGTGGCTGTGATGAGATTGGGATTGGCGTAACACAGAAAGAATTTGTCGATCAATTTAACCTTTACCCGTTTGATATCACTCCCAACTTATCTGCTCGTGTAAATACACAATTAAATCCACAACAAAGTGGGAACATCTCAGTCAGATTGGAATTCGCCAACCCTATAGACGCGCCTATTAGTGTACTAGTATACTTCGAATCACAAGCTCTAATAGAAATTGACCGCTTCAGTAACGTAGTCACAGACTTTTAAAATGGACGAGTATACACCCCAGACTCTGGGGTGTATACTCTCTGGGGCCCAGAGAGTAATGAAAAGTGACCGAGTAAGGGAAAGAATGTACTATTTTAATTCATTCGGTACTCAACCCTGGAATGACCCTGTTGTTGTAAAATTTCTCGAACAACTGCATGTCCCTGAAATTGTCTGGAATCCTTCCTGATTGCAAGGATAGTTTAGTAATACTTTCAGCATGTACTGTCTTTCATTTCTCCTGCATATGTCACGTAGGAAGGGATTTATAATTTTTTTAAAATTATTCGATTTGTGCAACACTGAGATGACTGATGAATTGGAATGCAGAGAGATAAAAAAATGTTCCCATTTGTGCGCACTCGCTGTGTAAAGTTTTACGTGTGCGTATATAATTGTAACTATATTGTGTAAAATGTCTCCATTAATGTGAGTCTTATTTAATGGACGCTAGTTCTGTAAGTTGAATTGTATTAAAATATGAATTCTACCGTTTAATAAATTGAATGAAAATACAATGTGTTTTTTTCATAACCACAGAAAAACTTACATTAGTTCCTCGGTTATCTGACATTCGTTGGTACGGATGTGAGCCAATACCTCGACTTCTGCATTCAGGTCACTGGGTTGGCTCCGCGTTAAAACTTCCAAATCGCCGTCGACTATTTGTTTTTCTTCAAAGCTGTCGCGAAAAGTAGCTATAACAAGATCAAGTTCCGCATCGGTCCTTTAAGGAGAAATTAACATGATTAGTTCATACTGAATCTTTTTTAATTAAAATCCATTTTTTTCATAAATCGAATTGTATTCTGAAAGCATAGCTCAGTACTAATGCAAACTGGTCTATAAATGAAAATACCTGCGATGAAACATTTCCAATAAAATATGAGTAGAAATGTATTATTACAACCAGTATATATAATATATATTATATATATATATATATATATATATATATATATATATATATATATGCTGAAATAGCCACGAAGGAAACACACAATGGACAATAATTAAAAACCTATTGTTTTTCACCCAAATACACACAGAGGAACATATATATATATATATATATATATATATATATATATATATAATATGAAGAGAGAGAGAGAGAATTGCAACGCGTTAGAAGTACAGTAATTTACAGCGACGGAAATACTTTTATCCTAACTTTGTATCTTACGCAATGCCTACCATCACAGGTTCTCGAGCCCAGGACCGTTGGAATTCTTTAAAGTTTTAGTAAATCTAAAACCCTACCTGTAGAACTTTCTATAAATTTATTAAACGTAAATATTTGATAAACAAAATTTACTCTCTAAATACTTAATAGAATACACTAATTACATAAAGCCTAGCACAGTATCCTATAGTAAACATGCAATTATATGACAGGACACCGCGATGTATATACGGGAGGGGAGAGTTACAATAAGAGAAAAATGTAGGATAGGGTACACGGATCAAATAATAAACAACATACAACTAGCCTAACCGGGATCAAAGGGAAGATTAGCTGGGTGTGCTACGCATCGTCTGTTAGCACCAGGTCTCGAACTCGGGACCGCAGGCAATTCTTTAAAATTTTGGTAATTCTAAAACCCTACCTGTAGAACTTCCTATAATTTTTTTAGTTATCACGTGCATGGAAACAAGCGCGAAATAAAATTTCACTTACAAAAGGACACATTCATCGCATAATAAAATTCACTGTCTAAATGATATTATCAGGAAGGAAGATTAGCTGGGTGTGCTACGCGTCGTCTGCCGGCACCGGATCTCGACTTGCAGTGAATGAAACGATGTGTGTGTATATATATACATATAGCCCGTGAATGGCCTTCCGTTTAAATCACAAACTAGTTTCCCAATCCGCATTTATTATGGCTTTTTATAAATTAATCAACACTGGCATTGAATGAAACGATGTGTGTGTGTGTGTGTATATACATAGCCCGAATCACAAATTAATTTAATGATTTACGTTTCAATGTCCTCTTCATCGGTTGATTCGTTCTCTCCATTACAAATTTCTGAAATGGTTTACGTTGAAAGTAGGGCGTTCCGGTCAGCTGCTCCGAAAAGCTGGAGTGTAGCCCCTGCACAGATGTCCCCGTCTTCAAACAATTGCAGGGAGCAGTAAAGCTGTTGTGAATGACTCATGGCGATATATTTCTGTAGTTACTCATTGATAAATACAACTGTTGTGGATTCCAGATGAAAATGCCCCTTTTATATACGCGGTCCTAATTGTAACCACCCCGAGTAGCCGAATCGTGAGTTTCCTATTGGCCGGCGGTGAAATTTGGGTGGTCCATAACGTGTAAGTGCGACTACCCACCAACCAGAGATCCTGGGCTCGTTCTCAGGCTCCGCCCATTGGGCTATAATTGGACGAGCCGCGAATTCTGGGGGCGTGTCAAATATAACTTATCCATTCCATAGATTTCTTTCAGAAATGAAACAGATTCGTAGAGAGAGAGAGAGAGAGAGAGAGAGAGAGAGAGAATATTTATATAGCAGGATGGATTTCAACATAAAAATTGAATATTATTTATCACGTGTTATATATATATATATATTATATATATATATATATATATAATTGTTTTAGCGACTTTTACAATCATCTAAAACTGGAATATAATTTAAAAAAGCAATTTAGCAGAACTGGAAGGACGATTGGGAGTATGGTTGTATGGTAAATATCCATTTATTACCTTAACTGTGATAATATATATATATATATATATATATATATGTGTATATATATATATATATATATATATATATCTACAGGGTGTTTCATAACATGTGTGACACACTTTCAGGATGGATTTAGGACCTGAAAACAATGAAAAAAGTTTATATAAACATATTCCCAAAATCGCTTTGTTTCCGAGTTACAGCCCGTTATGTATTCCAGCAAGTATCCGCCTTACCTTTAAAGGAAGTGCTCAAAATGACCGCCTTGCGTTTGAATACACGCCTGAACACGCCTCGTCATAGACTGCCTGACGCGTTCAAACATTCCAGGTATTGTCGGATTTTCTGAGATCCTTGTTCTACACGTTTGCGAAGCATTTCAACGTTGTCAATGGGTGTCACGTAAACGATGGATTTCAGATAATCCCACATGTAAAAATCGAGTGGATTCAGGTCCGAGGGGAGAGCAGGCCACGCAATGGGTCCTTCACGGCCTATCCATTTATCAGAGAAATGGTCATCCAAATAGCCTCTGGCTACTCGACTAAAATGAGGCGGAGCGCCGTCATGCATAAACCACATACGACGTCGGACACCAAGAGGAACTTCATCTAGTAAATCGCTTAAATCATTCCTTAAAAAATTAAAATAGGATTCTCCTGTTAATCTTACAGGCAAAACAAAAGGACCGATGAAGTTGTCGGCAATAAGTCCTGCCCATACATTGATACTGTTGAAGGAACCAAGTACAAAAAGCCTCTCCTGGTGGGAAATGAGCTTCAGTAAGGCCTTGTACTCTCTGAATGTGATATGGGTAAAGCTGTTGTTCCCATAAAATTCTCCACTCAATTGTGTATTTTACACCCTCTGCTGCTGCTATTCTTCGGGTGCTGACACCAGGATGTTCCTCCACGCGATTCAGGACCCCGCTCCTCCAAATCAACAGTTCCGGCGCTGATTGGTCTACCACCATCTGAAACACGCTTGTTGAATGATCCTGTATCACCAAGACGCTCGTCTATTACACAGGTCAACAAAAAACTTTTTTTTTTCGTTGCCAAGGAAATTCGTACGAATTTAGGGTATTTTATTTTGGGGTTGCTGAATTCCAAAATGAAAGTAGTTTTTCCGATTTGGCTCTAGTTCTTGAGATAATGAATACCCTCAATTAATAGGAAACGTAACCATAACGCGTGCATATGGGAAACTACCGGAACATTCTAGATGGTGAGACCGAATAAAATGCCATTATGTATTTCATGTGTTTACTTTTGTATGATTTGAGACAATTTCAATGCGATTTGTAAGTAGGCTCCGCCTGAACATTAAATTTTTTGCATTTTTACGTGTTTCAATGGGGTACAAATTATCTCATAAATTAGAGCCAATCTAGCAAAACCGATGTCATATTCGGAATCAGCACCACAAAGTTACTCCAAAATCACTCTAATATGATTGGCAATAAAATGAGTGTTGACCAGTGTTATCTGAAAGGTCTTCTTATCTGGCAGACGGCGATTCGGAAATCTTTCCGCATAGAGACGTCTTGCTGCGGCCGCATTACACTCGGCAAGTCCATACATGAGATGCATGTCTACCATTTCTCTGTTTGAATAAGCCTCCATTCTCACTTCTGATGCACACTATCACTGAATAGTATAAAAACTTTTAAGTTTTTTTTTCACTGGACTGCACTTATTCACGGTAAGAAGTTACGAATACGAACAGTGAAACACCGCGATGTACCTCTGACTAACTGATGGCTCTTCACTTAACGATATTGAAACATGTCATAGAGTGTAGGAAACATTACAATCGGCAAGGCCATACATGAACTAAGTCTCGTACTCACTCACAAACATTGTCGGCAAGCAGTGTTTGTAAACGGTTTGCTGAAAGAATTGCTGGAACACAAAGCGGGCTGTAACTCGGAAACAAAGCGATTTCGAGCAAATGTTTATATAAACTTTTTTCATTGTTTTCAGGTCCTGAATCCATCCTGAAAGTGCATCCCACATGTTATGAAACACCCTGTGTGTGTGTGTAAAAATGAACAATGAATAATTCCTATGTAATACGTGTATTTATATAAATCCTCATATTTACCTAATCCGTGTATTTATATCATCCTTATAGGGATCCTTGTATTCATTGTCTTCATATAGTACTTATGTTTGTATGGTTTCTATGTTCGAATGTTCATTTTAACATGAGGAACCAAAGTCGCTTGATGCGAGTTTGGATAGAATTTTTATTTTTTATTTTTATTTATTTTCAGTGTCACAACCATGCGACCTACCATTTCTGTGGCTTAGTCGTATCCATATTTCCATTTTTCATTTGTTAGAGAATTTATTATAATTAATTATGGTTATCTTGCATCTAACCCTCATCCCTAAATTTTATTAGATTATGCATGCACATTGCATATGGTATGATTGGAACCCTTAGTTGTACTTCTTTATTCATTTACTTAATTCTCCCTCAAATGTTCCCAGTTCCTTAATATTTGCCGTATATTTAATTAATAGTTTCACTCACTCTTTGTCTCTAATTCGTTTCTTCTAATTTCTCCCAATAATGACTTGTACTGTACGTACGAATTAAATAACTATGGCGTATTAATTATGAATTGACGTAT
Organism: Bathynomus jamesi; assembly: GCA_023014485.1. Classification (NCBI taxonomy): domain Eukaryota; kingdom Metazoa; phylum Arthropoda; class Malacostraca; order Isopoda; family Cirolanidae; genus Bathynomus; species Bathynomus jamesi. Next base: position 649,555 of record JAJOZX010001602.1, read on the forward strand.
GGCATAATTTGAATAACTATGACGTCATAAATTAGCTTAATTCCCTTCACATTTTCCCGTCATTAATTTTCCTTCATCATATCTGTAGTATACAATGTATGGTAAATTTTTTAACATAATAATAAAAACTGTACTCTATACGTCATTATTTATATGTTGTTCATTCATACATTCATGTCCTTTCTTGACCTTTATCTTTTGTTAATTTTATTAATTATTCATTCAGGTACCTATTGTCTACCATTGTTAACCTATTGTGTGACTACCAATATGTGTACAGTAGTTTATGCATTCGTACATGTCCACTGAGGACGAACATAATTACCTTACATGTAAGCACGTTCACATGTATACTTTTTATTGTTTTTAATTGCTTAACCTCTCGCAAGATACTCGTGGATGCTGATACGAATATTCAGATTCCGATGACGTCACCATAAAAGCGAGCCTTGGAACGCGCAATCCCTCTTGCGCCTGCTACAAATTTATAACATAAGGTGTTATGTTGTATGTTATGTTATATTATGTTATGTTATATTATAAATGTCCATGTACTTCTGTATCTTACTTCAGTATCAGATATGTCAATTAACAATTTGCTAGAATTGTAAGCAACTGTAATAATTTAATATGATGTAATTAATGTACTTTAATGAAACTGTAATTGACGATAATAAGTGAATGTGAATTAATTCGTAATTATAATCATAGTTGTAGTAAACCAAAATTACAATGTACTTAATAATGTACTTACATTGTACTCAATGTACTACTCCGAAATTGTTGCCATTTAGGAATGTATACTCGGTGATATTACGATTATTATTTATTTATTTTTTTTCATTTTATTTTGGAATCTTTCAAAATTCTGATCATGTGTTTAAAATTAGGCTTAACATAGATCTCCATTAAACGAGGGGGGGGGGGGGGGGGGGAACTTAACCTTCAACTGCACTCCCCCAACATTTAGACTTATATGATGCTTGTATTTGTGAAATAAGAGACACTCCCTTGTTAGCAGCCCTTCAGGGAGGAGGTTGGAGCCCTCCTCACTTTTAAATTCCGGCCTGAGCCATGGTCGAAAGAGGTCGAACCTCTCCCCCTGTAAAAGTCTAATCTAACTTAGAGGTTGAGTATTGCCTGTACATTTTAGCAGTAAATTACAGTAAGAAAAAGTCTTTATCTTCCCCTTCGAGTTTTGCTCTCTTCAGAGAACTTGGTCTTAAATAGAGAAACATACAGGGGTTAGACAAAATAATATGAACACCCGCCGATTTCATCGGTTGTCTTTACGGACTGCTCAGACACAAAGTAAACGGTCAAATGACTGGCAAACCTATTTAAATGCGTAACAGAGAGTGTATACGTCATGTTATAACCCTCACATTGTTTTTACAGATCTGAGTGAATTATGAATTAGCAGTTATGAAAGACCTGTCAGACTTCCAAAGAGGGCAAATTGTCGGAGCGCGGATGGCTGGTGCATCGGTGACGAAAACCGCTCAGATGTTCAATGTATCCAGAGGAACTGTCCCTATGGTCATGTCTGCATACCAAAACCATGGAAAGACAAGCACCGACAAATGCAATAGTGGACGCAAGAAAAAGCTGTGTGATCGAGACCGCCGGGTGCTAAAGCGCATTGTGACAAAGAACCATAAGACCACAGCTCCAAAAGTGACTGCAGAGCTTAACCAGCATCTTGCAAACCCGGTATCGACCAGAACTGTACGTCGCGAGCTCCATGGAGCTGGATACCATGGGAGGGCTGCAATTGCCAAACCCTTCCTTTCGCACATCAACATTGAGCGGCGCAGAAAATGGTGTAATGACCATAAGAATTGGTCAATGGACCGGTGGAAGAATGTAGTCTACTCCGATGAATCCTCCTTTACGCTATTTCCATGTTCCGGTCGAGTTTACGTCTGGAGACAGCCTAAAGATGCTTATGACCCCGACTGCCTGATCCCAACCGTTAAGCATGGAGGCGGATCTGTGATGGTTTGGGCAGCAATATCGTGGAATACTCTTGGCCCAGCTGTAGTACTGCATGGTAGGGTTAACGCCCAGGTCTATCTGTCAATATGGCTGACCAGGTCCATCCCATGGTCCAAACGCTGTTTCCCAATGGCGGGGCCGTCTTCCAGGATGATAATGCACCAATCCACACCGCTGGGGTCGTTAAAAACTGGTTTGAAGAGCATTTTAGTGAAGTAGAACGCTTGGATTGGCCTCCACAATCCCCGGATCTTAACATTATCGAGCATCTGTGGTGTCAGTTGGAGCAGCAGGTCAGAAGCCGATTCCCACCGCCGGCGTCTTTGGAGGAACTGGAGCAGGGTTTGCTCGAAGAATGGCTCAGGATTCCTCTAGCCATTGTCCAAAAGCTGTATGAATCAATTCCCCGACGCATTGCAGCTGTTATTGCCGCTAAAGGAGGACCAACTCGATATTAAGAATAAAAACCGCCATTTATCAAGGTGTTCATATTATTTTGTCCAACCCCTGTAAGTTCCCGATACGTTATAAGAAGCATCAGAGAACCTTCAGAGAATTTAATAAGTTTTCACGGAATCCTCCGAACCACTACAGAAGAACTGGGAGAGTATTATAGAAGAAACTACTGTGAGTAACAAATCCGTTGCTGCCTCCTAACCAGAACCCCCGTCGACTTCGAACCAACCAAGGCCATAGACGGAGGGGTTAACATATATATGAACGATTTTAGTGACTTTTACAATCACCTAAAGCTAGAAAATAATTTTTTTTAATTAATTGGCAGAAATGGAAGGACGATGGAGAGATCGGCCGTATGATGAATATCCGTTTTATTACCTTACCTATGATAATATAAGCACACCGGACAAAAAATTAGTCACCCCTCTCAGAATGTACCTAATAACGTGTGACGGCGCCTCTGGCCTTGATAACCGCACGAATCCGGCGAGGCAGAGACTCTACGAGGTTGTGCATGTACTGAACATCGATTTGCTGCCACTCGTTCATCAGCCGGTCCCGAAGTTCCGCCAGAGTCCGTGGGTGTCTATTCCTGCGCTTCACTTTCTGTTTCCAGCCTGAACAACACCTTCGACGCATTCAGGATTAAAGGCTTCATTGGACCTGCGATGTACTCGTCGCCTCCCATCATTGGAGAACAAACAAAAACGGGACTCATCGGACCAAATTACACGTTTCCAATCTGCCTCAGTCCAGTTTTTGTGCCTTTGAGCCCATTTATAAGGTGCCAATTTGTGACTTGCTGTTAACAGCGGCCTCTTCCGTGGTACCCTGCTCCAGATGTCCATCGCATGCAGTTCTCGTCGCAATGTCCGTTCGGAAATTGGTCGCTGAAGAACCTCATTGGTTTCTTGGAGCAATTGTTCTCTGGTTTGAAAACGATTTGCAGTTACTAGACGAGAAACATGGCGGCGGCCCCTATTGTCGAGAATTGTTTTCCGGCCACAGTTACGCCGTCGATTGTCAGTTGATTGCGAACTACACCACTCTTTGTAAACTCGCTGGACAGTACGCGTTGACACACCAACAAATTGGGCTACTTCAGACATTTTGTGTCCGTGGGCTCTGCCAAACACGATGGCTCCTTTTTGCCACTGAGTAACGTCTGCCTCACGACCCATTTTGCAGACTATATCCAACACACACTTTGTTCTTCACCACCTCACGAAACAGATCTGATCCTGTGTGCTACGTCACCGCTACTTGTCACTTACCAATGCTACATCAGCACCCTCTGTGTGACCTTGAACTTCCTACTATCGGTGCTATTAGGGGTGACTAATTTTTTGTCCGGTGTGCTTATATATATATATATATATATATATATATATATATATATATATATATATATATATGAAGGATTTTAGCGACTTTTACAATCACCTAAAACTGGAAAATAATTTTTAAAAAATTAATTGGCAGAAATGGAAGGACGATGGGAGTTTGGCCGTATGGTAAATATCCATTTATTACCTTACCTGTGCTAATATATATATATATATATATATATATATGAAGGAGTTTAGTGACATTGCATTGGAAAATAAATTTGGATTTCGGGGCAATTCGCGTCGGATTAAAGTTTCGTTCGGACAAGTAGAAATAAAATTCCGTGAACGAGGTTAAGTTATGCGTTTTAAGATTTTTCATTAATTTTTAATAATGGTTGGAAGCGTAAAGTATCGGGGATGGGTCAGTGCTGATGAATTTATTTTAAATATAATAATAATTCTTAATAATGTGTATATAGAGGATGATAAAGGTTATTCAGTTCATTGTTCCAGATTGTGTAGGAAATTTCCGTGACCCGTTAACAATAATAAATCTTAATTGAATCACCAACTAGTTGCCTTATTTTGATGGTGGCTATAATAAACATTTGCTAGGTTGGGACGTTTTCGTATTGGGAAATCATAATGTGTGTATGTGTGTGTGTGTGTGTGTGTGTGGGTGTGTGTATGTGTAGAAGATGTATGACGTGCAGATGAGCAATGATGGAGGGAGTTGGCGATGGAAAATCATAATGTGTGTGTGTGTGTGTGGTGTGTGTGTGTGTAGACGATGTATGACGTGTAAATAGGCAATGACGGAGGGAGGTGGCGACCTATGACCGCATATATAGTTGTGTGTGTGTGTGTAATAATAGGGGAATCTATGTGCGTTTGTGTGCGTTTCTTGACTGTTCAAACGATGTGTGTAAACGGGTGATGCCGGAGGGGGCTGGCGACCTGTGTGTGTGTGTGTGTGTGTGTGTGTGATAATAGGGGAATCTATGTGCGTTTGTGTGGGCTTCTTGGCTGTTCAAACGTTGTATACACCGTGCCAACTGACTGATAATGCCCGGAGGCACTGGCTTCTACGCCGACTGGCGGATTTCGAGTTCTAAGTCAAGTGTTGCTACCATGATCTCTCATTGAGCTTCTGCACCTGGCAGAGGCTGAATGGTCTCTTCCTCTCTCTCTCTCTTAGGTTAGGTATGCCCCTTTGGGGGGGATGAGGCCGTCCCATCTTCTTCTCCAAAGAGTTTAGGTGCACTCCTCCAGCTTGGTGGGGGAGTTTCCCTCCCCCTTTCGTTTTTTAGCACCCTGGGTTTGGCATGAGGGGGTGGCACTGGGGTTGGCACTGGCACTCATTGCAACATTGCATCATTGCATTGCACTCGTCCATTTTGCAGGCATACTACTTACAGGTACTAAAAACGTTCAAAAGAGGGACAAGACAGTAATGATTCCCCAGCTGAAAACACTGATCATATCAAAACTTGAATACTGCTCAATTTTGACGTCTCCATATAAAAAGGAAGAAACTAATAAACTAGAAGAAACGCAAAGACATTTCACAGCCAAGATTGATGGCTGCATAGAACTCAACTACTGGGAAAGATTACATAAACTAAATCTGTACTCCCTGGAAAGAAGAAGAGAGAGGTACACCATAATCTAGATATGGAAAATGATCGAAAAACTGGTACCAAACCTTCAACTAAACCCAATTACCATCCAAACAACGCTGGAAAATAGAAAAGGCAAAATGTGTAGTGTTCCCAAAGTAAAGGCCCGACAAGGGATCTCTTCAACACTGAAGAAAAAAAGCTTGGTTATCAGGGGGCCAAGGCTTTTTAAACAGCTTCCAAAGGAGAGAAAAGTTACAGGGGTCAAAGTTAAATTCTTCAAGAGAAGACTAGATGCCTGGCTCAGGATGGTACCAGATGAGCCGGGTGTACCTGGCTATGTGCGGTAGAGAGCGCAAGAGAGCAACTCGCCCCTCCACCAAGCCAGGCCTAGAGGCGGGGCCATCAGTTTGATCTTTGTGTAAAGAGAGACCAATACACGGAACCTAAACGAGGTTAACGAGGTGTGTGTATATATATATACACGTTTCACGGATGTACAAAATGTACTGGGCAATTATTTACTGCGTATACATAAATATTTATATAACATACAGTTATATATAGCTGCTAATATTTTACAAAGCTATTATTTAGGCGGGGTTCTGTTTCCCCTTTTAACTGCAAAGATCTATACATCTCCATTAGGAACTGAACCTTAGATTAAGATCTACGACTATCTTTTACGGCTCGTAAATGGGCAAGAAAATCGTTCATGTCCGTAGATAACAGGAAAAGAGAGATTCATGATCACCATTCTCGGGATTGATTCCCCTTCGTTCAAAATAACTGTTTTAACACACCAGGGACGTGAAGTTAAAGAGGAGGTTGTAGAATTTATATTTACATGCAAATTATGGTCTTTTTATACTTTTCGTATTTTTTCACCCCCGACGCGTTCCCTGCAGCAGCTGATCGAGCGAGCGATGATGATGATGATGATGCTAAGGAAATATATACGAAATTAATTAGAATAATTTTTCGTTTTTTGTATTATACGTATTCTATAGATTTATTAATGAAAATAATCAAAATGATATTAATAAATTTTAATACGTATGTTTATTTTTTTGCAAATTCTTTTTTCTCTCTCACACACACACACACACACACACACACACATATATATATATATATATATATATATTATTATGGTGTCACTAGGTAATAGGGGGAAAATTAAACGATGGATATTTTCCTATGACACCCCCTAAAATTGTTCCATTTGGTGTAAAACATACGGAAGAGAAATGTGGTCCTGATTGGTCATCATTTAAAGGTCGCCCTCGTCACTGAAAACAAGACCCATTTGTTGACGTCAACAAGCTGTTCAGTGTTCACAGCTTGGGCCGAACCAGATAATAAAAAACAAGGCAATTTGGTGAAATAACGAAAGTAAGACACTTAAAAACGCAAAGAATACAAACAGTTTATTATATAATCAAAATAGAAGACATAATTTGGCGAATAATGGTACAAAATGGAGAAGCAACAAAAGCAAAACTTTGAGAAATAAAATACATACACAGTAGCAGAATAATTGGTGCTCATACGCTGATCAGTGATTAGTTCTTTCGCGTCCTCACTAATGCTGATTTGTTCGGAGCTGAGTGTTGCTTTCTGTAGTCAGTGACAACTTGAACGAGGAACTGGAGCTGTTCTTCTTTCACTGTCAACTTTCCGTTCAGCTCCTTCACCAGAGCCACGGCCCGTTCTGCTCTGTCGTTCACCACTGCAAGTTTGGAGACCACATCCCGAGCTTGCACGTATTCAGAGTTTGACGTCCATGAACTGGGATGGTGGAGCAGAAAGCAATCTGGCAACTGAAGTTTTGAGAAGAATCCTCGGGTGTTCTTTGTGATCAGTTGCTCCAGTCCTTTGCTGTCACTGAGGAACATAGTATCAAGAACCAAAGGTCGTTTTGGCGGCATGTGAGGGGCTTCTTGATCTAACGCTGCAACCATGCTGCACTTCACTTCCATCGATATCCTCTCATCAAAGAACGCCAGACCCACTGCCTCCTCCGAATGGTACCACAGGTGCGCAGACAGCTTCTTGGTGGTACCATCAGAGATCTTCTTGTGCGGGTATCGAAGGAGCGTCCTCATCAATTCCCAATCATTCAGCGGAGCTTCGATGGACAGATGAGCTGTTGCCCACGCTTTCATGTAAACTAGAACAGAAAAGAGGCAGATATCTCGAATTCCGCGTTCCTCAGTGTTCGTCAGTTTAAACTGTCTTCGGAAGAGCCAGATCTTGATGGCATAGAGCCCCTTAGCCATCCATCTCGCCCGGTGCATAGCACCAGGGGCGCGGAAGTTTAGTCCCTTGTATGGAACTCCTCCAAGAAAGATGACGGAAAGATCGAGGAATTCCTGATAGTCATCACGAACTTGAAGTGCTTGTGATTTTGCAAACTCAATGAGCTCCGTTCTATGCTTAAAAATAGCTGCTTTGGTGAACGCATCTGTGTCCGCAGTTTGGAACTGTTGCTGGTCAATGCGGGTCCAATAATCATGGAAGCGCTTGAAAAGCAGAATTTCTGGACCGGTAGATACTGAATCTAGCGATGCTGCGAATGCCGCCTGTACCACCAACTCCAGTACATGGTGTCTGCACGCGCAGTGTAACAGGTCACGTCCAACTTTTTCTTCCAGAAGAACACAAGTTCCTCCACGGTGGCCTGTGTTTGTCGCGGTTGTGTCGAAACACATAGATTTGACATGATCGGTCACTCCCCATTCATTCAGGCAATCTATGATGGCATTTGTTTGTGCCAGCGCGGTTCCTGACAGAAGTTTTGGCACCCCGAGGAGCTGCTCTGTCCCGGAGCCAGATACAAGAATAGGTAAGCGGTCAACATATTCTCGTGACGTCAGATCTTGCATGAGTTTTCCGTCCCAGTGAACAGTCAACGGACTATTGCCTTGGAACTCGCTCTTCAGTTGCCGAGCCTTAAGGGTACGGAATTTTTCACGCTGACGATGAATGGATCCACGATTGATGTTGTAGTCGCTAGCATCATGCCCTAAGCTGGAAGCTGCCTCAAACAGCAGATATGTGGCCTTTCTTGACGAGAGTTGCGTGCGATCAAGCGCTGCCGCCAATTCCGATGTCATGATGTTCTTCGTTGCTCTTTGTTTAGACGCTAACGAACCACCACATGCTCCTTTTTCTTCGCTATCATCTGAGCTGGAGGATGAGGACTCCAAAACCGCTTCGTTGGATACTGCCTCCATTTCAGCTGCTGATCGCTTTCTTCGTTTCTCCTCTTCCTCCCGACGTCGAGTACAATCTTTGACTTGGCGCTGATGAGTCATGTCCAAACCTGCCATTGAACCTGGGTCCTTTCTGGCGCTGCTGCTGAAGGAACTCCCAATCCTCTGGGTACTTGACCAATTTCTCACAATCAGCGTGGGCGATGTCAAAGAGACGATCGAGGCGTTCAATGAATTCTTTTTCTTTCGTCTTGTGTGAATCGCTCGTCCTTGAGGCGTGTTTTTTGAGTCCTTTCCACTCCTCGAAGACTTTATCCAGTTTGCTGACGCAGTGTGTCTCGAGTCTGGTTGGAATGTGAGCTTTCTCCCAGAAGGACATCACTGCTCGAAGTGACTTCCTCAACGCGTCACGTATTGTCATTTTCTTTTCATGGTGAAGGTAAAGGAAGTAACCGAATGCTTGCCTGTAGGAAGGAAGCTTGCATCCTTTCACCTCATCAACCGCTGCCCCTAATAGGTATATACACTTCCGGGTTTCCATCACCAGAAATCACGTAGCTGAAATGAGAAACGGTGAATCGTTAAGTATTGTTCACTTTATTTCTCAGATATTCAGACACACACAGACACACACACACACATATATAGAGATATATAGATATCTAATGAACGATTATGGAGACGCCGCGCAAGCATTAAACTTTGGAAGGCGGGGACGACCTTTTATAATTATTCAAATAAAAAGATTTTTCAGTCACCATGTTTTTTTTTACCAATGGAATATATTCGCGGGGTGTCAGCATGAAAATCTCAAACTTTGCATTTAAGTGACACCCTAATATATATATATATATATATATATATATATATATATATATATATATATATATATATATTACATATATATATATACTTACTTTAGGTTACTTTAGGTGAGTTTGAACGACGGTTCAGGATCGACCTGCAGTCAACCCCTCTGCAGCATCCCGCCTCATTTGCGGGACTTGGTGACGGAGGAAATTGCTCTCTGATCTCTTCCTGCCCTCGTAGCCAGCCACGCATGGCTGGTCAGGGACTTTGCACAGGAATCTGTCCAGTTGGTTCTTGAAGTTATTCAGGTCGGTTTGCTGGAGATTCCTCACTTCTTTTGTTAGGACATTGAAAAGCTTTGGGCCTCGTATTCTGAGGGTATTTTCCATCCTCGTTTCCATGGCCCCTTGTCCCATCTCAGCTGGGACCATACAAAATCTGCCTCTTCTCTCATTCCAGTTTGTTTCCATTTCATTTCTAAGGTTAGGAACAGAGTCCTCAAGTATTTTCCATATGTATATTATTATTGTGTACCGCTCGCACCTTCTTTCGAGGGAGTAGAGTTTCAGTGATTGTAGTCGAGACCAGTAGTCTTCACCTTCCGTTTCCTCTATCTTAGATGTAAAAGTCCTTTGTATAGCTTCACTGTTCACAATTTCTCGTTTTCTGTGTGGGCTTGTGAGCATGATGTTTGCTTTTTTGCTGTGGAAGCTCCTCCAGATGATTCCCATTATTTTTCGCGCCGTTGTAATTTTGATGTTGTAGTGCTCTCTGAATTCTGCATCCGACGACATTATTACTCCAAGATCCCTGACTTGTGGATTTGGTGTCATCCGTTTGGCTTGCATAGTTTTGTACCCTTTTTTCTGTAGCTCCTTGTTATTACCATATCTTAGAAGTTGGAATTTTTCTTCGTTGAACTCCATATTGTCTTCTGCCCACTGGAATAATGCTTCAATGTCGTTTAATTTTCTTATGTCAAGTTCGTTCAATATTTCCTTTATTTCCTTACATAGCTTTGTGTCATCTGCGAAGCATGATACAATACTGTCCTTAATATCTGCATCAATATCTGCAATCATTATTATGAACAGCAAGGGAGCTAATACTGTCCCTTGTGGGACAAAGCTCACGACTTCCGAGACTTCCGATTTAACTCCGTTTACAATCACTCTTTGTGTTTTTTGAGTCAAGAAATTAAATATCCACCTTCCTAGCTTTCCAGTAATTTCTGTATTCTTAAGTTTGAGTGCTATGATTCCATGGTCACATTTATCGAAGGCTTTAGCAAAGTCCGTATATATTACATCTATGTTTTGTCCTCGACACAATATTTTCAATATTTTCTCCTGGTGGTCTAGTAGCTGTGATAGGCATGACCTTCCAGCCCTGAAGATATGTTGATTTGGGTTGTATAAGTCGTTTTCTTGTAGGTAATAGGTAGTTTTGCCTCTAATTATAAGTTCAAAACACTTTATAATGGTGTGAGGTGAGAGCCACTGGCCGATAATTTTGGGCATTGCTCTGTTACCACCTTTAAATAGAGCGGCAATGTTCGCGTTCTTTAAGGGGAGTGGAATTTGTCATGTGTCAAGTGATTTCCTCCATAGTAAGTACAAGCGGTAGCTCGCTATCGCTCGCGACCGTTGTACAACTTGGCCCTCTGGGCAGGTAGCCCTCCGGGCAGGTAGCACTATGATCCAGCTACAAAATTTAAAAAAACGCCATTACCCCTATTACCCCCACCCCTCTCCCCATTACCCCTACCCCCACTCCCCAATTACCCCACCCCATCCCCCATTACCCCCGGGCGGGTAGCACTGTGAAGCTCAAGATTTTCACGGCTGCGTTCTTTTCTGTAATTTTATCGCTGTGCTGGGGCCTTCGGACCCAGTAATTGTGACCTAGGACCGGGAAACTTGACAGAGCACATCGGCCGCTCATGGGCTATCAGGCGGTGGGTGTTGCAGAATTTTCCGATGTGCCGTTTAGTCTGTGCACGGTTCCAAAGAAAGCGGACAGACACAGAGACACATTTTAGCTCAATAGTATATAGGATAGCGGTTTGGCAATACTCTCTTTACATTTCTTAAGAAACGTGGCACTCTATGTGTCTGGCCCTGGCGCTGAATTGTCTCGCATCTGTGATAAAGCAGTAATTACATCTCCTTCTGTGAACTCGAAGCCCATTAATAGGTTTGTGCCGGAATTTGTTCTTGGTTGATTTGTATCTATGTTGAAAAATACGTCTGGGTTTTCCACGTCCATCTCGGACTTAGGGGTGCTAAACATAGAGTTAAATTGTTCCCGAAGCAGTTCGCTTATTTCTTTCAGGTCATTTGTGTATTCGGCCTCCCCGTCTATCGACGGACCAATAATCTCCTTACACTGCATTTTCCTTTTCGCAAACGTGTAGACGTATTTTGGGTTATTTTTTTATGTTTTCTGCTACCTTGTTTTCCTCTTCGTTTGTCTTATGTATGAATGTTTGCTTTAGGTCCATTTCTATTTCGCCAAGTTTCCTCTCTAGTTTGAGTCTCTGCATCAGTTTTGCATCTGTGGAGATGTTTTACGGTTTGTCTTCGTTGCCTGAATAGTGTCCTGATTTTCCTCTCGAGCTTGCTACGTTTTCTTTCCTGTCTCTCTGGAATATGTTTCAGTATTATAGGTTTGGTTTCAATCTCTATTATACATAATATTTCTTGTGGAGTCTTCTCGTGAAGTAGCAATTCCCAATTTACCTCCTTTAAATCTTTATTTACACTTTCCCAATCTACTTTCTTTGAATTTATGTTTAAGCCTTCAAATATTCCATCTGCCTCTCTAGGATGCGTTTTCGGACCTCCGGGTGCTAACTTCAATTGTATATCGATGAGGTTATGGTCGGAGAACTTTGTGTGCGTTACTTTTGTAATTAATTATTATCTCGTTGTTATTTTTCAAGATTAAATCCAAAACGCTCTTTTTTCTCGTGGCTTCACAGATTTCCTGGGTAAGGGCGTAATATTCCATAATATCTAATAGCATTGTTCCTTAGGTTCTATCATCTTTAGTAATGTTGCCATGAAACTTCTCGACATATATAACTTTGTCATTTTCCTTCCATGTAATGAATGGGTAATTAAAATCTCCGAAAATTATAATATTTTTTGCTGGACTTTCAAGTAATTTTAATATATGAAAATAAAAACGCACTCTAATAGACAGAGTTTATTTCCACAACAGTTTCGACGCCCACTGGCATCCTCCTCGGAGGATGCCAGTGGGCGTCGAAACTGTTGTGGAAATAAACTCTGTCTATTAGAGTGCGTTTTTATTTTCATATTTTGACCTTTACGTAGAAAAAAGTGAAGTTTTTTGCATTAATTTTAATATGTTCTCTATTTCATTTGCAGCAAATTGGAATTCACTTTTTGTGGTGTTTGGTGATCTGTAGATGTTCATAATGGTTAGGTTTAGTTCTTTTAGTTCTTTAAGTAGATGCAACACCCTCCCCCTCGTCTAGCCACTCTATCTGTTCTGTGTGTGTTGTAGTCCAGCAATGCTAATTCAGTATCCTCAATACAGTTTTCACAGCCTTTTTCGCATTTATGCAAGTGTTTTCAGTTAGGCATATAATATCTATGCTGGATTCGGTAGCTAAATTCTGTCAGTATTGTAATTTGCAGCCTGCATGGTCCGTGTAGAGGCCTTGAATATTTGTGTATAAAACATTTATCGGGTTTCTAATTTCCGTGTTCAGTTTTCCTATATAGTGGTCGTTTCCAGGTCGATGTCGGTTCCTGTTTGGTGTTATTGGTTGGGCCGCTGCATTTGGGAGAATTGGGATTGCGACACTTGATACCACTGTGGTTGTATTATCGGTGGGTGGTGTTGGATAGAGGGGTGATGTATATAATGGTGTGGGGAATATACCTGCTGAGTCCTGTCCTTTCTTGTTAGCAGGGCAAGCTGTGCTTTCATCGTTCTCATTTCCTCTAAAAAATTTGTTTCCTTGCTCCTGTTGTTACTTCTAATACGGCATTTTCGCTCTGTCAGTGACTGTCTGCATATAGGATGGTGGAAAAAGTGGCAGGTTTGTCCGTATCCGCATCTTCGATTCCTCATCATATCGAAGCGTTTTTTTGGGTGACTGTACCTGCAGTTTGCTCCATATATGCACGACCCTGTTTTATAGTATTCACATATGGCCCGTCGTTTAATCTCCTTAAGAGCCCTATGTGATTCCATTGCATTTTTCTGTTTCGCCACCACTTATTCCCTACTCAGTGTTTTTTTTGTCTTCGACGAGTTTTCATTAGTGTTCTTGGTATCTTTCTCTTTCTCCTTTGTATTCCTGGTATCCCTCTCTTTCTCTTTTGTGTTCCTGTTATCTCTTTTTGGCAGGGGATATTTCATTCTCTGAGGCTACTTTTGCATCTCCCTTTAGCGTAACGTGCTGTAGTGTGCTTTCCTGTATTGTGTTGTCCTGAGCCTCCTGTTCCTGCTGTAGCGTGCTTTCCTGTATTGCGTTTTCCTGTGCCTCGTGTTTGTTTGTGTCAGCGTTTCCTATTGTTTCCATGTCATCTGTCGGTAAACATGTATTGCTCATTTTCATTGCCCTTTGTACCATATTCTTATTTTTTTCCATGCATGTGATGCACAGGAAGCCGTAAATGCCTATGATTTTGTTATTTTTTCTATTTATCGCTTTCTTGTCTTTTCTATTTAGGTTCATGCATTCATGTTTACAGGTAATGCACAGAATACATTTTAAGTCCGTGGCCTGGTCCGCTTCATTTTTGCAATCACAAAGTTAATGCACAGCGCATTCCATTAAATATAATCCAGCTCTATTCAGTTTCCTGAATTTACCGCAATTTACACACATCTTCGTATTTTTTACCATTCTTTCCTTTATTCTTTCCTTTCTGCTTTCTTTTATTCTTTATTATTCTTTATTCTTTCTTTATTCCTTTATTCCCTTATTCTTTCCTTTATTCTTTATTTTTTCCTTTGGATTGCCTCTTTTCTTCTCACTTCTCAAATTTCGTCTCCAAAACTTGACCTTCCCGTTTTATGGCTCTTTCGAATTTTCTCTGGCCTTCTTTCCCTGTATATGCCTCATTTTAAAATCTCAGAGGCTGATTTTCCGTTCGAATTATTTTCAAATTATGTTTTCATTGATGTAGTTTTTCTTTGTACACGCTATATGCCACCGGCTTTCACTTAATAAATTATTACAGCGATTCATTGATGTTTAACACTCACACTGGAATAAGATAGCATTTACCACGGAACTTATAAATACTAGTTATTGCGATAATACACAGAGCGGAAACAAAATGCCCGTACACCACGAGGCAGACACACACACACATGCATATATATGTGTATATATATATATATATATATATAATATATATATATATATATATATATATATATATATATATATATATATATATATATACAGGGCGTCCCAAAAAATGTATACACACTTTAAATATTTATAAAGGCAGTGTTTATTAAATACATTTCATTTTCAAAATGTAATAGAATCTACAGACATTATTTAATTGTTTTGTCAACGCCTGTTTTCAAACTGACGTCCGTTCTGGTCCAGGCACTGCTGATAACGCGAAGCAATGGAATCGCAAACATCACGAAACATTTCGTTTGGTATTTGTGTGCATTCTCGTTCAATGGCTGCTCTCAATTCAGCGACTGTTGTAGGTTTTATAGCGTAGACTTTGTCTTTTAAGTATCCCCATAAAAAAAGTCTAGTGGTGTGAGGTCTGGTGAACGCGGAGGCTATTCTACGAAACCCCTTCGTCCAATCCACATCCACATCGTGCCAAGTACCACTCGCAATACCCCACTCTTCGGTCCGGATCATCTTCATTAATAGCATGGACTAATCTTGGAATGTAACTTTTTCCATTGACAGCGCTTCAAAATGCGTTGGACAGACGATTCTGAAATTCCTACCTCACGACTCGCTTGCCGCACAGATTTTCTTGGACTTTGGTGATACGTTTCCAGTACTCTTTCTTGCTTTGTGGGGCTTGTCGATGTCCGTGGTCTTCCGGAACGCTTCTTGTGGACATTCTGAACAGTTCCATCGGCTAATTCCATCTCTAATCGAGTGATGGTAAGTCGCGTTGGTGGATCTGTTTGAAACTCCCTCCTAAACTGTCTTTGCACTTCACTGCGTTTTCACACTTCCAGTAGCATTTTAGAATGAATTTCCTCTGTTCAAAGCTTAGTCTGACTGCCATTATTAATTCTAATGGGTTTAACTTCGAAAGAAAGAAACATCAATTGAGCTATCAGCTGTTAAAGTGTGTATACATTTTTTTTGGGACGCCCTGTGTATATATATATATATTATATATATATATATTATATATATATACGAGGAGTGATCAAAAAGTATCGATAATTTTATTGCTTCGGACAAATGAAAGCAAATAAGATCTCTTGCTCTAGATGATTTTGGGTCGCTCGGCTTGTATGGGCGGGTGCCCCATCTTGCTGGAAAATGTAGGCCTCATCAGGATACAGCTGACGACAATCAGGAAGTAACCCATTATCTAACAGGTTGATGTAGCGCTCAGAGTTAACTTTAGTTTCGTTTGTGGCAATAAAATGAATTCGTGTTTTCCCCTTCCATGAAATTCCCGCCGATACCATTACTTTTCTGCTGAATCGTGAGGTTTCATGATAAAGCCTGGAGGGAGGAATGTCCTTTTTCCTTGAACCATAAACCCTGTCATTTTGTCTGTTTTTGGCCACCTCCAACGTGAAATCCTTTTCGTCTGTAAACACAACTTTTTGCACGTCTTCAGCTGAGTAGCGTACATATAGGGATTTACAACGGGTCTTTCTACGCTGTCTTACATTCTGATCACGCCCAGAAACTCGAATTCTCTTGTAGGCCTTCAATTTCAAACGTTTTACATTCCCTTGTACAGAGGAGCGAGAAATCCCAAGGTCGTACGCAATCTGTCTCTGGGAGCGATGAGTTCATGGTGTATTCTCCTGGGATTGAATCAGTTCCTCCACGGCAGCCTTATTTTCTTCTGTTGAAACACTTTTGGGCCTGCCGCTGCCGGGTTTTCTAGCTGTTGATCCAGTATCCTTTATCTTTCTTATTAAGTTATAAACACTTTGACGAGTCCAGTTCTTTGCGGGGAATTCTCGGACAATCCTATTTCCATTCCAACCTTTTTCCTTGACACATGCTTCTATGATGGCTTTATCACTTTTACTTAACGTCATGCTGGCGGGGTTTTAGAAGAAAAATAAAAGAAAGCAAATTCACATTAGGTTTCGCCTACGCCAGCGCGCGTGTCATACTACGCTACATTAGGTTTAGCCTACGCTAGCGCACGTACGTGTCAGATGCACACCAGGCATGCTATTTTTAGACATATGCTTTTAAATTGTTCACTGTAACAAAACTATAGAACCTACATATTTGAAAATTCCAGCAATTATAGATTATATACATCTGTTAATGTTTGCAAAATCTCAATCGCATAAGTTTTGAATTGTTGCAGTTATTAAACTTTGAATTAAGTAAAGTTTTTTTGTGGCCACCCGATATATATAGGCATATATATATATATATATAACGTAAAGAACGACGCTTGTATAGAAGACATTCCGCTCAAGATGAGGAGGGAGAACGAACAAATGAAAAAATGAGGTAACCATCCGGGAATCGAACCCGGGATCTTCCGATTGCCGGTCAGATATGATAACCATTACACCATGGGCATCACTCGATCAGAAGTCGTAATTCTCCTACATGTATATATATGTGTGTGTGTATCTATACTTAAACTTGTGACGGTTTAAACTAATTTTTAACCGCGCGATGCCGTCGCAGAAAGCGTCGTGTGTTAGGTGTAGGGTAAACCCGTGGTATTCGGAATTTAAAGATTATAACGGCGGTCCTATGGCGATTACCAAGAGATCAGTTTGTTTATTTGGACCTTTTCCAGTTTGTGTACCGTTTTTCATATAATTTATTTTTGCTTCTTTTCAGATCAAAAATGAGTGATAATATCAATCTCTTTAGTTAGGCTTATAAGGCTAACTAACGAAAATATCACGACCTAACCTAACCAATCGTTAGGTTAACCGTACGCCCTTGACGATTGGTTAGGTTAGGTCATGATATTTTCGTTAGTTAGCCTTATAAAGCAAAAATAAATTATATGAAAAACGGTACACAAACTGGAAAAGGTCCGTTTCTTTTGCGAGTTAATGGAGGAAATAGTTGACATAAAACGCAGTGTAGGTGAGGTAGCGGAAAGACTTGCAACGCTTGATGAGGGCAAGGGTAGGGCTACGGTTGACGGAAGCCGAACCAATACTAACGTTGAAGACGTTAGTAATTTGAAGGGTGAGGTGCGTAACCTAGTTTCTAGTTTAGGTAGCTTATCGGGAAGGTTGAGAACGGAGTTAGAGTTGAGAACGGAGATAAGGTTGGTCCGAGAGTAGTAGATAGCGAGGGATATAGAGAGGTTAAGGTTGGAGCTAGGCCGCGTACGTTAGATGATAGGAATCCCCCCCTATCGAGGTTTCGAACCCTTTCGCCCATTTGGAAAGGGACGTGAATGAGGGGGAAACTATTTTAATTGGGGACTCTTTAGTGCGCCACATGGACAAAGAGTTCGTTGAACGGCATCCAACCAAGAGGAGGAGGGTCTGTCTCCCAGGGGTTCTAGGTATTACCCCTAGGCACGGGTTGGGTCTTAGGATTACGTCAAAAACAATATTTTTGAATAATAAATTAGAAGAGATTTGTGCTGAGGAAAATGTACCCTTCGTAAAGCTGTGGTCCGAATTCAGTGATCCTAGCCTTTTTATAAAAGAGGGGGTGCATTTTAATGAAATAGGTAATGCTAGGCTAGGTAGGTTAATAGACGAAAACGTGCGAAAGCTGTATAGGTCGAAGCCTTCTTTAAACGTTGTGGGTCCAGGGAACGCGGGCCCGACGTGATAAATAGTTTAAAACGCGGGCCCGTGGTAAAAAATAACTTAAACGTCTTTTATTGTAACGCGCGTAGTATTAGAAATAAATTAAATGAATTTAAGGCGATAATTTATTCCGGCAACTATGATATAGTTGCTATCACTGAAACATGGTTAAATACCGTGACTCGGGACTTGTTGGGGAACTTGATATACCGGGTTTTAAACTCTTTACTAATGATAGGTTACATAGGTTTGGTGGAGGCGTTTTGCTGTACATTCGTAATTCCCTTAGGTCTATCGAGGTTAAGTTAGATTTTCCGGCAGCAATTAATGCGATATGTGTTGAAGTTAGGGCGCGTAGTATTAGTTTAATTTTTGTTGTTGTTTATAGACCTCCCGTTCAACCCCTCGATACAGATGCTAGATTTTACTCACTTCTTGGTAATTTTATTGACAATCGGAATAGTATAATTGTCGGAGACTTTAATTGCCCTAATGTTAATTACGAGAATTTTACTGGTAATGAGGAGGGTTTGAGATTGGTTGAGTTTATGGACGATAACTTTTTACGACAGATAGTTACCGAACCAACGCGCGATGATAATATTTTAGATTTGGTGATGACGAACGGCGAGAATATAGTCGAAGGTTTAGAAGTAGGCGAGAGTTTAGGATGTAGTGATCATCAAATTCTTAGGTTTAAGTTAGCGATAAAAAACACCCAGGATAGTAACGTAATAGAAGTCCCTGATTTTCGTAGGGCTAATTTTGATAGTTTTGCGGATAGGATGAGAGTAGTGGATTGGGATAACTTATTTATGGGTAATGACATAAATTTGCGTTGGGTGGCGTTTAAAGAAAGTTTTATGAATATTGAAAGGGAGTTTATTCCTCGTAGACCCAAGCGCGCTAGAAATCATGGTAGGCCGAAGTGGTGGACTAGGGAAATAGGCGAGTTCATAAACGAGCATAATAGAGCGTATAGACTTAATAAGCGCAATGGCACGGCAGCTAACTTTAATAGATATATCGAGCTTAGACGTCAGGTTAAAAGATCAGTTAGGAATGCCAAGCGTAATTTAGAGATACTTATAGCTGCGGATAGTAAACATAATCCAAAAAAGTTTTTTGAATACGTTAATAATCGTAAGCCGGTAAAAGATAACATAGGCCCTCTACCTCTAGTGGATGTTAATGGCGCTTTGGCTTCTGACGCTCAGGCGATGGCGGGTATTTTCAATAACTTTTTTGCGACAGTTTTTACCGTAGAAGACGTAAATAATGTCCCCGACGTGGACGATATCGTTCCATTTAGTAGCGAGACTATTTTGGATGAAATAATTGTTTACGAGGTGAGATTGCGCATTATATCGATAGGCTAAAAGTTAGCAAGGCTCCAGGCCCTGACAAGTTTTATCCCAGACATTTGAAAGATTTGAAAGACGTTATCGTAGGCCCCTTAACGAAGATTTTTAATCAGTCACTCGAAATGGGGATTATTCCTGAAGACTTCAAATTAGCTAACGTCACGCCTATTTTTAAAAAAGGCGACCGCGCAGTAGCTAGCAATTATAGGCCCATTAGCTTAACGTCAATTGTCGGTAAACTTTTGGAATCCGTAGTTAGGGAACGTTTCATCGATCACTTAGAAAGTAGGGATTTGATTAATAGTTGTCAGCATGGGTTTCGACGCAATAGGTCTTGTTTAACTAATTTGTTAGAATTTTATAACGAAATAGTGCGCGAATACGATAGGCATAGAGCAGCTGACGTTATTTATTTAGATTTTAAAAAGGCGTTCGATACAGTTCCGCATAGGAGACTAATTGCGAAGGTCAAAGCGCACGGTATACGCGGTCAGGTAGCTAACTGGTTAGAAGAATGGCTTCGTGCTAGGAGACAGAGGGTCGTAGTTAATGGTAGTGAATCGGGGTGGTTAGATGTAGGTAGCGGTGTCCCACAGGGTTCAGTGTTAGGCCCATTGCTATTCGTAATTTACATTAACGACATAGATGTAGGATTGACTAGTAACGTGTCAAAATTCGCGGGCGATACTAAAATAGGCGGTAAGGTTGTTAACGAGGACGATAGTAATAGGCTCTAAGACGATGTAAATAGGATTATGGAGTGGACAGATAAGTGGCAGATGCAATTTACCGTAGACAAATGTAAAGTTTTGCATATAGGTTCTCGCAACAATAATTACACGTACACGATGGATGATAGGGAGTTAACGAGCGTTGACGAGGAAGTAGATTTAGGCGTACGCGTATCTAAGGATTTAAAGGTTAGGAACCAGTGCCTGGAGTCTTGCGGAAAAGCTAATAGGATGTTAGGCTTCATAGCGCGTAATTTCGAATTTAAATCGAAGGATATTATATTGCCCCTTTACAAGTCCCTAGTCAGGCCTCATTTAGATTATGTAGTTCAGTTTTGGTGCCCGTACTTGCGCGAGGATATTGATAGGTTAGAAAGGGTTCAACGTCGTGCCACGAAACTAATTCCGTCATTGCGCAACAAGCCTTATGAAGATAGGATTAAAGAGTTAGACCTGTATTCACTCGAAACTAGGAGATTAAAGGGGGAGCTTATTGAAGTTTTCAAAATCGTTAATAACATCGATAATGTAAATTTTGACAAATTGTTCACTTTCGATAATAGTAATACTCGTAATAACGGATTTAAGTTGCGTGGCAGGCGTTTCATTACTAATATCGCTAAAAACTTCGTTACGTTTAAAGTAATTGATAAATGGAATAATCTTCCCGCGTCAGTCGTTCATTCTACCAGCGTTAATATGTTTAAGAACCGTCTTGACAGACATTTTAAAAATATTAACGTTGTTTAAAATAAAAAAACAAAGGGATCAAGTAAAGATAATCCCTCCCAACAGAAAAAGGAGGGACTATCTTTACTTGATCACTTTTTTGGGAGGGATCATCTTTACTTGGTAAAGTTGGTAATACCGCTTTACCGCAATACCGCTTTAATTAAAGTCTTTGGATCAAGTAAAGTTAAGCACCTCCAACCTTTTTTAGTTAGCTTTATAAGGCTAACTAACGAAAATATCACGACCTAACCTAACCAATCGTCAAGGGCGTACAGTTGACCTAACGATTGGTTAGGTTAAGTCGTGATATTTTCGTTAGTTAGCCTTATAAAGCTAACTAAAAAAGGTTGGGGTGCTTATCTTTACTTGATCCATTTTTGGGAGGGATTTGCTTTACTAGTGTGACCTGACCTGGGAGGGATTATCTTTACTTGATCCAAACAAAGTTAGCAACAGGAGCTCTGGTGGTGGTGCTCGAGGATGAGTCAGTTGACGATAAATGCCAGCTTGTGACATGCCAGCGTGTGATGCCAGCCTTAACTAACCCACTTTTTGTTTAACTTTACCTACTTTTTTTTTTTCTTAACCTCTCCTTACTTTGCATGTCTGTAACTCTCTTTTCTTGCATGTTTGTAGTTTGCATGATATGACAGTGAGTTAAAACTGTGTTTGCATGGTTTGTAAGCGTTCTTATTTTACTTCTTTTCATCTTTCACCCCTCTCCTATTTTCTCCGACTATTTTTCTGACTTGTCGGCAGTGGCCGGCGGATGATGATGGTGAGTCTTTTTTCTCTTTTTCTGAATGAATGTTAACCCACGAGTGATAGGTGTTCCTCCTTACTTAACCCCTTATTCTCTTCTCTTCTCTTAACCCTCTACTTTTTCCTTTCTCTCGGGTTAACCTTAGAGTGGATCTTAGGGTCTTTGTTAGCCTTAGCTTCTGTAGATCTGTAGATATATATGGGTATATATATGTGTGTATATATATATATGTATATCTATTATATATTTTCGCCTGTCTGTTTGTTTGTCTGTCTGTCCTTTATGCAAGCGCAAACCATTTGACCTAGAGCTACCAAATTTGGCACGGGAACAGCACAGGTCCCCAAGTTGTGCACTTGGGTGTTATAATTAAAATTACTGGGCACAAAGGCCCCAGCACCGCGATTAAACTACAGAAAAGAACGCAGCCGTGAAAATTTTGAGCTTCACATTGTGTCAAGATTTCTGAATCTTAAGATTTTCATGCCTAATTATTTGAACACACAGTATATGCCCCGCTGTGTTAATTGAATGCCCGGTTAGGTCAACTGAATGCCCGGGTAGGTTAATTGAATGCCCGGGTAGGTAAATTGAATGCCCGGTTAGGTCAACTGAATGCCAGGGTAGGTTAATTGAATGCCCGTCATTACCCCCATTACCCCCACCCTCTCCCCCATTACCCCCACCCCCTGGGGATCTAATGTGAAATTTATCCCGGGCAACGCCGGGTACCTCAGCTAGTATATATATATATATTATATATATAAAAGGCTCTCTCCGAGTTCGGGTAAGGTCAGGATGTTACTAGAGAGAGGGTTATTATTTTAGCACTCCCGGATGCAGAAATAGTTTACTCTTCGTATTCCCACAATCGAGGAGCACTGTGTGGGCCCATGTTTTCCTTTTATCCAGTTATCAAAGTCCAAAGAGTAGAACATAAACACAACGGCTTACACGATTTTTAATTTCATTATAGGTGAGATAAATATAATTTGTTAGAGTGAATCAAATGTTTCTTTTATATAGAACAGAGAGTTAATAATAACACTGGTATGCATATGAAATTGTCTTGTCTGCTGTGAGGGTTTTTTCAACTCATATTATATAATTCGACCATGCTGAATTCGAAAATGACATTGGTTTTCCTCAATCAGGTCAGGTTTTTTCTCTATTGGCCATTTATTATAAGTCCAATTTTATCCCCAAATTTATTGATTTTTTTAGCTTAAACACTGTAGATACGAGTAATATTATAAGAACACTCGTGAAAAATGAAAACATTGTGTGAATAAATACTTTTATTCATACAATGAATATGGAAAAAAGTTTATTGAGGAAGGAATGAAGTTTTTTGGCTTTCCGTCTGTTTTTTTCTTCGGGCACGTCTCGCTTCAAACACCAGCAATAGTCCACCAGCATATTGATATCCCAGTTTCCCTGGTACCTCTCTTCCATTATTTTGATATCTTGGTGAAATCGTTCACCCTGTTCCTCACTATAATCCCCGCAATTTTCAGGAAAATAGTCCAAGTGGGACCACAAAAAGTGCATTTTTATGGACATGCGCGACCCATGAGCTTTGAAAGCTTCCATCAAGTTTTCGACAACAGACTCGTATTCTGGACTTCTATGCTTGCCAAGAAAATCAGTGACAACTGATTTGAATGCCTGCCAGGCATTCTTCTCAGTTGGAGTCATTGCGTTTTCGAACTGAGTATCCTTGATCAAAGTTCGAATTTGAGGACCATCAAAAACCCCAGCATTTAGTTTAGCATCAGATATATGAGGAAATTTACTCTCGAGATATCGGAATGCTGAACCCTCCTTATTCATTGATTTGATGAAATTTTTCATCAAGCCCAGCTTAATATGAAGTGGTGGGAGCAAAATTTTTGTTGGTGGTACAAGGGGCACTGAAACGACATTATGCGACCCAGGTTCAAAATTCTCTCTGGATGCCCATTCACGCTGTGCATAGTGCTTCTCATCCGCTCGGCTATCCCATTTGCAGAGGAAACATGGGTATTTCGTGTATCCCCCTTGCATTCCCAATACAAATGCCACAATCTGAAAAAAAATGAAAATATTTAAAGAATTTAGAGAATTTGTTCTATCAGATAAAAAATCTATGCATTGGACTGTATCACTTCTGTGGGGAAGTTAAGTGTTCTTATACGCTCTCAAATAACCTTTGGAAAAACAACATAGTCAATAGCAATAGTTTACTTATGATATTAGTATTACCTTCAAATCTCCACAGATCCTCCAGTTATGTTGGTCGTATACGAGAGCATCCAGTAAAATTTTCATGTTATCGTAGCTCTCAGTAAGTTGTACGGAATGTGCTACAGGGACTGATGCAACCCTATTCCCAATGTTGAGAAGTACTGCTTTCAAACTTCGTTTAGACGAGTCTATAAATAGCCTCCATTCTGATGCGTTATATGGCAGGCCCAAGGATTCGATTAGCCCTCAACATTGCAGCAGTACACTAAGGAAGAGGTATTTTCGTGCACTGCAAAAAACTTGCGGAATTCTTCCTCTCGTTTCCTATACCAGGAGAATGTTGTTCCCGGAGCCAGCAAGTTGTCCTCTCGAAGTCGTGAGCCCAAGATCTCGGCAGCTAATTTGGAAAGTCCTAAATCCCTGGTAAGATCATTAAGTTTGGCCTGGTTGAGAGGCCTCGGCTCATTTGAAGCGGTATTTGAGGTATATACGACTGGGACTGGTCATTGGCATTGGTCATTGATTCATCATCAGAATCATCGAAGTCCAGGGTTTGAGGTGGGTCGGGTATTGGAATTCCAGGACTATGGGGGTACAGGTCTCATAGCAGAAGGAATGTCAGGGTATACAACAATGTGTTTATTCTTCTTGTTAACTCCTGAAAATAGAAACACAGAAACATGGATATAAAACTTGCATATGAAATAGAAGAAGCATTCAGACAGTGGCGGCTCGTGAGGGAAGGCTGCGGTCTGTAAGATATGAAATAGGTCGATGGAGTCTGTATATTTTCTTTCTTTTTCATTCATATTGTCCCTTCAGGGACAATATGAATGAAAAAGAAAGAAAATATACAATCATTGTATATGTAAATGTAACTTCTATAACAATATATATGTGTAAATGTATTTTCTATAACAATATGTATATGTAAATGTATGATTACCATTATGGTGAATATTATGCTATATATGGTGAATATTACATTATGGTGAATATTATGTCAAGTTTCATACGAGGATTTCAAAATATTTAAGAAAAATAAATTTATAAGCCCACCTTGGAGGTTTGTCATGCAGAAATAGCAATCTGTCACGTGATCCTTTCCTTCTCTCCAAATCATGGGAATTCCAAAAGGCAAAGATTTCGCTCTGCCTTTGCTCCATCTTCTCAAATTTTCAATGCACGTCTTGCAGCACATATGTGGAGCGAAATTTTTGTCCTGGTCCCCTAGCTTAATTCCAAAGTATGCTCTATACATTGTCTTCACAAATTTAGTGATTTGGGACTGGTTATTTGGCATGGTAACCGTCCCACATATGTAGCAGAATCTATTGGGATCATTTTTACACGCTTTATTCATTATGAAATATTTTATCTATATGCCTGAAAAGTAAAAAAATATTATACAAGTGAAACAAGTGATGATAGATGTTACTGTTCCAATTCCGCTTTGACAAAATCACGAAAAATTCTATTTTACTTATGAGGCCATAGCTGGATAACCTGAGCTGATTGAGAAAAACGGATTGCAGATTCGAAATCAGCAGGAAAAACGCTATAAGAATCACTTACAAAACCCTTGACAGCAAAATTGATGCATACCAGTGTAATAATAAAAATAATAAAAGTTTCATAATGATAATAGGTTTGCTTTTTCTTCATTGTAAGATATGAAATAAGTCAAAGGCCGCTCTAAGACACCCTTGTCCGTTCTGAGTCCCCAAGCTTATATGAATCAGTTGCAAGCGACCGATCTTTCTCTCTAAACGGTCCGACTTTAAATTGATGCCCCATGAATCTTCAAATTTTCAAAAGCAATTCCCGTTAACGGACAGAAGCCTTTTCGGCCCGGAGACCCTGTCCAGGGATCTGCCTTAAGAGCGCTGATCCCCTTCTTATATAGTCATAGGAACGGAACATGACTACGCCATTACGCAAGCGGTTGACGTCACCTGAGAGCATTTTTTTTCCCAAGTGAAATCAAAGAAACCGTCTGCGTCACTGCGCGCGACTTCCGTTCGGAAGGAAACGAGTCATACATAGCTTGGGAATTATTGAAGGAATGAAATCACCTAAATATAATAGTCATCAGGGCGCGACTTTACTTTGATTATAAATTATAATATGTATAACATATATATATATATATATATATATATATATATATATATATATATATGTGTGTGTGTGTGTGTATATATATATATATATATATGTGTGTGTGTGTGTGTGTGTGTGTGCATATATATATGTATATATATATATTATATGTAGGCTGACCATACGTACCGTTTTGAACGGGACAGTACCGTTTTGTATGGTTTTTTGTATGGGTTCTGTCACTGAAGAATAATTGTAAGCTCAATATGTTTATGTACTTACTTTTTCATGAATACAGAATATTACATAACCCCCGTCCCTTTTTTGCCATCCCAATGTCCCGTTTTTGTCTCAAGGAAATATGGTCAGCCTATATATATGTATATATATCTATATATATGTGTGTGTATATATATATATGTATATATATGTATATATATATATATGTGTATATATGTATATATATGTTAACCCCTCCGTGTATGGCCTGGGTTAGTTCGAAATCGACGGGGGGTTCTAGTTAGGTGGCAGCAACTGATTTGTTACTTGCAGTAGTTTCTTCTATACTACTCTCCGAGTTCTTCTATAGTGGCTCGGAGGATTCTGGGAGGCTTACTAAATTCTCTGAAGATTCCCTGATTCTTATAACGTATCTGGAAATTTTAATGACTAAACTCTCTGAAGAGAGCAAGGCTCAAAGGAGAAGATAAAGACTTTTTCTTACTGTAATTTACTGCTAAAATGTACAGGTAGTGCTCAGCCTTTGAGTCTAATTCTTAATGAACAGGAAGAATTTTTGTGGGTGTATATACCCAAAAACTGCTAACATCATTATTAATAAATGTTGAAAAGGCTGCATTATTTTTGCCCAATATTTGAAAATAAAGTAAATCTTTTAGCTGTGGTAATGTTTAAACGAATAAACAAGATATTTGAAGATGAAGCCATATTTTTATCTTAAACCGCATATTTTCAGATCTGATGTTATCATGATCTGCCAAGTTAACTAAAAGTGGAAATTGAACTATGCATCTTCACACTAAAATATGCATACGAGTAAAAATTAAAGGTTTAAGATTTACAATTAAATGCTTAAGCAAGACATGGCTTCATCTTTTATAACGAAGAGTGAATGTATACAAAAAATAAACATTGTAAAGCTTAAGCAGATTCATTATTAAGCGAAATCTAAAAAAAATTATTAAGAGATTTTGAAAAGAACAAATCACCAATTATTTATTTGGCAAAGTAGAAAGCAAATAATTTTTTTTATCTAAACTCGCGTTAGGCGATTTTGGTCCTTATGTAAAAATGAATACATACACGTTCATACATATGAATATAGGTATTATATGAAGTTAAATATAGACGAATATATAGGAATATATAAATACATGAACCATATAAACACATGAATTTTACAAATGGATACAAGAACTATATAAATGAATATAAGAATTTCACGAATGAATAAGATAGTATAGGAATTATTCATGGTTCATATTTACAGGGCTCTCCCCTCGAGAATGATATTAATACAATAATATAACATCTTAACTAATGCTAACTAGATGATAACTATGGGTTTTATAATACAGATTTATATACACAACATAAGTCGGGTGGTTAAGTCTCGTTCACGTGGTCTGAGTACGCACTCTTGGTCGTGCATAAATAGTTTCACGTTGTTCGGTGTCTCTTGTTTTCCTTTGTTCCCAGAACGATCTTTTCACCACAAATATACCGAGGATAATAACACATACAATAATGATAATAACGGCAGATGTTGAAAAAATTGTTACAGGTGTAGTATTTGTAAGAGGTTATTCTGGTTATCATCTGAAATTTTAAAACGACTGAATTGATCATTCCATTTAGGGGCATCGAGTTCGGGTAGGATGGTTACATGTTTCATGGAGAGATTTAAGATTTTTACAACGGGTTTAAATTTATTTTGCGACGGGAAAGGGTACGAGTCATTAATGGTAACCTTGTAAGGGTTGTATATTTGGAAGGTTCTCGAACGCAAGGAACAGCCAATTGGTAGCCGAATAACCCTAGGTATTGTAATGAGGGAATAATTTGACGGGCACTCGAAGGTAGCGGTAGTCCTTTTCGCGAAAGAAACCCAGATGTCTGGTCCAATTCGAAGTTGGATGGTTCTAGAAGCATGAAATTTTGTAAACGAACATACTGGGGCATGACGGTCACGAATTAAGTCGATAAAGCAAGACCTCGTAGTTGGAAGAATGACTGGTTTGAGTGGAGGGCAAACGAGTTGTTTATTTGTTTGCGGAAATCTGCATTGCCTGACGTCCCTATCTGACATCACAGAATATGCTGACATGTCTTTGGTGAGGAAAGGGTAAGGTGGTACTGTGGGTAGATACAATCGATAGACATCAGAATTGTTTTGGTAGGGTGTTGGGAAAGGGTGAAATTTATATACGTCATAAGTGAGGACATCGAAAAATGGTACAATTATGAGGTACTTGTAGGGGCGTGGTCCACAGGTGTATTCTAGAAATTGGGGGTAATTAGTATGGTTGAGTGAGAATATGGGTGATCATTTTAATTGTGTCTGGGCGGTTTGAATCAAGGACTGAAGTGTATCCCATGGTATTAGTGTGGAAGGAGTGATTTTTCTATGGGCTAGCTGGGTTGCACGCAAAACCTTGGAATGAATCGTAATTATTTGCTGTAAATATTTATCGATTAGGGTTACTTGTAGGTTAATTGTTTCTGTTAATTCTATATATCTTTTGTGTTCTTTGTATTGCGCTAACAGGGATTCAAGGTATGTGAATCTGTCCGAAAGGGCGTGGAGGAAGCGATTGTTTTCGTGCAGTGACCTAGTTTGTTCTAACATGTGTCCATTGTATTGCCGATTTCGCGCGAAGAGATTCAATTTGAGTTCTATTCTTTTAATATCTTCTTCGGTTGCTAATCCGAATAAACCCTTGAATATTTTTCCTCCTATATCTATCAGTCCCCTTTTATTTCTTTGATTAAATTTTTCCGAGTTTTGAGTTCCAGTTTGTATCCATGGTAATGCTAATATTTCTGATAGAGTGCGTGCTGTAGTTCGAATATTTTCGAGGGTATTTTCTAACAGAACGCGACTAATCTGATCTGTTCCCGGACATTTTTAACAGAACCCTGAACTTTACTTTCAAACGTTTTTAGTTGGGTTTGTATCTGTATGAGATTGATCTTGATTCTAGCAGGGGATTGCAAATTGATAAAAAGGTCCGCATGTCCTTTCAAAAATTTACCTTCTGTAAGCTTTTCTATGACAACTCCGGTAGAAATTTTAATGCTGGGCTACAAGAGTAAATATCATAATTTGGAAAATTATAAGGGGGACAATTTTATTAATTTCTAAGTCTTAGATTATACGGAGCTGGGGGTGGCCGAATGGATACTGGTGTTTGTGTGCGAAGTGGTCGGCCTCGTTTTGGTGGCAATGGGGGTCGACCGTTAAGCTCGGATTCTGAGCGGGTTCGTTTCTTATGTGAAGGTTCTAGTTCACGTGGATGATGCATTTGCGGGCGGTATGTAGGGTCCGTGCGTCGATCATCAATCGGTGAGGGTGGTGACAGAGGAGATGGTGGAGTTCCACTGAGTGATCCTCTAGAAGTGGTTTCTCCAGGGTCTGGGTCCGATGGGACTCTTGGTTGTGGGGTCTCCTCTTGTTCAGAGATTGGCTCGAGTACTGGTGGTATTACGAGGTACCAATCTTCGTCACGGGTAGTGGTTCCCGCGGTGACCACTTCAGGTTTTTGATCCCTGCTCGATTTGTTAATCCCTTGACCTTTCGAAGGCAAGTTGGTGATCAGATTCCCAGTTAAATTTAGCATTTTTCTGGAAGAAATTAGTAATGGGTTTAGCAATATTTGAAAATTGGGGGATAAAATTCCGATAGAACCTGACAAATCCAATAAATGCACGAGCGTCGTCGATGGTTTTGGACACAGGGTACCTTTCCAGTGCTTCGAGTTTGGCTGGATCAGGTTTAATTCCTATGGATGATAGAAATCCTAGGTATACCAGGGATTCCTGTAAAAAGTTGCACTTTGCAAGTTTCAGTTTAAGGTGTGCTTTTCGCAAGCGTGATAGCACATTCTGAAGACGTTGAAAGTGTGTTTTTATATCCGAATTATAAACGATAATATCATCAAGATAGACGAGAGCTTCAACACCTAATAGGTCGGAAAGCACTATATTCATTAGGCCGGGTCGTTTTTGCTTGAAAAAATTTTTGGGAAGTTTAATTTACCCTGTATTACGAAAGTTTGTGTACCTACATAGGAAGTATCATGACAAAGTTTCAAGCTTTTATATAGATATTTTGAGGTTCCACAAGTCACTTAAAGTTTTGGTGATTTTTTCCGATACTCCGTATAGTAAACTACAGCTCTTTGGTGACTTGCCATGATAGTTTACAAGGCAAATCACCCAGAATTCACAACGAGGAGGTGGCAGTAGGTCGAATTCCACACATTGCCCAGCCCAACCTCCCTTCCATTAGTTTTTACATGTAGTTTATTGACATTTGTATTCGCATTTTGACTCAAATGTAGGCATGTTTGATCTTGAAGCAATTCTTGCCTTTATAAAACCATCTCTATTTTCCTGGCCACAGACAGAAGCTGATGCTTCTATTACAAGTTTGACATGTCTTTCCACAGCTTGTGAATGACATGGGTACTTTTTCAATAGAGAGTTAGTTTCATCACCCCTTACGATAAGCTCCAACTGGGTGTTTGTCAAGCTTTTTGTCAGAGGTGGTTCATGTCTTGGGTAGTCTCCAAATCGAATTAAATCTGTGTAGTCTCTTGCCAAGAAATTTATTTTAGGCCGTCTAAATTCTTTAATGCCCGAGGACACACTTTCCCTGGCTAAGAGAATGCGCCGGAAAGCTAACTCTCTCTCATCACTTGCCTTTCATCAAATAACATCGAGACCAATAAAGTTTCTGGGTGAGCAAAATATGCCTCTTTTTCAATAACTGGATCAATGACTGCCTTAAGCTCATCAGATAGGTATCTTGAACTAGATATCATAAACCAGAGGTGCCTTGGTCCCTGGTAATAGTAAGGATTTCGCTTTATACTAAACCACCTTGGGGCATAAACGCGAACAATGAATTCGGTCAGAGTTTTCAAGTTTTCTGACGGCTTTTTGGTCGCAACATAAAGTCTAACTATCCTGTTGGCTGTCGTAAGCCATCTGGCATGGTTCAAAGAACCTGAGTTGCGGTTTTCAAGGTTTTGGCAACATTGGCCTTCTATGACTGCATTACAAATTTCCATGAGATACTTTTGATCTTGGTTTAGATCGAGATCCCCCGAAATAGAAGGCATATTACTTGATTTGATTGCTTCAAACTTGACAACTGGCATCTTTTCGCACGCAGTAAGACTTTTGCCAAAATTTCCAGCAAGGGCTTTTGGTCCTTTGGTTTTACCATTCAAATAATTAAACAAATGGAGGAGAGGTAGCTCATTGGTATGCAGCAAACACACGAACCAATGAAAAGGAGTATTGTAGTCTACCTCTAGTTGCCTGATAACTCCATTATATATGCCAGTGTTTACATTGGTTCCATCACATCCAATGACCTTCAGATTGTCTACCTTAATATTGTTTAGTTAAGTCCTTTCTTCCATCAAAACACAATGTTTCTATACTTTCTTCACTCGATTTACTCAACTCCTCACTGATCTTCTTTCTCTGCCGTCTCACCTTATTCTTATCCACAACATTGTGATAATCTTCAGAGGTAATGATACCAAAATCTTCCAGAACAGCAGAGGCAACGGCTGCACCAGCTCTGTCTGATATTCCAAATCGATCACAAGTTTTTGCTAATGAAGGCAATTTGCGAGTGAGCTTATGTGCTTCACCTGATTTCTTTATACCTTCCTCAATGTGATCATCATCATCACGCTCTCTATCTGTATCTGTTGATGTGTCAGAATCAGGAATTGCATGAAAGTTATCCCAGTCCATTGGCTCTTCCCTGGAAGTGGATGGGTTATTGATATCTCCATCTTCAATGTTTTTAGAAAATCGTGCTCTTTCTTGTTCTTTACGCTCAGATCTTATTTGCAGTTTCTTCGTTGTCTGTAAATCAATACTGCCTATTGCCATTTTTCGTGCACCTCTTTGGTCAATTAGGAAAGAACGTTCCATGGCAGGAACTTTTAGCTCTTTTTCACAAGTGCAAGAAAAGAGATCATGGCATTTGCAGGCAGCAATATCAAAAAGCCTTTAATTTTTGGATTTGAACGCGGTCAGTTTAGATTCAAAATCTTTCCTTTTTCTACCAGTCTTCTTCATATTTTTAGATTTTTCATGACAATCCTTTACTCTGGCTAATATTTGCTGTTCTGATATTGTTGGAATTGATGAACTTTTCCAGATCTCTTTTACCTTTGATGCAACTATTCTTGCCACATTATTAGCATTTGGCTCTTTTTTCCCCTCACTAGCTATAACTAAGAGATATCTTGTTTGTAAATATTCTTTGAAAACGTCTTCATATAGGGGAAGTTGATTTCCACTGAGCTCAGCTTTCCCAAAAAGGAAAAAAGCTGGACTCATGATTTTTTCAACAGTTGCTTTCACTTTTACGGCCTCAGCCATTTCGAATAATTTGGAAAAGTCACTCTGTTAGTGTAACAAAGCGTATTTAACTATTCAAATAATCAATTCTGAAAAGAAAATTTGTATATATAAATTATATATATTCTGGACGAAACACAGTCAAGAAAAAACTTAATAGCAACAAGAATACAAAAAATACAAGAAAATCTTAATAAAAAATCATAATTGCCAAATAATTAATAAAGTTTACATATTTAAATAAAGTTTTAAAAGTTTTAAAGTTTTTTGTAATGTTTCACGTTTTACTTGCAATCTTCAGAGGACTTGCGGAACATCTAAAACTTGATCAATTTAGTTTTTTTAATCATTGTTGAGCATTTATAGTGCATCTACAAATTTAATTTTTCGACCCGGCCTAATATTCATCAACCTAGAGAAATTAGCAGCCCCATTTCGGACTCCGAAAAGTAAAACCTGGAATTCGTAATGGCCTCGGTTAGTAGAGAAAGCAGTCAATGCCCGAGATTCGGGACTGACCTCCACTTGCCAATAACCGGATGCTAAATCGAGGGATGAAAAGAAGTTAGCTTTCCCTACGATCAGAATCGTTTCCTGCATGTTTGGAATAGGGAAACGGTCTGGGATGGTAATATGGTTTAGGCGTCTAAAATCTATACAAGGGCGAGATGTTCCGTCCTTTTTGGAGACAAGAATCATAGGAGCGGACCAGGGACTAGCTGAATGCTGAATGACATCCTGCTCCAACATGTCCGTGATGTGTTCCTCAACAGTGACTAATTGGGAATGTGCAACCCTACAGGGAGGGATGAAGATGGGTTTGGAATTGGGTTCCAGCTTGAT
This sequence comes from Bathynomus jamesi, assembly GCA_023014485.1. Taxonomy (NCBI): domain Eukaryota; kingdom Metazoa; phylum Arthropoda; class Malacostraca; order Isopoda; family Cirolanidae; genus Bathynomus; species Bathynomus jamesi. Next base: position 683,355 of record JAJOZX010001602.1, read on the forward strand.
TTCAAGTGGGACCAAATTAGTTCGGCCCAGAGGATCTCCTTTTAGGGCAATCACATCTCTATTTCTTATTAGGAAATCGAGAAGCGATTCCAGTAGTTTGGGATCCTGTAAGGCTGGAGACTCCTGAAGGGAGTGCTCCAGACATTTCTTATATTCTTCTTTCAATACTGAAGGGTTTAACTCTAAGGAACTGGAAACACGATTTATAGTACTGGTGGGGAAATCTGAATTTATTTCTACTGTGGAAACAGTTCCTGTTTTCTGATTTGAAATTAATTCGATAGGGCTTTTTCCTTTGTTTAAACAAAGAACAAGGATAGCTGAATTCTGACTCTGACTAAGGACTTGAACATTATAGGGTGGAGCGAAAAATACTTTTTTTCTAGTATGAAGTTCTAATAGTGATTAAAAGTTGCATTTAGTGGACGAAATAGGCCTGCCAAAATATGAGTTCATTTGTTTAAAATTTTCAGCTGCCACCAGGGGGCTAAATTTAACACAATTTTGTGTAAAAAGGAAAAAAATGCTTCTATTTTAGGTTTGTCAAACTATTATAAAATTTTATCTTAGAATTATCTAATAGTTTGATTAAGATTCTTAAATGATAGGAATTCGTTTTGGAAAAATGCCTTTTCATATGCTTAATATCTTCAGCTGCCACAAGAGAGCTGAAGTTAACACAATTTAGAGTAACTGAGTCATGTTGAGACTACACTGAATGTTGTGGGGGAGGGTTTGGGGAGGGTTGTGGGGGAGGGTTTTGGTGTGAAGGAATTTCTTTCAGGAGTCATTAGAACAGTGTGTTAACACTTGTCTTCTTAGGTAGTAGGCCTAGTCGCTCAGTTGATCGGAGAGTTTTTTAATATGATCGGAATATTATAAAACTTTATTTTAAAGTGATTTATATAGAGATAATATTGATTTTATTATAAAATGCTTGTTATAATGTATTATATAATTTTAGTTTATTTATATAATATATTATATATTTATATAATATATTATATATACTTATAAAATATATTATATATATTAATTATATAATGTTTTGATGTTACAGGATATTTTGTGATTGTGAATTTTTCTTAAAAATATTATGGCATCAAATACTAAATATAAACATTTCACTAGAGAACATATGAAGTGTGCCATATTTGAAGTACCTTGTGAGATGAGTGATATGCAACTACCAACTTATAACTGCATTATGAAAGATTACCTGTTCACAAAACATTTAGTGAAGGAGCAGATGAATAACAAGGAGCCTTCATTTTCTGAAATAGCAGAGGCAGTTTCCAAAAAGGTAGAAAATATTTGGAAGAAGGCCTCTTTGCCAATAGTTTCACATACACGCGTTTTACAGATGATGCGAGTGTACCATGATAAATACAGGTCCTTATTAAAGCCATACAAGTCACGCAAGGATCAGCCTAAGTACAAAAATCAGCTTGAAGAATTTGAAAACTCTTCAAAATGCACTTTGTTTGACATCTGCACCTGCAAATGTAAGGAGTTTAGGAGATGCTCATGTGAAACGAGTAAGAAAGTCCCTCCAAAAGAGCAGGATTTTTTAAATGACCAACGAACACGCAGAATAATGGTGATAGGAAGCATTGACATAGCACACACAAGACGATTACAAGCAGAGAACATCGAAAGGAAATGGAAAAAGCACGTCTGGAATCCTCACAAACAACTAGTGCTGCTATAACCAATACGTCCAACTTACAAATCGAAACAGAGACAAGTGAACTTCAACAACTAGAAGAGATATCTGAAGATAATGAGGAAGATACAACCTCGACTCAATATGTAATATCAGAACAACATGCGTGAGCCACTGCCTTCATTAGCAATTACTTGTGATAGATTTAAAATGTCGGACAGAGCTGGGGCTGCTATTGCTTCTGCAGTATTGGCAGATCTTAAAATTGTTACTCCCGAAGACAAAGGGAATATTATAGACAGAAGTAAGCTAAGACGTGAAAGACAAAAACAGAGAAAGGAACTACAACAGATAGGAGAGCCAAAAACTATGCGGGGATTATACTTTGATGGCAGAAAGGATAAAACAATGATTCAAGTCCAGGAGAGTGATGGCTCTAACCACCAAAGAACCAAACGCGAAGAGCATATCAGCATAATATCTGAACCACACTCTCTGTACTTTGCACATGCGACACCTTCCAGTGGCAAAACTAAATACATTTGCACAGCGCTAGTGAATTGCTTGAAAGAAAGGAATGTTGATATAGGGAACATCGTTGCAGTTGGCTGTGATTCGACAGTGGTTATCACTGGTAGTATTGGAGGCACAATAAGATTACTGGAAGAAGCCTTTAATAAGCCATTGCAGTGGCTGATATGCCTTTTACACCTTAATGAACTTCCATTGCGCCATCTGTTTCATCACTTGGATGGTACCACTACTGGACCAAGAGCATTTTCAGGAGAAATTGGCCGAGCACTTTCAGACTGTGAAAGCTTCCCATAGTTAACTTCAAACCCATTGAAATTCAAGAGGACATGTGTGAAGTTGATGTAGATGACATAAGTACTGACCAGAAATACCTTCTTGAAATTCACAAGGCTATATCAAGTGGAACATTCTCAAAGAGTCTTAGTCATAAGAGTCCAGGCAATATATCACATTCAAGGTGGCTCACCACAGCAAACAGGACTCTGCGGTTATATGCAAGCACAGAGAATCCTTCAGGCAATTTACAAGAATTAGCTACTTTCATTGTTAGGGTATACGCACCAATGTGGTTTCAGATAAAGCGTAAACCATTATGCCAATATGGTGCTAAACATATGTGGCATATGATTGCAAGAAGCCGGTATCTCCGTGAAGAGCTTAGGAGAGTACATGACTCAGTCATTCAGCGAAATGCATATTACGCAAATCAAGAAAACATTCTCATTGCAATGATAGCTGATAAAAGGGAGCATGTGCGTCAGTTGGGATTTAGGCGTATCATAAAAGCAAGGGCATGCATTCAAGAAACAGATGTTATCAGGTATTTTAAGGTGCCAGAAATAAATTTTTATGCCAAAGACTATACAGATCTCATTATGTGGCAAGATTTTCAGATAGCAGAACCACCGATAACCAAAGGAGTTTCTCTTGATGATATTGAATCATGCATCAAACATGGTACTACTCTTCATTCAGAATTATTTCAGTTTCCATGTCATACACAAGCCGTAGAGAGATGCGTCAAGCTCGTTACAGACGCTGCTGGATCAGTCTGCGGACCTACAAACAGAGACGGTTGGATTCGTGCTACATTAGAATCAAGGAAAAAACAGCCAAAATTTGACACAAAAGCAAATTACTAATAGTCTTCAGCAAGAACCCTTTCTAGAGGGAGGTTGGTTGGGGAAAGGGTGGTAACTCCGCTAAGGCACGAAATAACGTTTCTTAACTGTCTCAAGCTAGTATAAAGGAGGAGACATCCTAATTTATTACTGTTCCCTTTTTCAAGTAAATACAGAATCATACTTAATTGTCATTTTTAAGTTAACTTCAGCCCTCTTGTGGCAGCTGAAGATATTAAGCATATGAAAAGGCATTTTTACAAAACGAATTCTTATCATTTAGGAATCTTAATCAAACTATTAGATAATTCTAAGATAAAAGTTTATAATAGTTTGATAAACCTAAAATAGAAGCATTTTTTCCCTTTTTACCCAAAATTGTGTTACCTTTAGCCCCCTGGTGGCAGCTGAAAATATTAAACAAATGAACTCATATTTTGGCAGGTATATATCGTCCACTAAATGCAACTTATAATCACTATTAGAACTTCATACTAGAAAAAAAGTATTTTTCGCTCCACCCTATTGAACAATAAGAACATCTCTTTTGAAATTACTTTTCTCTGTAATCAGAGTACGCTCTGACTCTAATAGTTTTCCTTGACTGTCGACTACTTTTGCTAGGAAACAAATCTTCTCATAAGGTGCTACTGTTATATGCTCGGTAGGGCATATGAAAAATTGGGAATCTGATTCTGGTTCGGCGACTAAAATTTGCCTTATTGGCTGAACTGAAGCTGGCTGAACTGAAACTGGCTCACTGGAAACTGGCTCACTGGAAACTGACTGACTGGAAATTGACTGACTGAAACTGACTGACTGGAAACTGACTGACTGAAAACTGACTGTGTTGATCCAACTGGATTCATCAACTGGAACTGATTACTCTGGGGGCTGATTTCTAGAGCGGTTGTCCCTCTAGATGCAACCGACTAACTTGAACTGCTATCAAGTGGAGTGGGTTTCCTATTTCTTTCGGAAATCCGAACTGAACTAATTCTATTAGCATTAAGCTGTCTTTTATTCTGATGGAGAGGGTACGTCCTATTTCGACAATTCACAAACTTTCCGGCTAGGTAAATCTCCCATTGATTCCGGTTGAAAAAATCCATACCTAGTAGGATATCTGTCTGAAAGGTGGCAACTGTGTCCACTATATAACATTTCACGGGGTATACCGCGTTTCCAACTTCTAAATATAATTCAATTTCTTCGTATGTAGGTATGGGTGTGCCTGTAACTCCTCTGAGTTGACAGGAGGGTGCCTTAATTTCATATTTGTAATCTGTACTCTCTAGTAACTCATCTACACATTGTTTCTTAATTAACGTCGCGTGTGCTCCTGTATCTAGGAGAGCAGTTAAATCTTGGTTATCAGTTCTACAATTTATTATTAAATCTAGGAGGTCCGCACCTATTATCGTGATGGGGAGTTTGTGTGTGTGTCTGGGTTCATTACTGTAATTTAGGAGGGAGGAGGTTGAACTGTTGCCTCCAAAGTAGGGTCTAAAAAAGGGCTCGAGCTGTCTTCTATGGGAGGACCTGGATCATATTTTACTAGATCACCATACGCTGCAGGGTGTTCTTGAAAACTGTACTCTGGGTAAAATGATTTCTCCACGGGTACTTCTACGTACCGAACTATCCGACCTTGCTGATTGTACTGGGTTTTGTACATGGGGTAATAGTGTGATTGACCCTGTGGTCGTAATCTATTTGGTTGGTGGTTCGGTTGAGGCTGGGAATGGACTGGTTTCTGGGGATTGGAGGACTTTTGGGAACGTTGGTGGTTTGATTTCTGAAAGTGTGGCCTATACCTGCAGGGGCTTTATCAGCACACTTTTGACGATCGCCACGGCGATGACCATGTTCGTGACAGTGGGAGCAATAAGGGGGATAATTGCACTGACTTATCATGTGCCCAAAGCTATCGCGCAGTTAAAACACTGTGGAGGAGGGCGTGTATTGTGGGTTTAGGGGGCTTGTTTCTGGGGTGGTGTTCCCTGCATCGGCCTCGATTTATAGGGTCGTTGATGTTGCTGTTGGTGTTGTGGTTGCTGCTGTTGAATGTAATGTATGGGGGTTTCTCTACCCTTTCGGTAGTTCTGGTTTGCTAAATCTGGGTAGTGTTCCCGTGTTTTATTTATGGCTACTCTTACTGGTTTGTCAACATTTAGAAACTCTTGAAACTTTTTTTTAGGTGCTCCGGGTAGGTTTTGGTAAATGGTCATTGCTACTATTAGGTTTCTTTGTTTTGAAGTGAAAGTAATGCCGCACGCATTTTCTGCGGCTCGGAGGGCTTCTCCTACGAGTTTATGTGTTCGCATAATAAAATTATTTAAATCTTCATGTTCCTCTTTCTTCCATTTAGCTTGGAAGACTGCTTCTAACGTGGCTAAGGGTTGTGCAAGTGTTATTTCTTTAAAAAATTCTAATAAGTTTTGTTTAAAATTGTCCCATGTTGTAGCTTCGCTAATGGATGGGACGTAGGTGACTGTATCATGAGCATTCCCTTCTTTAGGGTCGATAAACCGTTTTGCTTCCCTAATCTTTACATCATCATCGGTGATGTTTTCGCGAAGAAATGTTATTCTAAAGACTCATTCCAAGGTCTTACGCGTGGTTCAACAAAGTGATCATCTATGGTCCCCTTAAAAATTAAGACGGTATGGGGAAGGTTTACTAGTCTACCTAAGTTAATGTATGCTGGGGCGGCGGTTTGAGACATATTGGCTTGTTCTTGATCTGTAGTTTGTGTGTTTGGAAATATGTTTGAAGGGCGCGGGGTAGGTGGAAAAATGGGTGTAGGGAAATTTTCGATGTCAGAAAGCGCGCCGTCTGAATCGCTCATATGTGAAGGTACTATTAATGTGTTCTAATTTGGTCTGCTTGACCGATCTTAATCTATGGAATGATCACTTGAGTGGTTTTCCTAACTACTCTATCTAAGAAATACACATTAAATAAATGCACAATTTACCTAACTCTAGGGGAAAATTTGAAAGATTGTACATAAAATAAAAAAAAATGTAAACAAGATTTCACTCGAATGTACATGAAGGTACGGTAATATTATAATTGGTACATTAAATAAAATTATCCTATACTAATTATATTAGTGGAAATAACTCGGTTTCAATAAAATTAAATGTATCACTGGTGTATGAAATGTTCACTGTGTTTTTTGTTAATTTTGGCTTGATACTAATTGTTAATAATACTGATACTCAAATGTTTAGGGATTACTTTAAAAAATGAGATCTGTACTTAACAAGATTCCTACGGCGAAGTTCTTGGAGACGTGTCCTGAAGACGTGTCTTTCTGGCCACTTGTTCTTGGATGAAAACTAGGCGTGGAGAACTAACTTCGAGTCGTGACACACCGGTTCAAGGGTGGATGTGACGAACTGGAAGTCGTGACACGCCGGTCAACTGGATGTTGGTTCAGGTCCCAGGGTCTGGAAGATTGGAAGAATCCTGGATGCAGAGGTCGCCAGTTGTTAACCCCTCCGTCTATGGCCTGGGTTGGTTCGAAATCGACGGGGGTTCTAGTTAGGTGGCAGCAACGGATTTGTTACTTGCAGTAGTTTCTTCTATACTACTCTCCGAGTTCTATAGTGGCTCGGAGGATTCTGGGAGGCTTACTAAATTCTCTGAAGATTCCCTGATTCTTCTTGTAACGTATCGGGAAATTTTAATGAATAAGTTCTCTGAAGAGAGCAAGGCTCGAAGGAGAAGATAAAGACATTTTCTTACTGTAATTTGCTGCTAAAATGTACAGGTAGTGCTCAGCCTTTGAGTCTAATTCTTAATGAACATGGAAGAATTTTTGTGGGTTTATATACCCAAAAACTGCTATCATCATTATTATTAAATGTTGAGAAGGCTGCATTATTTTTGCCCAATATTTGAAAATAAAGTAAATCTTCTAGCTGTGGTAATGTTTAAACGAATAAACAAGATATTTGAAGATGAAGCCATATTTTTATCTTAAACAGCGTATTTTCAGATCTGATGTTATCATGATCTGCCAAGTTAACTAAAAGTGGAAATTGAACTATGTAAAAATGAATACATACACGTACATACATATGAATATAGGTATTATATGAAGGTAAATATATACGAATATATAGGATTATATAAATACATGAACCATATAAACACATGAATTTTACAAATGGATACAAGAACTACATAAATGAATATAAGAATTTCACGAATGAATAAGATAGTATATGAATATAGGAATTATTCATGGTTCATTTTTACATATATATATATATATATATACACACACACATATATATATATATATATGTTACGCCCAAACATCGAAATCGCTCAGTGAGCGAAAAAAACAGCCACAACTCGTTGTGGATGCACCTAAGTAACCACACACCGATGTTAGATATTTTTTCGCTTCATGGCCGTTCTCAAACAAACAACGCGTTGTGGACGATTCGCATATGACCACAACGCGTTGTGAACGATTCGGATATGACCACAACGCGTTGTGGACGATTTGAAAATTATTGAATGCCTGAGTTGGTTAATTGAATGCCCGGTTAGTTCAACTGTACGCCCTTGACGATTGGTTAGGTTAAGTCGTGATATTTTCGTTAAAACTAACGAAATTATCACGGTTTAACCTAACCAATCGTCAAGGGCGTACAAATAACCTAACCGGGCATTCAATTAACCTAACCAGTTAGTTAATTTTTACATTTATGTCTCATTCTAAAGTAGCTTAAAATTAATCGAAACCTACGGAAAATTATTAATAACACCGGTCTGCATGAAAATCGATTTCTTTATTTTGAGTTGTGATTCTGAAGCAGTTCGTTGCGCTGAATTACAAAATGCTGTCAGTTTTTTTCTATCACCCACAGTTTTAAAGTTATTAGCAAAACAATTTTGGGGCGTTTTGTAATTTTTTACCTTTTTTATCTTTAATTAATTTCGTTTTTTAATATTTTTCAGATAGATAATTCTAACATTACGTCTTTAAAATTTTAATAATGGCTTCTAGAGGATGTACTCATCGTCCAGACATATTTTGTTATATTTGTGGTCGGTATGTTGTAAAACAAAGGACAAATGTAACGACCTTCATTAAGAGAGCTTATCATGCTTATTTTGGAATTAATTTAGGAGATCAAGACAAAAGTTGGGCTCCACACAAGGTTTGTCTTACGTGTGTTGCGGCACTAAGGAATTGGAGCAAAGGTAAAAAGAAAAGTTTGCCATTTGGGATCCCTATGGTATGGCGCGAGCCTAGAAACGATACCGACGACTGCTACTTCTGTTCTTGCAATGTTAAAGGTTATAATGCAAAGAATAAAGAGAGCCTTTAATACCCAAGTCTTCCATGTGCAATAAGGCCGGTACCCCATGGTCCAGAAGTTCCTTTTCCCCGCCCACCCGAGAGTCTGGATCAATACAATTAAGATTCTGATTCAGCTCCAAATCCAGACAATGATGATGTTTATGAACAGCCAACAGCTGACCGAGATCCTCCTAAACCATTAACCCAAGCCGAACTAATGACTTAGTCAGGGATTTGAATCTGCCTAAGGACTCTGCAGAACTTTTGGGGTCTAGATTGCAGGAGAACAATTTATTGGCATCCGACATATACTTCGCCTGGTACAGAAATCGTGAGAAAGACTTCGTGCCTTTTTTCGAAGAAGATGGTCCCTTGGTATTTTGCAAGGACATCACAGGATTAGTGTGCAAGCTAGGCATCGAATACCAAACCAGTGACTGGAGGTTGTTTATAGATTCCTCTAAAACCAGTCTAAAAGGAGTGTTACTGCACAACGGTAACAAATATGCATCAATCCCAGTGGCCCATTCTACTCATTTAAAAGAGACCTATGATAACATGAAACTGCTTCTGGAAAAAGTTCAGTATCAAAATCACAGATGGATATTGTGTGGGGATCTCAAAGTCCTTTGCATGTTACTTGGGCAGCAATCAGGATACACTAAGATGCCATGTTTCATCTGCGAATGGGATAGTCGAGCACGTGACCAGCACTGGAAGAGGAAAACTTGGCCTCCTAGAGAGAATCTTACCCCAGGATCAAAGAACATTTTACATAAACATCTAGTTGAACCAAATAAAATCCTCCTACCACCCTTGCACATTAAGTTAGGCTTGATGAAGCAGTATGTCAAAGCATTGGATAGAGAAAGTGAGTGTTTCAAGTACATTTGTTCAAAATATCCAAAGATTAGCTACGAGAAAATAAAGGAAGGTGTTTTTATAGGTCCTCAGATTAGAAAGTTATTGACAAATGATCATTTCCTGAACACAATGACCAATAAAGAAAAAGAAGCATGGCTTGGTTTCAAAGATGTTGTTGAAAACTTCTTGGGAAACTACAAAAGCCAAAATTATGAAAGACTGGTGGAAAATATGCTTAAAAAGTTTTGCGCCTTTGGCTGCAACATGAGCCTGAAAGTTCACTTCTTATTTTCGCATCTCGACCGTTTTCCGAAAATCTCGGAGATGTCAGTGAGGAGCAAGGGGAACGATTTCACCAGGACATCAAAACCATGGAAAGAAGATATCAAGGAAGATGGCATACAAATATGATGGCGGATTACTGCTGGTGTCTGCAACGAGATCAGCCTAACGCACAGCATAAGAAAACATCAAAGAAGCACCGGTTTAGTCGTCATTAGTCAGATCTACCTTCGTAGTCTTAAGTCTTTGGAATAAATCCTGAAATGTTTGCAAGTAAAGAAGGTAAATATATTTTGTTTCTTTCAGTTATTTTTTTATTCTTTCATAAACAAGCAATATACTTGTCCAGGAGCTAGGAGCTATTTAATTCTGCTTTAATTAGGTTTTACTCTATCACCTAAAGATTTCGTGTTACAAGGGGTGTTGTAATACCTCATCTGTCCCCAAATGTTAACAACCCATTGATGGGAGGGGAGAGAGTATTTTCCTGGGAATGGGACTGGTTGTTATATACATTTACCCTACATTATTATGTAAGCGTTACTGTAGTCTATAACAACAAAATTTATGGTTTAGCATGTGCAATCCAATGTTGGTCTCGATAAAATGGTTCACATTTGGGGATAAATGGGGGATTTATGACACACCCTGTAGTAAGAAAACCATACGTGATAGGGAAAAACTAACTATATTTTTGAGATCAGCGCACGCAAATTATATAGAATCACCAACTAGTTTGTAAAAATCGATCGACAAGTTTTCAAATGTGTACTGGTGTAATCATTTTTTAAAGGACTCTTTTTTCTAGCATATCTGCTTAACTTTGCTTTTTAATCGGTGAATACGTCGATAAATATACGTCGTGTTTATATCATTTCAATATACGTTGTTTTTAAATAGAGTTTGATGAAAGACATCGGTGTGTGGTCGTTTCAAATCATCCACAACGCGTTGTGGCTGTTTTTTTCGCTCACTGAGCGATTTCGATGTTTGAGCGTAACATATATATATATATATATATATATATATATATATGGGCTACATCGTAGCCAATGTCGTACCACCGCTTCCCGTTAATCAGCGATGTTAAGCGACATTGAGTCGGATAGTAGTTGGATGGAAGACCGTCCGCTGCGTCCAGACTATGTAGCGACCCGTGGTTCGGATTCCACGTAAAGCTGTAGGTCCCCTCCGTCATATGACCTTAGATGTTACGAAGGAGGTTAACCAAAACCAATATTATTATGTATATATGTATATATATATATATATATATATATATATATGTATATTGTGTGTGTGTGTGTATATATATATATATATATATATATTTATATATTTTGTATAAAAGGAATTGCACGTATATAAAGGAATTATCACCATCACTAGAGTATTTGTTTATAAATATTTATCAATTTATCACCTGTAATGGGATGTTTCTTCCTTCAAGAGCCAAAATCCTATTTCTCGTACGAAGTAAAATTCATAAGGGATATTCCCGAATAGCAGTCGATTGATTCCGGGAGTAATAAAGGAAGAAGGAAGATGAATAGCTAGTCACAAGACACGTCTCCGCTGAATATATCCTTCAATAAAACCATTTATTAATTCAATCCAAAGTCATCTCTCTTTTCGACAGAAGCTCCTACTGAGAAATTAATGTATTGAAATTGGAGGATGTCTTTGAAAATTCGATGTTTCTTCTTCTTTTTATTTATTCGACCATTTCTTATTTCTTTATCTTCTTTTAGAAAGAAATAAAAGCGTCTATTCGTTCATCTTATATAATACCACCATCTGCATGCCATTACCGTTAAAATTGCAAATTCGCTACTTTAACGGAATTTGAGAGAAGTAAAGAACTTGTTATAATTTTTTAGCTTCACTTTCTTAAAGAAGAACCAGAATAAAGCAACAGTGTTTTACAACGTGACGTTAGAGAAAGAGGCTTCAGTAATTAGTTTAAAGCCTTCTTTTTCTCTTACGTTCGTTATATTTGATGCATTTAGTAGAAAATGTATCACACGTATATATATATATATATATATATCACTCATATTTAACATTTATTCTCAATAATAATATTCTCAATAATAAGTCACTAATTTCTTTCTATGTAATAAGTATGTGTATGTTAACTTTACTTATATATATATATATATAGTGCCTCGGTGGAGTAGTGGTTTGCATCACTCACTACAAATCCATCGGCCACGGGATCGAGACCCGGTGACGGCATGCACAAAATAAATGGGTACCCTGGGTAGCCTAGTGGTTAAGACGCTGAGCTGCTGATCGGAAGGTCGTGAGATCGAGTCCGGGCGAGGACTTTGTAATTTCTGACCGCCCGTGGCGGGGCGTGGTTCGGATTCCACGTTAAACTTTGAGTCTAGGGTGGCGTGATGAGCTTGACCTTCGTCAGAATGATCAATTCGGGCAGAAGCAAAACCAAGGTTAACCAAGGTCATATATATATAATAATAATTCAAAAATCACTTTACACTTAACTTTTTTAATAACTCAAGAACCATTGCATTTACGAAATACAAAACCTTGCAGTCTTAAGACAAGAAATAAAGGCATTTTTTGTTTTTGGCGAGTGTACACCAAAATGTAGTCCAAAAATTGTCGCATATTTTAAAAGTACACCTGTTTTCCTACAATTTCCAGCGTATTTGAGCAAACACCTGATAAACTCATTGAGAAAGTCACGGAATGGAGTTGCATAGTGTGGTTGGCTCCATCTTGTTGAAAACTTGCTTCTTCAGCATTTGCAGTCGTGTGTAGTCTTAACAGGAAGAACATTTCAAGCATCCACAGGTAATTTTCATCATTAACATTTTCAGTCGCAGCATTCGACATTTTGAAGAAGAAGAACAGGCCTACAAACCCGACAGCTGAAATGGTGCACCATACATAAAACTTCGGGAACTGTCTATGGTGTTCTCGAATTTCAGAAGAGATTTCTTTTCCCATGACTCTGTTTATGCGGCCTGAAAGATGAAACGCAGACTCGTCGTTAAACCAGGTTTTATTTAGGAAAGTTGTCTTTTTCGAACTGATGAAGAAAATTTTTAAATATTTCAACTTCGGCATCATCTCCTTCGCTTCTAACCGCTAAATGACTTACATTCTGAATCTTGTTATGCCAAAGCATTCTTAGCATGTTTCAGTAGCTAATGTTGGGTTTTAGTACAACCCGTCAAATCAACTTTGTCTGACTATACTAGCCTGGAAAGTATTTTCGATTTTCTCAGCATTTTCATGTGTTTGCAGAACCTGGTCGACATGAACGAGAACGGTCGTAATATACGGCTCGTAATATACGAGTGTATATATATATATATATATATATATATATATATATATATATATATATATGTTAATTTGCTTCCACCTGAGGCGTCCATTCGAAATAATATTAATATTTATCTGTATCTCATAATAACTTCTGATAAATGAAGATGTAAACTGATTTTTATATCAAGTGCTAAGTTAGTGCGTACATAGTCACGAAGATGTAATTGCATCTTTAAGGTTTTATTTCTTTCATCGTTTTTTTCCATTTTCTCTGATGTAACAACACGATTCTGAATGTAATTTAATGCCAAAAACGATATTAGTTTATTAGTATACAGGGTTCCCACAAATATTCGCCGCGACTTTAACAAGCTACATTCCATGTTTTAAAAGATACAAAATAGTACTGTATGTTGTAAAATAAAGCTTACTACCTTATACTTTATGCAAATTTATTAATAAACCTCAAAATGTGCAGCGTTGGTGTCTCTGCAAACATCTAATCGATACTTGATTTCAGTCCATTTTCGCTCAACATTTCGGGTTGATGGCTTCTGTAATTTGTTTCGGCGATTTCAAATTGTCCACCTTTTATGAAATAAATAAATTCTTTCATGTATCTCTAATGGAAAATATCGAGTGGCGCCAAATCCGGTGATCTTGAGGGTCAAACGATTGGGCCTTCTCGTCCGATCCAAGGTCACGGAATTTCTCATTCGTTTGATTTCCTACACAAGTTTAGTTGATTAACATGTAGACGAAGGCGTTTATGAAGGACTTTCTGAACTGTTGATTTAGGAATAGCCATTTTACTGGCAAACTGTCGATTCGACCTTTTGGGATACGCTAAAATGACTGTCTTACGCGTCCGACATCTTTATGACATGTCTAGTCTCCCTGATGGTTTTTTTGGCAAGACCCCTCCAATTTCCCTGAAGTGTTCAGCTGGAGGTTCCTTCCCATACAGAACGCCGATAACTTATAATTGACTTAAAGTCAGCTAACTACAACACGCATTGTTCTTTTTCTTGTACAGTCTCCATGACACTTATTGTCGCGCGTCAGAATCCAGTGACCATGAGTCTTACTCTCGCGCATGAACTCAATTATAAAATAATTGAAAAATAAATATCCTATGATTCCGGAATTTTGAAAGAGCCTGTACTTCTAAAGTTATTAAATTTTAAATAAATGGTTTGTAATTTTAATTATTTTATTAAAATTTTTAATTCATAAGGACTGTTTTTCTGCAATGATGAAAGACTGAAAAAAAATATTATTTTGTTGTTGGTGTTGGTTAGCCGATCAGCTCACCCTGATCGATTAAGCCGGCGGCACGCAGGTAACCGATCGCCCTCTCCGGAGTGGGCCAGAGGTTCAACGCACTAGTGATGTTGTGTTGTGTTGTATGTTGTGCTAGAGCGGTACAGTCTGTCATAATGTGTTCAATTGTTTGTGGTGTGTCCTAGCACAGGTGGCGGGTGTCGTCTGCGAAGTTGTCTAGTCTGTGTTTATATGTCTGTAACATTGGGTGATGTCCACATCGGAATCGTGCTAAGTTAACTCGATCCGATCTGCTCAGGCTGGTCTCTGACCTGTCAATGGGTGGTGGCTTCGCACCTAGGACCGCATTCGGACCGAGTCGTGTAAGTGCTTTGTGGGTTAGGTATGTGTGTGTGTATGTGTTTTATGTACAGTGTGATGTCTATGGGGCGTGGTATGGAATGGAGTATTTGGTTATAATGTCTCTCTGGTGTTACCTTAATTAATGGTGCGAGGTGTTGGTGCATGATTGTACATGTAGTGGCAAGGGTGTTGTGAGTTAGTTGTCGCTGCTGCCATGAATTGTGTTCCCCTCATGTCTAAATGTTCCCTAATTTTCAGTATTTTTGTTTCTGTGTGCAGGTGTTCTATTGGTGTTGTTTGAGTACATCCTGTAATGATACGAAGTGCGTTGTTTTGTATTGTCTGTAAGGTGTTTATACGTGTGTTTGAGATAACTAAGCGAATATATTGTGTGTATGTGAGTGATGTTGTTACCTGCTGGTGTCCAAAGTTTGTGCCTATTGGTATCCTAAACGTGTTAAGTCTTGACATACATTTGTTTTTAATGTCCTGAATGTGGTTTGCAAAAGATAATGATGTGTAGTATGTGACCCCCAAGTATTTTGGTCCTGTGAGTGTGTGGAATGTTGGTGTTGTTTAGTGTAAGCTGTGGAGTTATCTGGTGTTCTTTTGTGTTGCTTGTTAGCAAGGTGATGGTTGATTTTGTGGGCGCTACTTTGAGTCTATTGTGTGTGAGCCAGTCTTGTATACTGTTTATGTATGTTTGTAGGTTATTTGTAGCGGTGTCGATGTTGTTGTGGGTGGATGTTAGAGTGATGTCATCTGCATATGATGATAAGGTAAGCTTGTTATCTATGGGTGTTGGAAAGTCATGCATGTATAAGTTGAAGAGTGTTGGTGAGAGGACAGAGCCTTCAGGGACCCCGTTCAGAAAAAGCTTGTTTTTGGATGACTTGCCATTAAATGTGACATGTGAGTATCTTCCTGAAAGATATTTGCTCAGCCACCTTTTGGTGTTATTGTGTATGTTTGTATTGAGTATTTTGTTTATGAGAAGGAAGCGTGGGATAGCATTAAATGCTTTACTAATGTCTATGGTTGCTAATAGTGTACGTTGAGCTGGTCTTCTGGAGTTGATGCCAGCCATGACGTGCTGCGTGAGGTTAGTAAGTAATGTCGTGGTTGAGTGGTGAGGTCTGAATCCATGTTGAGTAGGCGATAGTGGTATGTGTGGGTTGGTGATTTGTAAGATTAGTCTTTCTGGTACTTTGGAAGGTGTGCATAGTCTGTAGGAAGTTGGTTCTGTTGGATTTTTGTTTAGTTTGAGTAGTGTAATAATTTTACCTTGTTTTCATATGTTAGGAATAATACAGTGTTTGTATGGATATGTGCTGATGTTTGTGAGAGCTAGTATTCGCTGTGGGCCCAAGTATTTAAGGTGTATGTTAGATATGTTGTCTGGTCCAGTAGCGTTCGAATTCTTAATGTTTTTGATGATCTTTGTGGTCTGGTCTATATTGAAGGGTGCAATGGTCGTGTCGAGTCTGTAGGTTTTCTTGTGTCTGGCTGTTTGTCTGTCTGCGTGTGAGGTGTAAATTCCGCTGTTAGAGTGGGTAATGCTGTTTATAGTCTTGTATAGCCTGGATGTATCTGTGGAGTGGTTTAGTGTTGTTGTGAATTCCTTAAATATTTCTGTTTGTTTTTCTTTAAGTTTGTTGTTTATTTCTGTGTTGAGCTGTTGTATCTGCTGTTTTATGACTTCAGTGTGTGAGATGTTTGTGTGTTATGTTTGAGGTTGTTACGTTGCCTTATGAGGTGGGCTATTTCTCTTGTGTAATTTGGGTTGTATTTCATAATGTTGCCTTTGAGTATGTATTTGTTTGCATTATTAATGATCTGATTGAATGTCTTGAGTGTTGTATTGATTTTTATGATAGGTGTGCTGTTTATTGTGGTGAATTGTTCCTCAGTCTGTATTTTTAACTGATCCCAATCAGCTTTCTTGTAATTTCTGTAAGTGTGCCTAAGGCTGTTGGGGCAGAATGTAGAACGAGTTGTAATGATGATGGGCAGGTGGTCTGATGACAGTTGTTTTTCTGTTCTCCAGTTTGTATGTGTTGCTAGTGAGGGGGAACAGAACGTTATGTCTGGGTAGCAGTTTGAGTATCCTGCTTGTTGTTGTTGTTGTTTAGCCGATCATCCCACCCTGATCGAGCAAGCCGGCGGCACGCAGGTAACAGATCGCCCTCTCCGGAGTGGACCAGAGGTTCAGCGCACTAGTGATGTTGTGTTGTGTTCGTTGTTGTGCTAGAGCGGTACAGTCTGTCATAATGTGTTCAATTGTTTGTGGTGTGTCCTGGCACAGGTGACAGGTGTCGTCTATGGAGTTGTCTAGTCTGTGTTTATATGTCCGTAAGTTGGGGTGATGTCCACATCGGAATCGTGCTAAGTTAACTCGATCCGATCTGCTCAGGCTGATCTCTGACCTGTTAATGGGTGGCGGCTTCGCACCTAGGACCGCATTCGGACCGAGTCGTGTCAGTGCTTTGTGGGTTAGGTGTGTGTGTATGTGTTTTCTGTACTGTGTGATATCTGTGGGGCGTGGTATGGAATGGAGTATTTGGTTATAATGTCTCTCTGGTGTTACCTTAATGGTGCGAGTTGTTGGTGCATGATTATTAGGGTTATGACATTTTTATAACCTCATGTTCCTGTATCATAAATCGATGAACTTTTGCCCCTGACAATGAAAATAACAGTTGTTTCGATATATTTTGAAAAAACTTCACCCCAAAATAAAAAATAAAAAATTAATAAAATAAATAGAAATTTGCATGTTTATTTCACAATTATTATACATAAACATATATTATATTATACAACATTATACCTATACAATACATATTAATTATACAAATACAATATTATACATTTACTCTATTATTGTTTTAATTGTTTTACTTATTGCTTAAAATAAACCTGTAACTAATATACTATATTTGCTTTCGGGGTGACATGTTTGTTTAATTCTGAAGAATTAGGCCCTTTTTTATTGTTTTCAAGCAAACGTTCATCGATTGATGATACAGGAAACAATATTTATGACAAAAAATTAAAAAGTCATAACCCTAATGATTATACATGCAGTGGCAAGGGTGTTGTGGGTTAGTTGTCGCTGCTGCCATGAATTGTGTTCCCCTCATGTGTAAATGTTCCCTAACTTTCAGTATTTTTGTTTCTGTGTGCAGGTGTTCTATTGGTGTTGTTTGAGTGCATCCTGTAATGATACGAAGTGCGTTGTTTTGTATTGTCTGTAAGGTGTTTATGTTTGTGTCTGAGATAATGGGTGCCCAGCATGGGCTAGCAGAGTCCATAACTGAGCGAATATATTGTTTGTATATGAGTGATGTTGTTTCCTGCTGGTGTCCAAAGTTTGTGCCTGTTAGTACCCTAAGCGTGTTAAGTCTTGACGTACATTTGTTTTTAATGTCCCGAATGTGGTTTGCAAAAGATAATGATGTGTTGTATGTGACCCCCAAGTATTTTGGTCCTGTGAGTGTGTGGAATGTTGATGTTGTTTAGTGTAAGCTGTGGAATTACCTGGTGTTCTTTTGTGTTGCTTGTAAGCCAGGTGATGGTTGATTTTGTGGGCGCTACTTTGAGTCTATTGTGTATGAGCCAGTCTTGTATACTGTTTATGTATGTTTGTAGGTATTTTGGTCCTGTGAGTGTGTGGAATGTTGATGTTGTTTAGTGTAAGCTGTGGAATTACCTGGTGTTCTTTTGTGTTGCTTGTAAGCAAGGTGATGGTTGATTTTGTGGGCGCTACTTTGAGTCTATTGTGTATGAGCCAGTCTTGTATACTGTTTATGTATGTTTGTAGGTTATTTGTAGCGGTGTCGATGTTGTTGTGGGTGGATGTTAGAGTGATGTCATCTGCATATGATGATAAGGTAAGCTTGTTATCTATGGGTTTTGGAATGTCATGCATGTATAAGTTGAAGATTGTTGGTGAGAGAACAGAGCCTTGAGGGACCCCTTTCGGAAAAAGCTTGTTTTTGGATGACTTGCCATTAAATGTGGCGTGTGAGTATCTTCCTGAGAGATAGTTGCTCAGCTACCTTTTGGTGTTATTGTGCATGTTTGTATTGAGTATTTTGTTTATGAGAGGGAAGCGTGGGATAGCATCAAATGCTTTACTAATGTGTATGGTTGCTAATAGTGTACGTTGAGCTGGTCGTCTGGAATTGATGCCATCCATGATGTGCTGCGTGAGGTTAGTGAGTAATGTCGTGGTTGAGTGGTGAGGTCTGAATCCATGTTGAGTAGGCGATAGTGGAATGTGTGGGTTGGTGATTTGTAAGATTAGTCTTTCTGTTACTTTGGAAGGTGTGCATAGTAAAGTAATGGGTCTATAGGAAGCTGGTTCTGTTGGATTTTTGTTTGGTTTGAGTAGTGTAATAATTTTACCTTGTTTCCTTATGTCAGGAATAATACAGTGTTGGTATGAATATGTGCTGATATTTGTGAGAGCTAGTATTCCTTTTGGGCCCAAGTGTTTAAGGTGTATGTTAGATATGTTGTCTGGTCCAGTAGCCTTCGAATTCTTAATGTTTTTGATGATCTTGGTGGTCTGGTCTGTATTGAAGGGTGTAATGGTCGTGTCGAGTCTGTAGGTTTTCTTGTGTATGGCTGTTTGTCTGTCTGCGTGTTTCTGGTTGTTGTCTCTGTTTAAGTGACTTATCTTTGCGTAGTGATTAACTAGAATGTTAGCTTGTGTGTATGTTGGGATATTATTTTGGCTGCGACAGATAGCCAAGTGTGAGGTGTGAATGCCGCTGTTAGAGTGGGTAATGCTGTTTATAGTATTTTATAGCCTGAATGTATCTGTGGAGTGGTTTAGTGTTGTTATGAATTCCCTGAATGTTTCTGTTTGTTTTTCTTTGAGTTTGTTTTTTATTTCTGTGTTGAGCTGTTGTATCTGCTGTTTTATGGCTTCTGTGTGTGGTGTTTGTGTGTTATATTTGAGGTTGTTACGTTGCCTTATGAGGTGGGCTATTTCTCTAGTGTAATTTGGGTTGTATTTCTTAATGTTGCCCTTGGGTATGTATTTGTTTGCATTATTGATAATGTGATTAATTGTCTTCAGTGTTGTATTGATGTTTATGATGGGTGTGCTGTTTAATGTGGTGAATTGTTCCTGAATCTGTATTTTGAACTGATCCCAATCAGCTTTCTTGTAATTTCTGTAAGTGTGCCTAAGGCTGTTGGGGCAGAGTGTAGAATGTGTTGTAATGATGATGGGCAGGTGGTCTGATGACAGTTGTTTTTCTGTTCTCCATTGTGTATGTGTTGCTAGTGAGAGGGAACAGAACGTTATGTCTGGGGAGGAGTTTGAGTATCCTGCTTGATGTGGTATACGTGTATTTTCTTCTGTATTGTTAAGAATGAAGAGGTTGTTTAGTTGTGTAGCTATGTTGGCGCCTCTGGTGTTGTTTTGGTTGTGCACGTACCAACTAGTGTCTTTGGCGTTGAAGTCTCCTCCTAAGATGACATTAGTGAGAGAGGCAAGATTGTGTAACTGTGGATTGTAATTGGCTGGCACCTGAGGTGAGCTATCTGGTGGGATGTAAATGTTGTTTAGTGTGGTGTTGTGTTTTGCGCGTGTTTTAATGTTAACTGCCTGTATTTCTATCGTGTTATCTGCTTGGATTGTGTTTGTAATGTTTTGAGTAGCATCAGTGTAGCTAATGCTTTTACGTATGTAAGTGATGAGTCCACCCCCTTTACCCCCAGTACGATCTTGACGGATCGCCGTGAAGTCAGGGATGGTGGGTGTTTTGTGTGTGCGTTTTAGTTTTGTTTCTTGTGTAAGTGCTATGTGAATGTTTTGTTTGTGTACGAATTCCCTAAGCTGCATGATTTTGTTTGTGAGGCCATCTACGTTGTACTGTAATATGTTAATATTATACTTCTGTATGTGTCTCGTGGTGCTATTGTGTCTATGTCTTTGTGTATGGTGACATGTGTAAGTTGTAGTGGGGCCTGGATTAGTCTTAATGTCGCTAGAGAGTAAGAGTAGTTCGGGGAGCAGGCAATTGCTCCCTGTAATTTAAAAAATAGCACGCTGAGAATAGGTCCGGCCCCGGGAGCCGATCGGCACTCTGACTGTGCGATGCAACAGGCCGTCGACTGCCAGTCTGGCCAACCGTAGACAGCCCGCTGCACGGAGATTTGAGGAAGTTTGGCCACCAGCGCGTTGATGTTTTGGTTTGACGTCGCCTCTTCTTCGCTTTGACGTGTCCCGCGCTGGAGGATGCAGCCACTGTTAGAAGCTTCCTCGTCAGCTGCTAACACTTTTTTCACGTTGTTCTAGCTACCTGTTCAGAGGTTTTTTTATAAAAAAATCTCAGTTTTCTGCTCAAAACGGCTCTTTCTAATTTTAAAATTGATTAGTCAAGGAAGGAAGATGTTGACTTCTATTTTGCAGCAACAGTTGATGATATTTGTTACTTTACTGATTTATGAAAATGATTAGGCTCTTCAAGTTATAAAAGATTTCTTTCGTAATAATTGATAAATACGAAACACAAAACGTATATGCAAACAGGATGATGATGCTTAGACTACTCAAGTTGATGAAGTTTTCTCTTTCTCATATATTGTATCGACGTAATACTGTAAATATATTTAAAGTTTCTGCATAAATAACTTGTGTTTCACAGAAAACAAAGACTTCCCTCAATCTTCTATCACATCCAAACAGTCCAAAGTATTGTGAAGTTGTCAGTATCCTGCTTGATGTGGTATGTGTGTGTTGTTAAGAATGAAGAGGTTGTTTAGTTGTGTGGCTATGTTGGCGCCTCTGATGTTGTTTTGGTTGTGCAGGTATCAACTAGTGTCTTTAGCGTTGAAGTCTCCTCCTAAGATGACAATAGTGAGAGAGGCCAGATTGTGTAACTGTGGATTATAATTGGCTGGCACCTGAGGTGAATTATCTGGTGGGATGTAAATGTTGATGAGTGTGGTATTGTGTTTTGCGCGTGTTTTAATGTTAACCGCCTGTATTTCTATCGTGTTATCTGCTTGGATTGTGTTTGTAATGTTTTGGGTGGCATCAATGTAGCTAATGCTTTTACGCATGCAAGTAATGAGTCCATCCCCGTGACCCCCAGTACGATCTTAACGGATCGCCGTGAAGTCAGGAATGGTGGGTGTTTTGTGTGTGCGTTTAAGTTTTGTTTCTTGTAAAAGTGTTATGTGAATGTTTTGTTTGTGTACGAATTCCCTAAGCTGCATGATTTTGTTTGTGAGGCCATCTACGTTGTACTGTAATATGTTAATATTATGCTTCTGTATGTGTCTCATGGCCCTACTGTGTCTATGTCTTTGTGTATGGTGACATGTGTAAGTTGTAGTGGGGCCTGGATTAGTCTTAATGTCGCCGGAAAGTAAGAGTAGTCCGGGGAGCACGTCCGGCAGGTAATTCCTCACCGTAAATGAAATATTAGCACGCTGGTATAGGTCCGGCCCTGGGAGCCGATCGGCACTGTGACCGTGCCAAGCAACAGGCCGTCGACTGCCAGTCTGGCCAATCGTAGACAGCCCGCTGCACGGAGATTTGAGGAAGTTATTATTTTGTAATCTATGCATGTAAAGTCGTTGTGATAAACGTAATCTACACAACACACACACACACACACACACACATAATATATATATATTATATATATATATATATATATATATATACAAGTACATATAATTTCCAAATGCCAGTTAAAAGTGAAGAAAATTAAAAATTAAAAGAATAAAATTACGACTCTTTTGAAGTACCTCAACTCCTCTTTGCTCTTTTAATTTTTAATTTTCTTCACTTTTAATTGCCATTTTTTAATTTTATATATACTGTATATACTTCGTCAAACTCGTTGCTCTCCTCTCTCTCAGTAAGTAATCTTTAGCGAATTGTAATTAAATACTACCATTAGAAAATCATTATTAATCACAATTAAGAGGAAAATTAGTAAAATATGATATCAATTATTTCCACAAATGTTCATTGTGATTTTAACAAGCTATATTTTTTATGATATAGGAGATAAAATAATGCAATAGATATTAAAATAAAGCACAATACCATCAATTTTAATATATATATATATATATATATATATATATATATAGATATAATATATATATATATATATATATATATATATATATATATAATATATATAAAATATATATATATATATATATATATATATATATATATATATATATATATATATATAATATATATATATATATAAAATATATATATATATATATAATATATATATAGAAAATATATATATATATATATATATATATATATATATATATATATATATATATATATATAAATATATATATATATAATATATATATATATATATATATATGAAATATAGTGAAATGGTGTGAGAACTACTGTTAAATGGCTTTCATCGATAAAGACTTTCATAGTATGTTGTCCGATATTAATCATTTCAATTCATTACCAAACAATTCTGTAGCCAGTTTAGAGAATCTAAATCAGGAATCTGGTATAGGCAATTGCATGGTCTCATCGATAGACGAGTTTAATGCCTTTGTATTACAAAAAGATATTTATAAAAATCTTTCAGTACTAAATCTAAACATTCGAAACTTACCTAGGAACTATAACTACTTATTGGCCCTCTTGAAAACTTCTACGGTCAAATTTAGTGTTATAATTCTCACGGAAACTTGGTTAAATAGTAGTATTAAAAACCTATATAATATAGATAATTACGTTGCTTATCATACTGTAAGAGATGGTCAGATTGGTGGGGGTATCTCTGTGTATGTGCATCAAACTTACGACTCTAACGAAGTATTTTCTCTATGTAATACTGACAATGAAAACCTGATTGTGAATATAAAAGACAAAAGTAATGTATATTCTGTCCATGCAATATATAGACCACCTAATACTAATATCAATAGCTTTTTAATTCACTTAGATAACATGTTATGCAACTTTCATAAATCGAATGCCATAGTTGCGGGAGACTTCAACATCAATTTGCAATCTGAAGCAATCTCTCATAAATTTTTAAACGTAATGAATTCTTTCTATCTTAGTCATTCTGTTACAAAACCTACTCGAGTCTGCAGCTATGGCAATCAAATAACAGAATCTACGATTGATAATATATTTGTAAATAGCAATGCCCTTGTAAACTCTGGAATTATAACCACTAGCATCAGTGATCATTTTCCTACTTACGCTATATTCAATAACATTGTTCAGGTTGCGGACAAAACAACTATTGACTACAGAATATTCTCAGAGGTTAACAAAAGAAAATTTATTGGGGCTGTAGAAAATACTCGACTTGACTGTGACGAACCTTTAAATGACCCAGATCATATGTTTCAGTTCTTCTATGACACCCATATTTTTAATATTTGCTTTCCTTTAAGGAGAAAAACAGTTTCGCCCAAAAGGGTCGCAAATCCATGGATCACTCCAGGAATTATCACTTCAATAAAGAACAGAGATAAATTATTCAAATTGCAATTGCAGAGCAAAATTCCTAAAATACAATATACTCAATACAGAAACAAATTAACTAAAATAATCAAAATTGCAAAATATAACTATTATAACAATCAATTTTCCAAACATAAAGGAGACATGAAAACACTTGGACAACCATAAACAATCTTCTCGGAAAAACAAATTAAGAAAAATTCAATAGAGAAATTAAATGTTGATAATAAAGAAATCACTGATGATACTGCTATTGCAGACTCTTTAAATGCACATTTTACTTCAATAGCGGATAAGCTTCGCTCACAATTAATAAATAATGATCACTCACCTCGAGAATATATGCCACCCAGCCCACTAAATCATTTTCTTTTGTTCCTGCTACCTCTACTGAGGTCCAGAATATTATTGGTAAACTAAAAAATACAAAAAATAACATTCATAACATTCCTGTACCTATATTGAAACTTGTTAAAGATAAGATATCTGTAACTTTAGCTAAAATTATCATCAAAGTATTTCCAAAGGAATATTCCCATCAATGCTAAAAACTGGTTGTATAACACCCCTTTTTAAAGGGGGTGATCCTACACTAGCAACAAATTACAGGCCGGTGTGTTCATTATCTGTGTTCAGCAAAGTTTTCGAAAAAATTGTAAAAAGTAGAATGCAGCGATATTTAGAATCCTACAATTTATTATCTCCATATCAATATGGCTTCCGTAATAATAGAACAACGGAAATGGCTATTTTAAATCTTATGGAAAATGTAAATATAGCTAAGGAGAACAAAGAAATAATGATATCAATATTTATGGATTTGAGTAAGGCGTCTGAAGTAATAGACCATAATATGCTACTTAATAAATTATATTGTTACGGCTTTAGAGGGGCAATCAGTGATTGGTTTAAAAGTTATTTGTCCGATAGATATAATTTTGTATCAGTAAATAAGGTTTGCTCCACTAAAGCGCTTGCCAAACATGGTGTGCCACAGGGCTCATTGCTGGGTCCACTGTTATTTTTATTATATATAAATGACCTTCCACGTTCATCTGATAAACTAAACTTCATAATGTTTGCAGATGATACAACTCTCTCTTTTTCTTGCAAAGATGTTAATACAGCTAAGAATATATTTCATTCAGAATTCATCAGTGTAATGAAATGGTTGACCACCAATAAACTCTTCCTAAATACCAGTAAAACAAATTTCATGATTTTTACTAATAAAAGAAATGTATATCTTGATAAACTTAATGTTAATGAAATCGCCATAAAGGAGTGTACTGTAACAAAATTTCTTGGTGTAATGCTAGATAAGAATTTGCAATGGAGTGATCATGTAAATTATATCGCGAAAAATATTTCAAGGAGCGTTGCTATAATGTTTAAACTTAGAAATGTGGTCCCTAAACAAGTTTTATTGACTCTTTATCATACCCTTGTTCTTCCTTATATAACATACTGCACCCTTGTTTGGGGAAACTCCGCTAACAACACATTAAATGGTATCTTTGTCATTCAAAAACGAGCAATAAGGTTATTATCTGTTGCTGATTTCCTTGATCACTGTAGTGCATTATTTAAAGAGCTAAACCTACTAAAGCTCAATGATACAACCAAACTGGCACATTTTATTTTTATTTACAAGTGTAAGAGCAAAATCATTAATTTGCAATGGGTAAATAGATATTTTGTAACTCATCAAGAAATCCACTGTATCAGACCAGAAATAGATCAAAGCTTGTTATACCTCAATTTAGATTGTCTTCATCTCAAAAACTACCCATTTTCATTGGATTGAAACTATGGAATGACTTGCATGCCGATATAAAAAATATTGCTAATGTAAATTTGTTTAAAACCAAGTTGAAATCCCGATTAATAATGGGATACTAACAAAAATCTTGGATTAATGTCCACTAATAATGTTTAATATTGTCCATTAATATTGTTTAATATTGAAATACAGGTTTTAACTATTAATAATACTTATTTACTTATTTATTTATTTATTATTATTAATTTATAACAGCTAGCTGCTTATTTTTAATAAGAGCCCAGTAAAGCCTAAAGCTTAAGGGCCAAAAAAAATAGTCGAGCTTCAAAATTATTTGTCATTGTAAAAATTGTAAATTGTAAAAAGACTACTGTATTTATTTTAGTATTAATAAAGGTTATTCAATTAAAAAAAATAATATATATATATATATTATATATATATATACAGGGCGTCCAAAAAAAATGTATACACACTTTAAATAATTATAAAGGCAGTGTTTATTAAAATACATTTCATTTTCAAAATGTAATAGAATCTACAGACATTATTTAATTGTTTTGTCAACGCCTGTTTTCAAACTGACGTCCGTTCTGGTCCAGGCACTGCTGATAACGCGAAGCAATGGAATCGCAAACATCACGAAACATTTCGTTTGGTATTTGTGTGCATTCTCGTCAATGGCTGCTCTCAATTCAGCGACTGTTGCAGGTTTTATAGCGTAGACTTTGTCTTTTAAGTATCCCCATAAAAAAAAGTCTAGTGGTGTGAGGTCTGGTGAACGCGGGGGTATTCTACGAAACCCCTTCGTCCCAATTCACATACCACATCGTGCCAAGTACCACTCGCAATACTCCACTCTTCGGTCCGGATCATCTTCATTAATAGCATGGACTAATCTTGGAATGTAACTTTTCCATTGACAGCGCTTCAAAATGCGTTGGACAGACGATTCTGAATTCCTACCTCACGACTCGCTTGCCGCACAGATTTTCTTGGACTTTGGTGATACGTTTCCAGTACTCTTTCTTGCTTTGTGGGGCTTGTCGATGTCCGTGGTCTTCCGGAACGCTTCTTGTGGACATTCTGAACAGTTCCATCGGCTTCAAACTTATCTCTAATTCGAGTGATGGTAAGTCGCGTTGGTGGATCTGTTTGAAACTCCCTCCTAAACTGTCTTTGCACTTCAACTGCGTTTTCACACTTCCAGTAGCATTTTAGAATGAATTTCCTTTGTTCAAAGCTTAGTCTGACTGCCATTATTAATTCTAATGGGTTTACCTGGAAAGAAAGAAACATCAATTGAGCTATCAGCTGTTAAAGTGTGTATACATTTTTTGGGACGCCCTGTATATATATATATATATATATATATATATATATATGAATAAAACCACGAGAATCCTGGGGGTTGGCATCCCTTGGTTGCGGTACGTCGACGATATTTTGTGTATCTGGCCCATGAATCGTGACCTGGATGACTTCCTCCTTCAGTTAAATGACCAAGTCCCCTCCATTAAATTTACTTTAGAATGGAACAAGACAACTCAATCCCGTTTTTGGATGTGCGTGTTCATAGGGATAGCCCGGGTTTTAAGTTTAGTATCTATCGGAAAACAAACAATTTGTCCTACGTACACTTTTACTCTGGACATTACACCCTATTAAAAGGCCATATTTTCCTCAATGTTTCTCCGCGCTCTTAGGATCGCCAGTCCGAATACATCGATGCCGAATTGGAAAATATCAACGGTATTGGAAGTGAGTTGTGTTACCCATCTGCGTTCATGGAATCTTGTCTTAATAAGGCTAAACGAACCTTCTATCGTGTGAATAATAACACTCGCACCTTGTCAAAGATATTTTAGTACTTCCATTTTTCCCGGGCTTCTTAGGCATTGCTAATGTACTTAACTTTTGGATATCAGTGTAGTTTTTTTCATATAACAATATTGTGAAAAACATCATAGTAAAAAATAGCCCTACCAATAATTTAGGCATTATCTATAAAATTGGGTGTAAGCAATGTGATTCCTTTTACATAGGTCAGACGGGAAAGGATTTGCAAACGCGTGTAAAACAGCATCAATATTCCGTTAGAACGGGACAGTTGTCCAGTGCCCTTTTTGTCCATTTGTCAGAGTTATCCCATTGTATTGATTGGAATAATGTTTCAGTTTTGTTTCACTCTAGCAACATTGTTAATAGAAATATTCTTGAGTCGGCTATAATTCAACTTACAAATAACCTTAACATGAGTAAAGGTCTGTTTCAACTTGATCCCGTTGCTCTGAATTCCTTCAGAATGGATTTAAACAAAAAGGGCAGGTTGTTAAATCTTTGGTAAAAAATTGTTTTTGTCTGTTGTTTCCCTTACAATTTTATTTTTCAATTTTTTGCTGTATGCGTGTATGTGTATGTATGTATGTGTATGTGAGTATGTGTGTGTCATTGCAGTTAAATGTGTTTGTGTGTATATGATGTATGTATGTGTGTATATGTATGTATGTATGTATGTATGCAGTTAATATATGTATATATATATATGTATATATATATATATATATATATATATATATATTATATATTATATATATATATATATATATATTGTATAGTGTATGTACCTTACCTTACCTTACAACCTCACAAAGGTTCTGCGGGATGATTTCTCATTTCGTGAAGGTCAAGCTTGTATATATATATTATTATATATATGTGTGTGTGTGTGTGTGTGTGTGTGTTTTGTATATATGTGTGTATATGTATATATATATTTGGTTATGTGGGTATACATGTGTACGTGTATTATTTGTAATTTTTTCAATTTATATTTATTTTTTTTCTTTATTCTTTTGCGAACCTACCGTTTTCTCAGACAATAATTATAAAAACAAATTTGGTAATTTTTTTCCCTTATGCATATATATATATATATATATATATTCTGTATATATTGCGTTTATATTTCGTATATATACCGTATATATGTTGTATATATTTTATTGTTCTTTATATATCATCTAGGCATCATTTTGTTTTCCAATTTATATTTACTTGTACTTTTTATTCGTTTGTGACTATAATATGCATATGTGGTAATTGTTCCCTTATAAATTGGTGTGCCTCTCTTAAAATTTATCTTTCAATTTATTATTATTATTTTTTATTTTTTTTAATAATTAATTTTTTTTTTTTTTTTTTGGTTTATTTCTTTATTTTTTTGACATATATATCAATTTGGCAGCATCTATTAATCGATTGTAAAACTTCCCTCTTGAGCTTGAATTGGTAGACTCCACTTACAATATTTATATTTATTTTTATTTCTTTATTCTTTTGTGACCTGTTCCATAAAAAAGCCATTTGAATTTATATTGAAGGTCGGCCAAAGTGCTAAAAGTGTCTTTATATATATATATATATATTATATGTATATATATATATATATATATGTATGTATGTATATTTATGGGTTTTTTTTTTTTTTTTTTTTTATTTGCCTGTTTATTTCTTTATGATTATTTAGGCTGTGACATATATATCACTAA
Organism: Bathynomus jamesi; assembly: GCA_023014485.1. Classification (NCBI taxonomy): domain Eukaryota; kingdom Metazoa; phylum Arthropoda; class Malacostraca; order Isopoda; family Cirolanidae; genus Bathynomus; species Bathynomus jamesi. Next base: position 712,916 of record JAJOZX010001602.1, read on the forward strand.
GGCACTATTTTGTAATTATTTTTTCTCAATTTATATATATATTTATTTTTATTTCTTTATTCTTCTGTGACCATATAAATGTTGGCTCCTCCCACAATTTTTTTCTATGCTTACTATATATATGTATATATGTATATATATATATATATATATATATGTATATATATGTGAATATGTATGTATGTATGTTATTTTTGTAACCTATATATTGCCTTGATCTGTCCTTTCACTCCAGTGTTCCTGAGGATGTCATTAGACGAAAGCGCTTGAGCACCCCTTTGTGTTTCTTTTTTCCTTCGTGGTTTATTCATCATAAATACTTTTCACGTGTCACTTTCGTGAAATAATTTTTCATATATATATATATATATATATATATATATATATATATATATATATATATATATATTATATATAATAATAAATATATATATATATATAAATAAAATATATATTATATATATAAATATATATATAATATATATATATATAATATATATATATATATACATTTTAACTGCAAACAACACAGTATAATTAATGTAAAGAACGACGCTTGTGTAGAAGAGCGTTTCGCACAAGATGAGGAGGGAGAACGAACAAATGAAAAATGAGGTACCTCCCGGAATCGAACCCGGGATCATCCGATTGCCGGTCAGATGTGCTATCCACTACACCAAGGACCTCGATCAATCAGAAGTCGTAATTCTCCTAATTCTACTCGTATGTAGGAGAATTACGACTTCTGATTGATCGAAGTCCTTGGTGTAGTGGATAGCATATCTGACCGGCAATCGGATGATCCCAGGTTCGATTCCCGGGAGGTAACGCATTTTCATTTGTTCGTTCTCCTCCTCATCTTGTGCGAAACGCTCCTCTACACAAGCGTCGTTCTTTACAATAATATATATATATAATATTATAGAATATAATATATAAATTATATATAATATATATATATATAAAATATAATATATATGTATATAATTTATATATTATATATATATTATATATATATATATATATATATATATATATATATAATAAAAACGATAAGTTTTCTGTTTAGGTTTCGAAGATGCTGATGAAACGGAAATACGACTCGTTGGCGATTCCATTGTTCGAAGGCAGCTCGAGGAATTCTGTGGGAGAAACCCTCGTCGTAGGCGCCGTTAATGCTACCCTGGTGCAAGGGTGGAGGATATAACTAATAGTGTTGACCATTTTACAGACGGTACCGCCGAGGACACAACGTATGTTATTCATGTCGGTACTAATAACGTTTTAAATTCTAGATCGGAAGAACTGCTGGCTAGGTACAGGGACTTACTAGAGCGATTAAAGGAAAAAACTAATAAGATTGTTTTTACAGGTATACTTCCTCGAATTATCCAACGTAACGATTTCTACAGCAAGGCGACCTATATTAACAATAATCTAAAGTCTCTTTGCCAAAAGGAAGGAGTGCATTTTGCGAATTTTTGGAACAATTTCTACGGCAAGAGGAACTTGTTCCTCGGAGATGGACTTCATCTTAATGACGTTGGAGCTGCGCGTTTAGCAAGACTGTTTCATAATACTGTCTCTTCTTTTCAGGCTGCCGTAACTCGAACGGTCCCAGTGTAAATTCCAGAAATTTCCCCTGCGCTCGCGAAGGTGTCGCAATTACAAACAATTTGAAGGTTCTATCCTTAAATGCTCGTAGCTTACGAAATAAAATAAACGAATTTTTTCTTTAATTGCTTGTAAAGACTATGATTTCATTACGATAAATTAATCGTGGATTAGCACTGAAACACGTGACTTTGTAGGGGAGTATCAAATTAGGTGGTTACAGACTTTTTGTTAAAAACAGAATAGGTAGGCGAGGAGGCGGTGTTATGTTGTATATCAAAGATAATATTGCGAACGTTATAGAAGTAAAGCACACAATTCCAGAACCAATAGATTCGACTATAGCAGAACCTAAATTTAACGATTTCAAACAGCTGATACGGACGAAGCGTTATATCGTGAACTAAAGAGAATAATAGGTAGTGAGCAGGCTTTAGTTATGGATGACTTTAATTGCGTCATCGTGAATTACGATACAATGCAGGGAGACGCGGAAGGTAACCGTTTAGTTAATTTTCTCGAGGACAGCTTTCTTATTCAAAATGTTGGGGAACCTACGAGGTTGGACAGTATTTTAGATTTAGTAATAACTACGGATGATAGGCTAATTACTGATCTTCAAGTAATAGAACCGTTAAGCAATAGCGATCACAATATGGTAGAGTTTGTCCTCTCAGTAAGTCACTCGAAACCAGCTAACTCGACTAAAATTCCTAACTTCCAGCACGCAGACATTTGTAAATTTCGAAATAAATTGTCACACGTCAATTGAGAAAACGTAATGGGGAACTCCAACGCAAAAATAATGTGGGAATCGTTTGAAACAGTATTTAGGACTATAAATGAGGAATGTGTACCGTACAAAATTAAGCGTGCGAAAGTAAATAACAAGCCCTTGTGGTTTACTTCTAGAGTAAGAGACATTATAAAGAGTAGAGATAGGGCTTATAGGCGACATAAGTGCGATAAAGACAATTTGTGGTTACGAAACAACTACATATCTCTAAGGCGTGAAGCGAAAAGTGTGATAAAAAAAGTCGAAGCGCGAATTTGAAATCTCCGTAGCTCGTGACGGTAAAGAAAACCCCAAGCGATTCTTTCAATACGTCAACAATAGAAATCCAGTAAAAAGTGTCTTGGGGCCATTGAAAAATGTTAACGGAGATCTAGTTTCTGCAAACAAGGAAATGGCTACCTTGCTAAATGAATTCTTTACGTCAGTTTTTACTATAGAAAATGTAACGAATATCCCTACGGTCATAGACATAATACCCTTTGATAATGGTAATATTTTGGATAATACTTTCGTTAGGGAAGGGGAGTCAATGCGCTATATTGATAAAATGAAAACGCATAAATCACCGGGGCCGGATTCCATATATCCCATACAACTAAAAGAATTAAAAGATAGCATTGTTGTGCCGCTAACAAAGATTTTTAATGCGTCTATTTCTGAAGGGTGCGTACCAGATAATTTCAAGTTAGCAAACGTAACACCTATCTTTAGGAAAGGCGATAAAGGTGCGGCGGGAAATTATAGGCCAATCAGTTTAACGTCTGTTGTAGGTAAGCTACTGGAATCAATAATTAGGGATCGTATAGTCGAACACTTAGAATTGCATAACTTAGTTAGAAATACGCAGCACGGTTTTTAGGCGAAACAAATCTTCTTAACTAATCTTTTAGAATTTTTTCAAAGCGTGGTTGACGTTTACGATAGTCATCGGGCGGTTGATGTAGTGTATTTAGATTTTCAAAAGCGTTTGACACCGTACCGCACAAAAGACTCATTGAGAAAACTAAAGCTCATCGAATCAGGGGTGTAGTAATAAATTGGATAGAAGAGTGGTTGCGAGGTAGGAAAACAGAGGGGTCGTTGATGGAGCGGAGTCGTTTTGGGCTAATGTAGCGAGTGGCGTTCCTCAGGGTTCTGTATTGGGCCCTTGCTTTTTCTTATATATATTAACGATTTAGATGTCGGCCTAGTCAGTACAGTTTCAAAGTTTTCGGATGACACGAAGCTGGGTGGTAGGGCGAGTAATGACGAAGATAGAAGTAAAATCCAGAATGATCTGAATAAAATCGTTCATTGGTCAGTCACATGGCAAATGAGATTTAACGTCGACAAGTGCAAAATTTTACATATAGGTTCGCGTAACGGTAATTTTGCGTATAGTATGTCAGGGAAAGAGTTGATAAGCGTAGAGCAGGAAAAAGATTTAGGAGTTATAGTCACTGGTGATTTAAAAGTATCGAAACAAAGTGCAGCAGCGGTCAATAAAGCGAACAAAGTGTAAGGTTTTATAGCTCGGAATTTTGAGTACAAATCGCGCGATATTATAGTTCCTCTTTTCGAAATATCTCAATATAATAGGACTAGAAATAACGGGTGTAAGTTGACAAGAAGAAGGTTCGAGACAGCAGTTGCCAAAACATTTTTATGCATAGAATATAAATAGCTGAATAGTTGCCGGTAGAAGTAATTAGTAGCACGTCTAAAACATGTTTAAAATCGATTAGACGCATATGTTGATAGATTGGGTATAGGTTAAGGTAGTAAAATTGAGGGTTGGATAAGATAGATTTTGATTCTCTTTTCATTAAAGATCACAATAACCAGACTAGAGGTCATAGTATGAAATTATTTAAGCCAAGATGTAGAACAAATTGAAGAAAACATAGTTTTACAAACAGAGCAATTAATTCTTTCAAAAGAAGGTTGGATAGTTTGATGTCTGCAAGGGACATCTGGTGATAGTGTTTAAGTCCATTTTTATTGCATGGATGGTACTAGTTTATTTCATATATATTATCTACATTTAGGTGAGAGATCCCACGGCTCAACACAAGTGTTGTGGGATATAGGGAGGTAGCATCTTGGGTTAGGGGATACTCTCTGTCCTTACACACCCCATTTGAAGAGATTCCTCTGACGAGCGGTGCCCCCCCCATAGGACTGTGAGGTATTGAAAAAGTCATGATCTTCACTTGCCCCACAAACACCTTTAAATGGGAGACCGAAAATGGGTGCATACACATTTCTACATTACTGTACAGTCTTTACAGCCACACCTACACTTTTCCTCCTAATTATATATATTGTAATGCATATGGTTGTAAATTGTGTCTTGGTCCGCAATTGATATGGACCGTGACTTATTTTTGGTTGGCAAAGTACTGGTATTGATGGATACCGTAATGAAAGTGACTGGATTCTTTGCATCTGATATATTTGCATGTCGGTTATAAATAGATATAGAGTGTAACATAGTTGTGGATAGTAGTCTATTATGACTTTATCCTCTGGACCCAGAGATTCTATCTTTAGTTTTAAATTGATATGTAATTAGTTTTAAATTGATAATTATTTAGTTTTGTAAAAATTGGTTGTTGCCAATGTACAGGCAGTTTTTACCTCGATGTGCCGAAGTGGCCCCTAGTGTACCCACTATAAAAATTTCTTATGTTCGTATGTTCTTTGTGGTTCGGAACCCACGTAAAATTGTAGGTCCCCTCCGCCACCACGGAGGACATGCACATTCCACAATACACAATTACAAACAGTTAGGTAGACCAGCCATGAGTGGATCCTAGGGTATTTGTTGGTCTGAAACATTATAATTATTTCATATATATATATTATATATATATATATATATTATATATATATATATATATATATATATATATATATATATATATATATATATTATAATGTTATAATGTCTCAGACCAACAAAGACCCTAGGATCCACTCATTGCTGGTCTACCTAACTGTGTTCGTAATTGTGTATTGTGCATGTCCTCCGTAGTGGCGGAGTGGACCGACAATTTTACGTGGGTTCCGAACCACAAGGAACATAAGAACATAAGAAACTTTCACAGTGGGTACACTAGGGGCCACGTCGGCCCATCGAGGCGGCTCCACTATGTAAAAACTGCCTGTACATTGGCAACAACCAATTTTTACAAAACTAAATAATTATCAATTTAAAACTAATTAATTATCAATTTAAAACTAAAGATAGAATCTCTAGATCCAGAGGATCAAGTCATAATAGACTACTATCCACAAATATGTTACACTCTATATCTATTTATAAACGACATGCAAATATATCAGATCCAAAGAATCCAGTCAATTTCATTACGGTATCCATCAATACCAGTACCTTGCCAACCAAAAATAAGTCACGGTCCATATCATTCGCGGACCAAGTCACAATTTACAACCATATACATTACAATATATATAATTAGGAGGAAAAGTGTAGGTGTGGCTGTAAAGACTGTACTGTAATGTTGAAATGTGTGTGCACCCATTTTCGGTCTTCCATTTAAAGGTGTTTGGGGGGGAAGTGAAGATCATGAGTTTTTCAATACCTCACAGTACTATGGGGGGGGGGGCCACCGCTTGGCAGAGGAATCTCTTTAAATGGGGTGTGTAAGGACAGAGAGTATCTCCTAACCCAAAATGCTGCCTCCCTATATTCCACAACACTTGTAAAACTATGTTTTCTTAAATTTGTTCTACATCTTGGCTTAAATAATTTCATAATATGACCTCCAGTCTGATTATTGTGATCTTTAACGAAAAGAAAATCAAAATCTATCTTATCCACTCTTAATTTTACTACATTAAACTATACCAAATCTATCAACATATGCGTCTAATCGATTTTTAAACATGTTTATAGACGTGCTACTAATTACTTCTACCGGCAAACTATTCCACCTATTTACTATTCTGTGCGTAAAAAAGGTTTTTGGCAACTGTTGTCTCGAACCTTCTACTTGTCAACTTACATCCGTTATTTCTAGTCCTATTATATTGAGATATTTCGATAAAGCTATCTCTATCTACGTTATCGTGCCCATTCATAATTTTGAACACCTGGATTAGATCACCCCTTAGCCTCCGAGTCTCGAGTGTAGTCAATTTTAACTCTTTAAGCCTATCCTCGTACGACTTTGACCTAAGCGACGGAATCATCTTACGCGTTCGTCTTTGAACTCTTTCGATTTTGTCTATATCTTTGTGTATATGCGGATTCCAAAATTGGATCGCGTACTCCAAATAGGGTCTAACTAATGATTTATAAAAAGGAACTATAATATCGCGCGATTTGTACTCAAAATTCCGAGCTATAAAACCTAACACTTTGTTCGCTTTATTGACCGCTGCTGTACTTTTTTTCACTACTTTTAAATCACCAGTGACTATAACTCCTAAATCTTTTTCCTGCTCTACGCTTATCAACTCTTTCCCTGACATACTATACACAAAATTACCGTTACGCGAACCTATATGTAAAATTTTGCACTTATCGACGTTAAATCTCATTTGCCATGTGACTGACCAATCAACGATTTTATTCAGATCATTCTCGATTTTACCTCTATCTTCGTCATTAATCGCCCTACCACCCAGCTTCGTGTCATCCGCAAACTTTGAAACTGTGCTGAATAGGCCGACATCTAAATCGTTAATATATATAAGAAAAAGCAAGGGGCCCAATACAGAACCCTGAGGAACGCCACTCGCTACATTAGCCCAACACGACTCCGCTCCATCAACGACCACCCTCTGTTTCCTACCTCGCAACCACTCTTCTATCCAATTTATTACTACACCCCTGATTCGATGAGCTTTAGTTTTCCCAATGAGTCTTTTGTGCGGTACGGTGTCAAACGCTTTTTGAAAATCTAAATACACTACATCAACCGCCCGATGACTACCGTAAACGTCAACCACGCTTTGAAAAAATTCTAAAACATTAGTTAAGCAAGATTTGTTTCGCCTAAAACCGTGCTGCGTATTTCTAACTAAGTTATGCAATTCTAAGTGTTCGACTATACGATCCCTAATTATTGATTCCAGTAGCTTACCTACAACAGACGTTAAACTGATTGGCCTATAATTTCCGCCGCACCTTTATCGCCTCTCTTAAAGATAGGTGTTACGTTTGCTAACTTGAAATTATCTGGTACGCACCCTTCAGAAATAGACGCATTAAAAATCTTTGTTAGCCGCACAACAATGCTAATTTGTAATTCTTTTAGTTGTATGGGATATATGGAATCCGGCCCCAGTGATTTATGCGTTTCCATTTTATCAATATAGCGTATTAACTCCCTTCACTAACCACAATATTATCCAAAATATTACCACTATCAAAAGCTATTATGTCTATGACCGTAGGGATATTCGTTACATCTTCTATATATATTATATATATATTATATACTGTATATTATATACATATATTACTTATGTATTATATACTGTATATTATATATATATTATATATATATATATATATATACATATTATATATTATATATCCTGAACGACGGTTCAGGATCGACCTGCGGTCGACCCCTCTGCAGCATCCCGCCTCATTTGCGGGAATTGGTGAAAAAGGGAATTCCTCTCTGATCTCTTCCTGCCCTCGTAGCCAGCCACGCATGGCTGGTCAGGGACTTTGCACAGGAATCTGTCCAGCTGGTTCTTGAAGTTATTCAGGTCGGTGTGCTGGAGATTCCCCACTTGTTTTGGAAGAACATTGAAAAGCTTTGGGCCCCGTATTCTGAGGGTATTTTCCATCCTCTTTTTCATGGCTCCTTGTCCCACCGCAGCTGTCCCCGTACAAAATCTGACTCTTCTCTCATTCCAGTTTGTTTCTATTTCATTTCTGAGGTTAGGGACAGAGCCCTCATGTATTTTCCATATGTATATTATTGTGTACCGCTCGCGCCTTCTTTCAAGAGATTAGAGTTCCAGAGATTGTAGTCGAGACCAGTAGTCTTCACCTTCCGTTTCCTCTATCTCAGACGTAAATGTCCTTTGTATACTTTCAATGCTTGCAATGTCTCTTTTTCTGTGTGGGCTTGTAAGTACTGAGCAATACTCAATTATTGGTAGGACTAGACTCTTCCATAATTTGAGCATGATGTTTGCTTTTCTGCTGCGGAAGCTCCTCCAGATGATTCCCATTAATTTTCTAGCCGTTGTGATTTTGATTTTATAGTACTCTCTGAATTCTGCATCAGACGACATTATTACTCCAAGATCCCTGACTTGTGGATTTGGTGTTATCTGTTTGGCTTGCGGAGTTTTGTACTCTTTTTTTTCTGTAGCTCTTTGTTATTACCATATCTTAGAAGTTGGAATTTTTCTTCGTTTAACTTCATATTGTTGTGTTCTGCCCACTAGAATAATGTTTCAATGTCGTTTTGTAGTTCTCTTATGTCATCTTCGTTCAATATTTCGTTACATATCTTTGTGTCATCTACGAAGCATAATACAATACTGTCCTTAAAATCTGCATCATATCTGCAATCATTATTATGAACAGCAAGGGAGCTAATACTGTCCCTTGTGGGACAGTGCTCACGACTTCCGAGGCTTCCGATTTAACTCCGTTTACCACCACTCTTTGCGTTCTTTGCGTCAAGAAATTAAATATCCACCTTCCTAGCTTTCCAGTAATTCCTGTATCCTTAACTTTGGGTGCTATGATTCCTTGGTCACATTTATCGAAGGCTTTAGCAAAGTCAGTATATATTACATCAATGTTTTGTCCTCGACACAAGGTTCCTAATATTTTCTCCTGGTGGTCTAGTAGCTGTGATAGGCATGATCTACCCACCCGGAAGTCATGTTGATTTGGGTTGTATAAGTCTTTTTCTTGTAGGTAGTAGGTAGTTTTGCCTCTAATTATGCGTTCAAAACACTTTATAAGGTGTGAGATGAGAGCCCTGGCCGATAATTTTTGGGCATTGCTTTGTTACTACATTTAAATAGGGGGGCAATGTTTGCGTTCTTTAAGGGGAGTGGAATTTGTCCTGTGTCGAATGATTTCCTCCATAGTAAGTATAGCGGTTTTGCAATACTCTCTTTGCATTTCTTCAGAAATATGGCACTCCATGTGTCTGGTCCTGGCGCTAAACTGTCTCGCATCTGTGATAAGGCCGTAATTACATCTCCTTCCGTGAACTCGAAGTCCATTAATAGGTTTGTGCCGGAATTTGTTCTTGGTTGATCTGTATCAATGTCGAAAAACTCGTCTGGATTTTCCACTTCCATCTCGGACTTAGGGGTGCTAAACACAGATTTAAATTGTTCCCTAAGCAGTTCACTTATTTCTTTCGGGTCATCTGTGTATTCGGCCTCCCCGTCTATCAACGGTCCAATACTCTCCTTACACTGCATTTTCCTTTTCGCAAAAGTGTAGAAGTATTTTCGATTATTTTTTATGTTTTCTGCTACCTTCTTTTCCTCCTTGTTTGTCTTATGTATGAATGTTTCCTATATGTCCATTTCTATTTCGCCAAGTTTTCTCTCTAGTTTGAGTCTCTTTGCATCAGTTCTGCATCTGTGGCTCAGTGTTTTACGGTTTGTCTTCGTTGCCTGAATAGAGTCCTGATTTTCCTCTCGAGCTTGCTACGTTTTCTTTCCTGTCTCTCTTGAATATGTTTCAGTATCATAGGTTTTACGTTTTCCCAATTTACTTTCTTTGATTTATGTTTAAGCCTTCAAATATTCCATCTGCCTCTCTGGGATGCGTCTTCGGACATCTGGGTGCTAACTTCAATTGTATATCGATGAAGTTATGGTCGGAGAACTTTGTGTGCGTTACTTTTATGTATATAATATATATATATACCGGGTGTCCGAGAATTATCTGTAAAATTTTTGGCTGTTATTAAAAGTCAACCATGAAGTGTAGAAATTCCATTGTTGTCTCATTTTACAGAGAATCTCATTAAGTTTTTTCTGATACCAAGTTTTGACAAGTTTTTTAGAAATTCCAGTGTGTCCGAAAATTATCTGTACAATTTCATCTTTTAATAAAATTCTTGATAACCAACGTAAAATTCTTAAACAAGATTATTTAGAATCTGTATTTTCAAAGTTTCTTTTATTAAAGTAACGTTGTTACAAACATTCGATATGTGCACCATCAGTGATTCGCCAAACATCCAATCGATAATCGAAATGTTGCCATGTACGCTGCAGCATATCCACATCAATTCGCTCAATAGCAGCTGTGATTCTTGCTTTTAAATCATTAATGTCTGTCACCCGCGTACAAAAAAGAAAAAACTTGTCAAAACTTGTTATCAGAAAAAACTTAATGAGTTTCTCTGTAAAATGGGACAACACTGGAATTTCTACACTTCATGGTTGACTTTTAATAACAGCCAAAAATTGTACAGATAATTCTCGGACACCCGATATATATATATATATATATATATATATATATATATATATACACCGTACATAATATATATATATATAAATATATATATAATATATATATATTTAATATATATATATATATATAATATATATTATATATATATATATATTATAATATATCTATATATATATATATATTATATTATATATAATATTATATATATGTAAAAATGAAAATGAATAATTCCTATATAATCCTTATATGGATCCTTATATTCATTGTCTTCATGCAGTACTTATGTTTGTATGGTTTTTATGTTTGAATGTTCATTTTTACATGAGAAACCAAAATCGCCGGAGCGAGTTTGGATAGAATTTCGATTTGTGCTTTCTATTGTGCTATTCTATTATGGTTGTCTTGCATCTAACCCTCGTCCCTAAATTTTATTAGATTATGCATGCACATTGCATATAGCAGGATTGGAACTCGTAGTTGTACTTCTTAGTCCTTAATACCCACTCTTTGTCTCTAATTCGTTTCTTTTAAATCCTCCCAATAATGACTTGTACTGTATGTACGAATTGAATAGCTGTGGCATATTGATTATGAATTGACGTATGAAAACGTTACACTTTATATCTCGTTATTTATATGTTATGGCCTGTCTGGTATGATGCAATATAACTATTATTCGACCATATTCATCCATACGTCCATATCTTATCTTGACCATTATCCTATACCAATTTTATTAAATATTAATTTTACTCGTATCAGTCTATGAAATGTGTGCAAAACTTTATGCCTCCATACCTGTTCGTTGAAAGTCGTGCAAATACGTTCCCATGTATTATTTTTTTATTTATTTTTTTATTATTTTGCCTCTCGCAATAAACTCGAAAATGCTTATGCAAGTGGTCAAATTCCGCTAACCACTGCAAAAACGAGCGCTTCTGAGATAAAATTCTCCTTTCGCTCTGATTCGAATTTATAAAAACATTATCATGCGTTATGTTATATCGTGTGTGTCATGTTGTATATAAATATATACCGTATGTGCCCATGTACTTTGTGTTGTACTAATAACCATATATAAATATAAAAACACTGTAAGAATTGTAAGTGACTAATGTACTTAATGATGTAATTAATGTACTTAATGATGTAATGTACTTAATGACGTAGTGAATGTACTTTAATGGAACTGTAATTAACGATAGTAAGTGAATGTGAATTAATTGATAATCGTAATTGTAATAAACCAAAATTACGACGTACTCAGTGATGTACTCAGCGATACTGTTATTATTATTTTAATTATTATTATTTTTTCGTTGGGATAAATTTTGATGTGCTTCTACTTTGCCAAATAAATGGTGACTTGCTCTTTTTAAAATTTCTTAATAACTTTTAGATTTAGCTTAATAATAAATCCTGAGAAACATTTTGCAATGTTCATAAATTGTATACATTCTCTCTTCGTTATAAAAGATGAAGTCATGTCTTGCCTTAGCATTTAATTGTAAATCTTAAACCTTTAATTTTTACTCATAAGCATATTTTAGTGTAAAGATGCATAGTTCAATTTCGACTTTTAGTTAACTTGGCAGATCATGATAACATCAGATCTGATAATACGCGGTTTAAGATAAAAATATGGCTTCATCTTCAAATATCTTGTTTATTCTTTTAAACATTACCACAGGTAAAAGATTTACTTTATTTTCAAATATTGTGGAAAAATAATGCAGCCTCTTCAACTTTTAATAATAATGATGTTAGTAGAATCGGGGTATATAAACCCCGATAATTTCTTCCATGTTTATTCTGATTCAAACTACGAGGCTGAGAGTTACCTGTAACATTTTAGCATTAAATTACAGTAAAAAAAAAATTCTTTCTCTTCTCCTTCGAGCCGTGCTCTCTTCAGAAAACTTAGGCATTAAAATCTCCCGATACGTTACAAGAAGAATCGGGGGGAACCCTCAGAGAATTTAATAACCTCTCAGAATCCTCCGAGCCACTAAAGAACAATTCGGAGAGTAGTATAGAAGAAACTACTGCCATAGACGAAGGGGTTAACAATTGGCGACCCTGCCAGGATTTTAACAAGTGGCCACTCTTTGGCCAAGATAGAAATTACCCTGCCCCAGGATAAGAAAGTGGCGACCTCTGCATCCAGGATTCTTCTACTCTTCCAGACCCTGGAACTAGAACCAACATCCAGTTGGCCAGCGTGTCACGACTTCCAGTTCGTCACACCCACCCTCGAACCGGTGTGTAACGACTCCAAGTTATCCACGTCTCGTCTTAGCTAGAAGAAGTAGCCAGCAAGACACGTCTTCAGGATACGTCTCTAAGGATTTCGCCGTAGAAATTTTGTTAAGTACAGAGTTTGTTTTTTTAAGTAATTTGTAAACAGTTGAGAAGAGAGCATTATTAACAGTTAACTAGTATTAAGTCAGAATTAACAAGAAACACAATGAACATTTCAGACACCAGTAATACATTTTTTTTATTGAAACAGTTATTTTCAGTTATTTTCACTATTATAGTTAGTATAGAATAATTTTATTTTATGTACCAAACATAATATTACTGTACCTTCGCGTACATTCGAGTGAAATGTGTTTACATTTCGCATTTTTGTTTACAATTTTTTTAAATTATTGAATTGAATTCACTTGCAAATTAAGAAAGAGTTTATAGAGTTATAGAGATACTTGAAGTAGTTTCGAGTCAGTTTTAGTTGCAAATCCGCTGCAAATCAGTTCCAATCAGTTTTAGTTGCAAATAAGTTGCAAATCAGTTTTCAGACAGTTTCAGTTGGTTGTAACCAAGAGGGACAACCAAACCCCAGAGATTAATAGTCTCCACTTGATAGCAGTTCAAGTGGAAGTCAGTTTCAGTTTCAGTAGACTCCACTGATAGCAGTTCAGTGCAGTCCATTTCAGTTAATTATAGTTAGTTGGTTGCTTCCAAGAGGGACAACCAAACCCAGAGAATAATAGACTCCACTTGATAGAGTTCAAGTGCAGTCAATTTCAGTCAGTTTCAGTTTCTGTCAGTTTTCAGTCAGTTTTCAGTCTCAAGACAGTTTTCAGTCATTTTGAAGTTTTCAGTCATTTTGAAGTTTTCAGTCATTTTGAAGTTTAAGTCAGTTTGAAGTGCAAGTCAGTTTTCAGTCAGTTCAAGTCAGTAGGTTGCATCCAGAGGGACAACCGCCCCAGAGATTTGTGGAAATACTTGATAGCAGTTCAAGTCAGTAAGTCAGTTTAAGTCAGTTCAAGTCAGTCAGTCAGTCAGATTCAAGACAATTGTAGTCAGTTGCGAGTCAGTTGTATTCAGTTCCAAGTCAGTTGTAGTCACTTTCAAGAAAGTTGTAGTCAGTCCCAAGACAGTTGTAGTCAGTTCCAAGACAGTTGTAGTCAGTTGTAGTCAATTGTAGTCAGTCCCAAGACAGTTGTAGTCAATTGTAGTCAGTCCCAATGCAGTTGTAGTTCAAGTCAAGTTCAAGTCAAGTTCAAGTCAGTCAATTTAATTCAACCTTTTTTTTTTGTTGTATAAGATAAAATTAAATTCAACCTGAATTGACCAGTTTCTGTCCTTAGTTCAACCATTTTTTTTTTGTTGTAAGAAGGAAATTGACCGATTTGTCTCCTTTTTGCATGCAGTTGTTGCGTATATAAATATATAGGTGAAATTATATATTTTCTTGTTGTAACAAAAACATATTTACAATTGTTTATAATGATTTTGCTAATTATTGTAATGTATATGTGATGATAATAGCTGTGTAATAATTAATCGATCATGTCCCAATGACCTTTTTAAATTACTATGCTGAGAAACATGCCGTCCCTCCGTTTTGTTTTACCTCCTTTAATTTTTGTTCTAAGCAGTGTGACAATCAGTCTTCCTAAAGAGCAAAGTGCTCACGAAAAGACGTATTGTCAATTTCAGACATATCTCCCCGCTTAGTCACTCAATTCCCCCGAATGTAGTACTCCAAACTTTGTTTTTTTATTTTTTTTATTTTAACACCCCAACCCCAGTTGAACCCAGTGTCAACCAGAGAAATGGTTCAACCGTGGTTAATTCTTCTTTGGCTCCAGTCAAACCACAGTTTAACCATTTGTTTCCTTTCACCCAGTTGGTCCAGAAACCAACCAGGAGCCTCTTTGGTACTGCGGAACATTCCTCAATATCAAATGTGATAATTCCAAAGTTGTTTTTTATTTTTTTTAAGAATATGGACCCTATAACCTCATGTTAGTTCATTATAGTTTATAATTGATGTCTATTTTCAATTTTTATTTTTTATTTTTTTTATTTGATTAATATTGAGTAATTGTCATTAAATTATTATTATACCATCTGTTAAGGTAACAAACGAAAATTATGGTCAATTTGACACAATGCTATATGGCTATGAATGTTAGTAGTCGAATTTAATGTGTGTCGAAATTCAATTTTAATACAGTGAGATTTACTTTCATTACTTGTAAGATCCTCTAAGTGCATTTTTTTTAATTACCTTAATATGTGTAACTGATTTAATTACGCAAAATCTATAACCCTAATTGAATTTTATTACTTTTGACACATACTCGAATTCACTCGTACCTCAAGTCACTTTTACATTAAAACTCATACGCATACATCATCATTAATACTACCTGTATTAGAACTGAATAATAATTCACTTAAACTTAAAGGATTTTATAATCGTACTCCCACTTTAAATTATTATACATTATTTTTAAACTGTTAATTCGAAAACCTCCCGAATCATTACACACAAATACACACTTGACCAAAGGTCTATACATCATCCATTACGTAATTCGATTTTTACCTACACTAGTCAATAAAATTAGTTTATTAACTGTACGATTATGATAACTAAATATTTGTAAAATTTAACAATATCATTGTTTGTCTAAATTAATGTATTAATCCTTTTACTCTGTTTGCAAAAAAATTAAGGTATTAATCTTTGAATTTTTATATTTTATAATAACTCTAAGCAAGTGTCATTAGGCCTGTTCAAAAATCAACGTTTTCTTATTTTCATAGGTTTCTGTACATTTTCCCATGCTGTTTGACCTGAAAAAGCCGAAATCACAACTATTTTGACCTAGGATGTTGGGAAGCATTGCCGCATGGAGCTTTAAATTTTCTGCCTTGAAATCGGCCAAAGCGCCAATTCCAGGGTCCCTTGAATTATGTTTTGCACTTTAACTTTTGATCTAAACAAGATAGAGCAACAAATTAGGTATCAAATGAAAGAGCATAAAATTATAAATAATAATAATAATAATAATAATAATAATAATAAATAATATAATTAATAATAATAATAATAATAATAATAATTATCTATCATTTTTCAGGAAACAACAGAAACTCAATCAGAATCTAGAAAACCATCTACAAGTTACAACTTCACAATGGCATTAAGCAAGGAGCTGAGGGAGCTCCGTGGGCGCACAGTTGATATCTCAGAACCTCCACGTACTGTCCACAGGCAGGTGTCAACTGGGCCATCTACCAGATCTCTCACTGAAACTTTCCTGGTTGGATACCCTTCAGCTTTTAGCATGGTTCCCAGCTTCCCACCAACAGACAGGCGTTCCAGTATTTCCTTAATCTTCAGAATTTACCGGAAAATGCAGGGAGGCCCATGGTTCAAGACCTTGCATATGAAACAGTTGAATCTATCATCCCATTCTGGCAGATCGCTAGGATCAAGACAATGACCAAGTACAACGCAATGAAGCTCTTCATGAAACTACATGAGAAACATCGTGCTCTGGTGAAAAGCAAAGGAAGAGCAAGTAACCCTGGAGGAAAAAGAGGAGCATTTGTGCTGGAATTAGACAGCCTGTTCGATATAGGATGCAATCCAGGAAATACAGAACAACAGACTGTTATCCAGAGAGAAGAAAGATGAGGATATCAGGTTCTACGAAGACCAAAAGACTGAGAGGAAAGGTCATATGTCTGGTCATGACAAGATTTTTGAGACAAGATCCCTGCAGCAAGCAGCGAGGAATGAAAGACTGCAGCATAGACAAGAACAAGGTAAAACTAATTACTTTGAACGTTACAAAAAGTTTTAAGTTTTACTCCATTGCGATATTTAGCATGTACTTAACAATTACTGTCTTAACATGTTGTACTATTTTACAGCTGCAGCAGAACAAGAGGCAGTTGTTCATGTGGATGACATTACCTGGGGTGACTCAACTGACAACGACGCTAACACAGAGGACATGGATTACCATCAGCCTAGTCCTGGATGTTCTCACCATCAAGACACTGTGACTAGTGTGACTTTGACGTTTCCAAGGAAGGTCATGGAATGTGATGTCATCTGCAATACAGCTGATCGTCTTGGTTTATCAGACAATCAAGTTACTGCCATGGTTTATGCCACCTTGAAAGCTGGAGGGGCTGATCTGGATAACTTCGTCATCTCAACCTCAACAACACGTCGCAACAGAATGCTGTCCAGGTATAATATCAGCCAGAGTCACATGTCCAAGTTTTGTGAAAACCCCCCACAGTACGCTGCTTTACACTGGGATGGAAAGTTGCTCAAAGATGTCTTGGGCAGTGAACCTGGAAGTACCTCAGAGACTTTAGCTGTGGTAGTGTCTGGTCCACCTTCATACACTGAAGGAAAGTTATTGGGAGTACCTGTCATCGACAATTCTTCTGGCACAGCTCAGGCTGAGGCTTCAATGGATTTACTGGAGACATGGGAACTTACGGATAATGTTACTGCCCTTGTTTTTGACACTACATCCAGTAACAGTGGAGTTCACAGAGGAGCTGCCAAACTGCTAGAGAAAATGCTGAACAAAAAGGTGTTTTATCTGGCCTGTCGACATCACATCCTGGAAATCCTAGTAGGAGCAGTTTGGGAGAAGCTGTTTGGGAAGGTGAAGGGGCCAGATAATCCCTGGTTTGAGCATCTGAAGGATGTTTGGACGGACTTGTCCAAGGAAAACCCAAGATGCTGGCTATCAACAGCAAATGGCTGAAGGAAAAGAAGAAGAACAGTGAAGAAATACTCCAAGACATTCTAACAGCAGAAGGCTTCCAAGAGCCGACTACAGGGAAATGGCTGAACTGACAGTCATTGTTCTTGGAGGAACGCCTCCTCGAGGTATTCACTGGAGTCGACCAGCGCCATTCATCAGGCCAGATGGATGGCCAGAAACCTGTAGTCCATGAAAATGCTGATGTTTGCAGATCAACTTCAGTACGACGAAGACACTGTATCAAAGCTGGAAAGACTCAACACCTTCCTTGCGCTGTTCTACACTCCTGTATGGATGATGTCAATGTCTGCTGCAGATGCTCCCGTGAATGATCTAAGTCTAATCCAGGACATGTTGAAGTACAAGAAAACTGACCCAGAGCTTGCTGATGCAGTACTTAATAAGATGGAAAACCACAAATGGTACCTGATGCAGGAAGTCGTGCCATTTGCCCTGTTCAGCAGTATATTGAGTGACACATTGAAGCACGACATTGCTGCCCAGTTACATGCCACTGAGAAGCCAGACAGCTTCAGAACAGGAAAGCCTCTATTCCAGAGAGTCACAGCTAAGACCACCCTGGTTGATCTCATTGGCCCAGAATCACATTTCCTGCTGGACACACTGAACATTGGATCCGAGTGGCTTCTGGAACCTGTCACGTCTTGGCCACAGAATGAGGACTACAGAAAAGCGTTGGACTATGTTAAGAATCTGAAAGCGGTGAATGACATTGCTGAACGTGGTGTCAAGATGATGAGCGACTTTGCAAATGTCATAACAACAGATGCCAAGCAAAGGGACTATCTCCTTCAAGCTGTGGAGTTCAACAGACGCCGCTTTGACAGCTTCAAGAAACAAACTCTCAACAACTGACTGTGTAAATGTCATTATGAAATTAATCATCATGTAATGCTTTCACTTCTTGATCGATTAGACTTGTGACAAAATGTTAATCTCAAATTTGTGTCATGAATAAGGCGCCTTGTCTGCCTTGAGTGTGAGAAAACGAATTTTGTGATATTTCTGAAAACTTTGTATGTACCAATGTGCCATTTCTTGTTCCAAGACTATCATAATTGTATAAGTTAGAAAGAGGATTAAAAACACTTTAATTTGGTGCCTATTTTGTTGCTCTATCTTGTTTAGATAAAAAGTTATAGTGCAAAACATGATTCAAGGGACCCCGGAACTGGTGCTTTTGGCCGATTTCAAGGCAGAAAAATTAAAGCTCCATGCGGCAATGCTTCCCAACAACCTAGGTCAAAATGGTTGTGATTTGCGGCCTTTTCAGGTCAAAAAGCATGGGAAAAAGTACAGAAACCTATGAAAATAAGAAAACGTTGATTTTTGAACAGGGCTAAAGTGTCATGTTAAAGATTTGATTACTGTGCATTGTAAATCAACCACCCGAACTCACTTGTTCTGTATAAAATTTGTATTGTAAAGAAAAATTCGTTATCATCTAATTTGAATTCGTTAGGATGTTATCTTCTTGTATTTTCTCAATTGTATTGTATTGTATTGTTGTGTTAATATCATTTTAGAGGGAAGAGCCCTGTAAAAATGAACAATAAATAATTCCTATATAATCCTTATATGGATCCTTATATTCATTGTCTTCATGCAGTATTTATGTTTGTATGGTTTTTATGTTTGAATGTTCATTTTTACATGAGAAACAAAAATCGCCGGAGCGAGTTTGGATAGAATTTCGATTTGTACTTTCTATTGTGCTATTCTATTAAGGTTGTCTTGCATCTAACCCTCGTCCCTAAATTTTATTAGATTATGCATGCACATTGCATATAGCAGGATTGGAACCAGTAGTTGTACTTCTTAGTCCTTAATACCTACTCTTTGTCTCTAATTCGTTTCTTTTAAATCCTCCCAATAATGACTTGTACTGTATGTACGAATTGAATAGCTGTGGCATATTGATTATGAATTGACGTATGAAAACGTTACACTTTATATCTCGTTATTTATATGTTATGTCCTGTCTGGTATGATGCAATATAACTATTATTCGACCATCTTCACCCATACGTCATATGGATCTTATCTTGACCATTATCCTATATCAATTTTATGAAATATTAATTTTACTCGTATCAGTCTATGAAATGTGAACAAAACTTTATGCCTCCGTATGTATATATATATATATATATATATATATATATATATAATATATATAATACACATATATATATATATATTAGAAATTATTTCACGAAAGTAACACGTGAAAAATATTTATGATGAATAAAACCACGAAGGAAAGGAAACACAAAATGGTGCTCAAGCGCTTTCGTCTAATGACATCCTCAGGAACACTGAAGTACATAAAAGGGTTACAGCCTATATATAGGTTACAGAAAAAATAAATAAATAAATAACATACATACATACATACATACATATATATATATATATATATATACATACATCTATCTATATATATATATATATATATATATATATATATATATATATGCAAAAAACGGAGAAGTAAAAATAAAAATAAAAAATTATTAAAGGATTAACAGAGAGGCATACAGATTTGTAAGGAAAAATATCGATTTTTAGCACAAGATCAAATGAATTATAAAAATACAAATTTATACTGGAAATCTGGCCGGGTTTTAACACTCTGCCTTTTATGGTCAAGTTTCGATATATATAAAAATAAAATGAAAATTAAAAGTTAATAAAGTAGCATACAAGTTTACCAAAGATTTAGCGTTCTACCCTTCTTATCTAAATCTGTTTTGAAGGAATTCAAAACAACAGGATCGAGTTGAAAAAGACCTTTGCTTATGTTGAAGTTATTTGAAAGTTGGATAATGGCAGACTCAAGATTATTTCTATTAACAATGTTGCTAGAGTGGAATAAAACTGAAGCATTATTCCAATCAATAAAGTGGGATAACTCTGACAAATGGACAAAAAGGGCACTGGACAACTGTCCTGTTCTAACGGAATATTAGGCATTGCTAATGTACTTAAACTTTTCGATATTAATGTAGTATTTTCATATAACAATATTGTGAAAAATATCATAGTAAAAAATAGCCCTACCAATAATTCAGGCATTATCTATAAAATTGATTGTAAACAATGTGATTCCTTTTACATAGGTCAGACGGGAAAGGATTTGCACACACGTATAAAACAGCATCAATATTCCGTTAGAACAGGACAGTTGTCCAGTGCCCTTTTTGTCCATTTGTCAGAGTTATCCCACTGCACTGTATTGATTGGAATAATTCTTCAGTTTTATTCCACTCTAGCAACATTGTTAATATAAATATTCTTGAGTCTGCCATTATCCAACTTTCAAATAACTTCAACATAAGCAAAGGTCTTTCTCAACTCGATCCTGTTGTTTTGAATTCCTTCAAAACAGATTTAGATAAGAAGGGTAGAACGCTAAATCTTTGGTAAACTTGTATGCTACTTTATTAACTTTTAATTTTCATTTTATTTTTATATATATCGAAACTTGACCATAAAAGGCAGAGTGTTAAAACCCGGCCAGATTTCCAGTATAAATTTGTATTTTTATAATTCATTTGATCTTGTGCTAAAAATCGATATTTTTCCTTACAAATCTGTATGCCTCTCTGTTAATCCTTTAATAATTTTTAATTTTTATTTTTACTTCTCCGTTTATTGCTATATATATATATATATATATATATATATATATATATATATGTATGTATATATATATATATGTATGTGTGTATGTATGTTATTTATTTTTTTTTTTCTTTCTGTAACCTATATATAGGCTTAACCCTTTATGTACTTCAATGTTCCTGAGGATGTCATTAGACGAAAGCGCTTGAGCACCATTTTGTGTTTCCTTTCCTTCGTGGTTTTATTCATCATATATATATATATATATATATAATATATATATATATATATATATATTTAATATATATACACCGTATATATATATATATATATATATATATATATATATATATATATTATATATATATATATATATAAGATATAGATATATAGAATATATATATATATATATATTAAAAATATTTCCTATGATTCAGAACTTTTGAAACACCCTGTATTTTATTTTGTTAATCGTATTTCACAAATATTAATACAAAACATTGTTTTACATAGATAAATGCGCCTCGGTGATGTAGTGGTTAGCGTCGCTGACTACGAATCCATCGGCTCCGGGTCCGAGATCCGACGGCAGCCGGCGCGCAGCAAAACCCAGCTGTTCATCCTTCCACACAATAAAGAAAGTGGTTGGTAGATAAATGGGTACCCTAGGTGGCCTAGTGGTTAAGACACTGGGCTGCTGGTGGGGCGTGGTTCGGATTCCACGTTAAACTGTAGGTCTAAGGTGGAGTGAAAAGCTTGACCTTCGTCAGAATGAACAATTCGGGCGGAAGCTAACCAAAGGTTACATAAAAACAAAAATTTTCTTTAAATTCTGGTTCAAGATGTTAATAAGAGCTAAAACCTAAATCTCTCAGGGTGGTGATCGGCTAACCAACAACAACAACAACACCTCCCAGCCGAGCAGAATTCTTTCGCGTAGTTCATCTATGTCTCTGATATTGGTACCAAGGATGTAAACTTTGGACTTCAGGGCTTCCCAAACACCATAATCTAGTGGTGAAACCCAATATGTGGCCGGCTAGTTGCCCCGATCTTTCGCCACTAGATTATGGTGTTTTGGAAGCCCTGAAGTCCAAAGTTTACATCCCTGGTACCAATATAAGAGACATAGATATAAGAGACATAGATGAACTACGCGAAAGAATTCTGCTCGGCTGGGAGAAGGTGTCTCAACGTTATGTAAACAGGTGTATTGATCAGTGGCATCCACGTTTGGAGGCCTGCGTTGAGGAAGAAGGGGCACACATCGAGCAACTTCTAAATTAAGACGAACAACATGCTAAGGTAAGCATCTATGAACTTTTGGAGCTCTAGTCCTCTTACTTTTTTAATATGACCGTTTACCTCTAAGGGATCACTTTTTTTACCCACCCTGTATATAAACTTTGGTAATCTTTAGTTAGCTTCCGCCCGAATTGTTCATTCTGACGAATGTCAAGCTTTCCACTCCCCCTTAGACCTACAGTTTAACGTGGAATCTGAACCATGCCCCATCAGCAGCCAGCGTCTTAACCACTAGGCCACCTAGGGTGTGTGTGTGTATATATATATATATATAAACTTTGATTGCATTTACCGCAATATATATATATATATATATATATATATGTGGTGTGTGTGTGTGTGTGTGTGTTTTACTACTATCAGTGAATCACTGATGAATGATAAGTCCAATTTAAAGTTACACAATTTGCGGTATTGTTATTCCCATCTTCTGTAATGAAGCAGGATTGACTGATCTTACGTAGCAGTTCGTTATAATAGAGCTGAGTGTTCGCTAAGGTGTTGGAAACTTTTGTCGTATGAAGAAAAGCAAGACCTATCATTTAATCAGTGGTGGGCACCGTTAACCAAAAAGTTAAATTCGTTAACCGCTAATCCGTTAACCAAAAAGTTAACTTCGTTAACCGTTAATCCGTCAATTCGTTAAACATGTAACGGAAGTTACCGATAAACCGTTAACGTTAACTTTTATTATAAAAAAAATGAAAAACACAATATATATATAATTAAATTTTCCCTCTTCTTCTCGTTCTCCATTTTGTCCATGAGATGCATGTTGCCCTTCATGAAAATTAGCATATCAAAGTTTTCATCAGACAGGGATGATCTCTTGGCCCTCAGGATGTCCTTGCCCATAGAGAACAAACGCTCCACTGCAGCACTGAAGGGGATGGCAGAGATACTAAAGAGTAAACAGCCTCTGGCGCCACACGCTCACATTTACTTCTCAACGCCATCTATTATCTCATAAAGAAACTAATTCACATTGGGACTTGAAAGTACCGGCAGGATCAACCGGGTAGAAAAATAATTATGGAGATTTTAAAGATGTGGTACCTAGAAGTACCGCCAGGACATAAAGAGTTAAGGTGAAAACGCTCCCATTGTAAGACATCAATTGACTTAATTTATGTCATCAAAGTGACATGAGAATTGAAATCTTACCTGATCAGTTTTATGGTTCTTGAAATGTATCAAGGAGACTACTAATAAGGTACTCACAGACATATTATAAATATACATGACTTACTTGACAACGATTATTTTTAAATATTCACTAGCACAAACATGTTGCGCAAGAGACAGACTGCAAATGAAACGAATGTAGTTATTTGTTGTAATTGTTACATATATATTATTGAAAGTGCCTTAAAATGCTCGTGATATTTCTTGAAAGAAGTTGAAACATTCAATTCAAATGGCAAATCTTTCCGCCTGATTTTACAGTCGACCATGTTTTGCTCAAACCAATGCCATAAATAACTACCATATTTGGTAAGACACAAATTGTGGCGACGGAAACAAATATATCGCCTGATTTTGCACTGCGGAAATGGAAATTCGTTCATCACTATTAACAGTGGCGGATTAATTGCGCACCTGCTCAGCACTGAAAATAATAGAAACTTTTAAACGTTTATTTATGAATTTTTTGGGTTAACGGACTTGAGTTAACGGAAGTTAAATGTAACGGAAGTTAATTAGTCCGATAATGATTTTCAAAGTTAACTTAAAAGTTAAATCGTTAACGAAAAAGTTAGCTTCGTTAATTAACGATTAACGGATTAACGGTTTGTGCCCAGCTTTGCATTTAATGAACATCTATTTGTAATGTTTACTGGTTCATCGTATTATAACAAATCGCTATATGGATGGTCAATCCTGGTTCATTACAAAAAATGGGAGAAAGAAGGTGGAAAATTGAGTAAGTTTAAATTGAATTTCTCATTTCTCAACGTTCAATGATAATAGTGACAAGGAGTACTGAAAGTTTTGCAAATAAAATGTTCACTGAAGATTGAAGGAGTGGTCTTGTTCTTCCATATATATTATATATATATATATATAATATATATATACACGTGTGTGTGTGTGTGTGTGTGTGTGTGTGTGTGTGTGTGTATAACATGCTTTTTCTATGCTATAGGAAATCTGTTTATTTATTTAGAAAATAAATATATAGTTTCAATAAATTATTTGTTATATGTTGTAAAAAACAAAATATTCTGTATATATAGTTTAATTATATAAAATAGATTTTCTTTTAATTAAACTTAGGCCTACAAGCTACACATTGGCTTAATAATTATTTTCAACTTCTTTCATATTTCAAATATAAAATATAAATAATTATGTAGCCAATAAAATGCCTGATAAATGTTATAAAAACAGAAAAATATGCAGTATGCGTGTAAAAATTTTAATTTTTTTAGATTAATTAATGTTAGGCCTAAGCCATAGCGTTCGTGCCAAAATTTAATTTATCTTTTATATCGTTTCGTTTGGACCAAATGAAAGAGACATTTTTTCTTCTATATTAATAAAGGTTAGGTTAGGTTAGTTGAAATCTCAGGTAGAATAATAGCGCCTAAAACCATATGCATTCAAAAAATGGTTTACGCCAACCGAAACGATAGAAAACGAACACATTTTGGCGCAAACGCCAGACCACCATTTCTGAAACTCTATGAAAGTCGGCTACCCACACTCTTCTTTTATTTTTTTTTGGAGTGTTTTCGTAATGTGACCGATATTATTTTGCTGAAATCAATTTAAATTCAACACTTTTAATCTCCCGAATCGAAACTAAATTTAAATTTTACAAAAAGAATAGAAAACGTTTAATTTTTGTATTTTTTAAATGTCAAAGTTTGCCTATATTTTAAACTAAATCCTAAAAGAGAATATGGGGTTATTCCGGGTTGTTAGTATGAAATCCGTCGCACGTCAGGATCCAGACTTCTGTCAGCCTATTGGTGAACCCTGTCTTGGAGGTTATTTAATATTTTCAACTCTCTTCTACGTTTTGAATAGTAAGGAGCAATGAAGAACAGAAAAGTATGCCATATTCAAAATCTAACCATGGCACACCATGATAGGCTATAATTAAAATACTTATTAATATGTAATTAATTAATGTTATAAATTTAACTAATAACTACTCTTAATCATCATGAACTCGAGTTTATATGATCTTATGATATGACCAAAGAAGGTTTCCTGAATTATTTAACCCTTTGAAGTTGATATATCTTATTAGGTATTTAATTATATCACACTTGAATATAATTTTAAAGATCTTGTTTATCTATATTAAAAATTAATTATAATAAATTACTCTTAAGATCTAACACTAAGAATTAATATAATAATTCTAAGATATGCGCCTCGGTGGTGTAGTGGTTAGCGTCGCTGACTACGAATCCATCGGCCCCGGGATCGAAACCCGGTGAT
Source organism: Bathynomus jamesi (assembly GCA_023014485.1). Taxonomy (NCBI): domain Eukaryota; kingdom Metazoa; phylum Arthropoda; class Malacostraca; order Isopoda; family Cirolanidae; genus Bathynomus; species Bathynomus jamesi. The sequence goes on from JAJOZX010001602.1 coordinate 739,197, forward strand.
GGCAGGCGATGCGCAGCAAAACCCAGCTGTTCATCCTTCCAGACAATAAAGAAATTGATAGGTAGATAAATGAGTATCCTAGGTAGCCTAGTGGTTAAGACGCTGGGCTGCTGGTGGGGCGTGGTTTGGATTCCATGTTAAACTGTAAGTCTAAGGTGGAGTGACAAGCTTGACCTTCATCAGAAGGAACAATTCGGGCGGAAGCAAAACCAAAGTTAACCAAGGTTATGACGAAAGGAGGTTGTTTTGCTTTGTTTAAGCAATTTTAGATTTAGGTTTTAAATAAAACTAGTACAGTTCCCGCCTCTTCGCTGACGGTTAGACAGGCTAAACTACAAAAAAAGAACCCAGCCGTGAAAATTTTGAGCTTCACATTGTGTCAACATTTCTGAATCTGGTATCTCCCAAAACCTCCTCACCCCCATTCATACAACTTGGGGGCTAACCCCCTCCCCCATTACCCCCACCCCTCCCCATTACCCCACCCATCCCCCATTACCCCCACCCCCACCCTTCCCCCATTGCTGAACTACAGAAAAGAACACAGTCATGAAAATCTTGAGCTTCACATTGCCGCCCGTAATACAATTTCTGAATTTTTTTTACAATTTCTGAATTTTTTCTCACAATTTTTTCTCACAATTTCTGAAAGTGTGACGGACAGACGGACAGACAGACGGACAGACAGACAGCTCTCTTATTATAGTATAGATTAGTTTTGAGCAGTTTTTCAAAAATACAGCAACAACAAAGAGTTTTTTTTAAAGGTTGATTTTTTTTTCCAAAATATCGAACCCCTCTCTCCAAAAAAAACACGTCGCATCATTTTATATAAACTCGTATCATATATATATATTATATATATATATATATAAAATCATCCTGTATATTATATGCAGAACAATACATCTATACAAATTATTCTAAACTCGTTCGAAACAAAGAATACAGTATATTAAAAAATTTGTGGGTGTATATATATATACTCTATATATCTTTCTATTAATATAGAGTAAAATTTTCTCGCGAATTTGCAATTAAAAATAATAATATCTAAAAAAAAACTTAAAACTCTTTTTTCCTAAAACAGAACTTCTGCAGTCGGCGCCAAAGTTAGTGTAGAAAAAATGCCTTACCCCTATTTTCTCATTATATTCTGCAGGAAAATTCTTTCTAAAGATATAAAAAAGTTCTCAAAGAAAAACCAACCCCGTTTTTATATAAGACAGAATCTGCCTGCAACGGGTAGATAAAGCTTTGTCTAAAATGTTCAGTATTATGAGGACAAACATTGTTGTTCCTTGTATACTTTAGATGTGTGTGTGTGTGTGTGTGTGTGTGTGTGTTGTGTGGGTGTGTGTGTGTGTTTCAGTGGGTGGTTGTATGTGTGTGTTAAATTTTCCTTCATTCTGAAACGAATTAAGAGAAGATATAGGATATTTAATAACATGAAAAAGTTATGGTACGTTACACATGCATATATATATATACTGTACTGTAGAGTAGATACAGTAGAATATGCTGATAATGAAGTTTGATAATGCGGTACGCGAATAAAACGGCAAAAATATGTCGGACAATTATTTTTTATTACGCGAGTTAAAACACGAATAACGCGTTATTTTAAGCTAAATGGTCCAAATTCGAGCCAGTTTTAGCACCCGCGGGCAGACGAGAGCAAACGTGAGCCGAGATCGTGAGACTGAAAGAGTGACGTGTAGTGACATGTTAGTGTTATAGTTTATATCTTACTAGCAAAAGTGGGCCCTACGGGCCCATCTAGCCAGACCTGCGGTGCTGGGACCGCAGAACCCCCCAATTACTGGGGAGTCAATTATTCGGTCAATAAAACTATAGAAAAGAACCAGCCAAAAAAATCTTAAGCTTCACAAATCTTGATACAATGGGTTCGGATGTGAAGCTTAAGATTTTCATTGCTGCGTTCTTTTCTATAGTTGTATGTTGTTGTTGTTGTTGTTTAGCCGATCAGCCCACCCTGATCGAGCAAGCCGGCGGCACGCAGGTAACCGATCGCCCTCTCCGGAGTGGACCAGAGGTTCAGCGCACTCGTGATGTTGTGTTGTGTTCGTTGTTGTGCTAGAGTGGTACAGTCCGTCATAATGTGTTCAATTGTTTGTGGTGTGTCTTGGCACAGGTGGCAGGTGTCGTCTATGGAGTTGTCTAGTCTGTGTTTTATATGTCCGTAAGTTGGGGTGATGTCCACATCGGAATCGTGCTAAGTTAACTCGATCGATCTGCTCAGGCTGATCTCTGACCTGTTAATGGGCGGCGGCTTCGCACCTAGGACCGCATTCGGACCGAGTCGTGTCAGTGCTTTGTGGGTTAGTGTGTGTGTATGTGTTTTCTGTACTGTGTGATGTCTGTGGGGCGTGGTATGGAATGGAGTATTTGGTTATAATGTCTCTCTGGTGTTACCTTAATGGTGCGAGGTGTTGGTGCATGATTGTACATGTAGTGGCAAGGGTGTTGTGGGTTAGTTGTCGCTGCTGCCATGAATTGTGTTCCCCTCATGTCTAAATGTTCCCTAACTTTTAGTATTTTTGTTTCTGTGTGCAGGTGTTCTATTGGTGTTGTTTGAGTGCATCCTGTAATGATACGAAGTGCGTTGTTTTGTATTGTTTGTAAGGTGTTTATGTGTGTGTTTGAGATAATGGGTGCCCAGCATGGGCTAGCATAGTCCATAACTGAGCGAATATATTGTTTGTAGATGAGTGATGTTGTTTCCTGCTGGTGTCCAAAGTTTGTGCCTGTTAGTACCCTAAGCGTCTGAACAGGTAGCGAGAACAACGTGAAAAAAGTGTTAGCAGCTGACGAGGAAGCTTCTAAACAGTGGCTGCATCCTCCAGCGCAGGACACGTCAACGCGAAGAGGTGACGTCAAACCAAAACATCAACGCGCTGGTGGCCAAACTTCCTCAAATCTCCGTGCAGCGGGCTGTCTACGGTTGGCCAGACTGGCAGTCGACGGCCTGTTGCGTGGCACGGTCAGAGTGCCGATCGGCTCCCGGGGCCGGACCTATTCTCTATAGTTGTATTGACCGAATAAGTGAACCCTCAGTAAGTTGAAACAAAGCAAAGCACATTTATATCTATGTTCAGAATCGCAGACGGACAGACAGGACTCCCTTTTTATAGTATAGAAGAACATTTTTTATTTGCATTCAGATATCGATTGTGTTGAACTATTATTATTATTAAATATACTAGTACAGTTCTTACCCCCACCCCTCCCCATTACCCCACCCATCCCCCATTACCCCCACCCCCACCCTTCCCCATTGCTAAACTACAGAAAAGAACACAGTCATGAAAATCTTGAGCTTCACATTTCCGCCCGTAATACAATTTCTGAATTTTTTTTACAATTTCTGAATTTTTTTCTCACAATTTTTTCTCACACTTTCTGAAAGTGTGACGGACAGACGGACAGACGGACAGTTCTCTTATTATAATATAGATTACAGTTTAATATTACTCTAATATTTTAGGTAAAAAAGTCCCATGCTTTGGGGGCTTCGGAAACTAACTTATTTTTCCATTGGAACTTTAACAATAGATAATGCGGACCGCGATATCGCGGGGGCCTCTCGGAATGTAACCCCGCGTTATCAGCTTATTTTACACTCTATTTATCTATGTATCTATCAATAGACAGATACATATCTATATAGAGTACACAAAAAATGTGTTTACATTCACGCAAAAGATAAAAGCAGTATTTCTGCTAAGCTGACTCCCCCCACCTCCCATTCTTCCAGTCACGCAACCCTGAAACAATAACTGCCGATTCGACCAAGACATGAAAACGATTATTTAGTTCATAAATAACAAAATCAACAATTTACTTCTTGGGAAAGTGTCTTACACTGTTGTCTTACGTTCATTCTGATAGCTATATCGTTCTTTTATTGTTCTGATACATACAAAGGAATTTACTCTTGTTATCTCATTACCAAGTGTGTAATACTGATTTCGTTGTGAAAGTAAGATACGTTAACAGAGCTTCGAGTTAATGAAGACCACAAGGCACACTGTAGGTTATTACGTAAAGGCGTCAGTAAGTGTTAACAGATCTGAAATAAGAGAAGAATATATATATATATATATATATATATATATATATATATATATATATATATATATATACTATATATACTATATGTACTATCCGAGTGTTTTGGCTCCTCTTGCGGGGTGAGACAAGGCTTCTTGCTCTCCACTATGCTGCTTAATGTGTATATTGACGGATTAATTGCTTCACTTAACGAGGCAACAGTGGGATGTTGTATAGATAACACAAGGATAAATAACTTAGTTTATGCCGATGATATGGTGTTAATAAGTCCCTCTGTTAAAGGTCTGGATCGGCTACTAAAAGTCTGCAAAGAGTATTCGCAGAAACATGATATTCTTTTTAATGTTACAAAAACAAAGGTTATGCAGTTTCATCCTAAAAGCGGTAATCATCCAGCTGATATAAGGTTTAAAATGAATGGTGAGGTAATTGAGGAAGTACAAGAGTTCAAGTATTTGGGTCAAACTATTACCAGCTCCTTGAGTGATGACTCGGATATAAGAAAACATTCTCGAAGCCTGTGTGCTAAAACGAATATGACCATAAGGAACTTTCGATTCTGTACAAGTGAAGCTAAAGACACTCTCTTTCGTACTGTTGGTTTACGTCGTCGTCGTTGGCCTAGGCAAGCTACGGCTTGGGACCGTAGCGCATCTATCCGGTATAGGTTAACCTGGATGATGTAGCCATAAGCACTCCGCTAGTTAAGTGCCAACCCAGTGATTATCTCACTAGCCGTATTGAGTCCGTTAGGCGAAACTGCGACAGTACCAAAGGTGGAAAATATAACCATTGGTTTTCTATTATTTATTTGTAAAATGGACATGGTATTAGATTAAAATAAATATTTGAATATAAATAATTAACTGACAATTGTGATATATAATTAATTATGTTTACATACATAAAATAATATAGTACATAAAATTAGTATTAATGTGGTTCACAATTGAATTATGATGGGTAACTAATTTAAAATGAATTTATATCTATTCCGAAATTCAAGACGGTAAAATTAACATTTAACTTGAAACTAAATAGAGTATTCACTACACACTCCCCCACCAGAGAGGAAGTTCAAAGAGTTCCGAACGACACAGATTTCCTCTGGACCTTTTTGGTAGCTACATGTACCTCACTTAAGGTTGATTCCAAAAACGCAGGCTTAAGACGATCGATAGAAACCTTGTCGACCTTGGAACCGCGCTGGATGAGGAATGATTTGCGCGTACGTCGGAGAACTTCATAGGGTCCGTCATATGGACATTGGAGAGGCCGTTTTGGGACAGGTACACGAACGAAAACGTGGGTGCAAGACTGGAGGGCTGGGGAAACAAAGATGTTCTGTTGGCTAGTCAATCGAGGGGGAACAGGCTGAAGGGACTGCATGTGAGAGGAAAGTGTTTGAGCGAATTCCGTAGGATCACATGACTTATCCCCTGCAGTGAAGTAGCCACCTGGTAGCCGCAGTGTTGTTCCATAGACTAGTTCAGCCGCTGTAGTCTTCAGATCACTCTTAAATGCAGAGCGAATACCAAGCAAAACGAGTGGAAGCTTATCCATCCAATGGGAGTCTCGTGACACATAAGGGATGACTTCAGCTGGCGATGGAAGCGTTCGACGAGGCCGTTAGCTTGCGGATGATACGCACAGGTATGCGCATGTACTGTACCAACAAGCTGGTAAACTTCTTCCAAAGCGAAGACTCAAATTGGCGACCTTGGTCAGTGATGACTTTTGTCGGCAATCCAAATCTTGATACCATCCATGAAGAAAGGCTCTTGCAACAGTGTCCGCTTGGATATCAGGAAGTGGGATGGCTTCAGGCCATCTGGAAAAGCGGTCGAGACAGGTGAGCAGATAACGTTGGCCTTGAATCACTGGAAGAGGGCCAACAATGTCTACATGAATTACTTCAAATCGCTGGGATGGGGCGGAAATGCGTCAAAGGGGGACCTGGTGCGCCTTTGGACTTTGGCACGTGGCAGGCAAGGCACGTTTTGGTCCAATGTTTGACATCCTTCCGCATCGAGGGCCAAACAAAGCGAGAGGTAACCAGTGTTGCGAAGCACGGATACCAGGATGGGAGGGCTTATGAAGATCCGTGAAGACTGCTTGTCTGTGACATGGAGGGACATAAGGGCGAATAGCAGCTGTTGATACGTCGCAATAGAGGGGCACAGACAATCCTGGCATACTCATTTTCTTGAGGGAAAGTGAGTGAGTGGAGTCTTCTCTGAGCAGGTCTTGTAGTTCCGTATCCCTATCTTGATCCTGTGCAATAGCATTCCACAGTGTAGAGCTGAGGGTAACAGAAGTAATCTCTATTCTTGAAAGTGCATCCGCTGGAGTGTTCAAGACACCTTTGATGTGGCGGATATCTGTGGTAAATTGCGAGATATAATCGAGTTGCCTGATGACTCTGGGAGAGTGGTTACAGCTGTTTTTATTGAAGACAGTGACCAAAGGTTTGTGGTAGGTAAAAACACAAAAATCTCGGCCTTCAAGGAAATGTTGAAAATGCTTCACGTTTAAGTAAATAGCAAGAAGTTCACGTCCGAAAGCACTATAACGCGTTTGGGCTGGCTGCAGCTTTTTTGAGTAAAACGCGATGGGTGCTTGTTGACCGTTAATGGTTTGTTCCAACACTCCACCGATCGCAACATCTGATGCATCGACCGTCAGAGTTAGGGGGCATCACTGATAGGAAATGATAAAGACAATGCACTATTGATAGCATTTTTGGCATTGTCGAACGCCTGTAAACTATCGCTACACCATAACAATTTCGTTACCTTGCGTTTGTGTGTGATCATAGCGTGTAGAGGAGCAAGAACACTAGCACAGTTTTTAATGAACTTGTGGTAATAATTTACCAAACCTAGAAACCGACGTAACTCACGCTGATTATTTGGCATAGGGTAATTTTTTATCACTTCACACTTGTCCTGAAGGGGGGTAATTCCGTGCTGCGAAATCGTGTGACCAAGAAATTCCAAGGTTGGCTGTGCAAACACACACTTAGATGCATTAATAGTAACACCGTATTGTTCTAAGCGTTGAAAGAGGAGTGAAAGATGTTCCTTATGTTCCTCTTCCGTTGAGCTGGCCACAAGCAAATCATCGATGTAGGCATAAACAAAGTCTAAGCTCTGGTGACCTCATCTATAAACCTCTGAAAGGTTTGCGCAGCATTCCGTAGCCCGAACGGCATCTTCAAAAATTCGAATAACCCAAATGGTGTACAAACTGCAGTCTTGGGAATATCCGAAGGCTCTACGGGAATGTGGTGGAAAGCCTTACAGATCTATTTTACTGAAGATAGATTTGCCGTGGAGAAGAGAAGTAAAGTCTTGGACATTTGGTACCGATATCGGTCCGGGATGGTTGTCGAATTCAAAAACGGTAATCCCCACATGGTCTCCAGTCTCCTGACTTCTTCTGGACCAGGTGTAGGGGAGAGGACCAACTGCTTTTGGAAGGTCTTATTATCCCAAGATCCAGCATAAGCTGGAATTCCGATTTGGCAGCTTTCAGTTTGTCCGGGGCAAGACGTCTGGGTTTTGCAAACACAGGGGGACCTTTTGTTGTAATGTGATGGGTAATGGTGTGCTTAATGGTATCACCCATCTGCATCGGTTGAAGAATTCCTGGATATCGCTGGAAAAGGCACTGGTACATGGAATTAGGGGGAACGAGGGAAAGTGCAGAGTTCGAGGCGTCCGGAAGGGCAACCTGTTTGGCAAGAACAGAAAGCAGTGTGGCCTGGTCGCATAAGCGTCGCTTGTCAAGATCCACCAGGAGTTTTGAAATGCTGGAGGAAGTCAGCGCCGATTATGGGATGCCGCACTTGAGCACAGATGAAAATCCACTTGAAGGATCGGTGAAGGCCCAAGTTTAGTTCACGCGACTGAGTACCGTACGTGGGTATGCGTGAACCGTTAGCAGCGTATAGAGGCGGAGATTCCGAGTGCTTATGACCAGATTTTTGAGGGAATACACTGACTGACGCTCCGGTATCGACCAAGAAATTGATACCAGAGTTCCTGTCCTTTATGAATAACAGGTTGGCAGTGCGAGTACTAGACGCCATTAGGACTCGCTGCTGGGGTTTTCCGACGAAAAATTGCAAGGGGAGATGCACTTCCTAGCCTTCTTTCCAAATTTCGAGTGGTAGAAGCAGATCTTCCCGGAACTCGAACGATGCCTCTTCGTAAATCTTGACCGAGAATGGCTTCTTTGCCGTTGATTTTGTAGCAGGAGAACAAACGTGGTTGAGTTGTTGACTTAACTCTTTCACTTTCAACTCCAGTTCCGATTGTGTGTTCACGTTGTTGACCGGAGCTGTGTCAATCTCCACTACTTTGTCGGCAGTTGCTGCTAGTTTATCAACTGGAGTAGCAGGATCCATAGTGGCCAAGACACGCTGAGCTGATGGAGGAAGTTTCTGCAAGAACAACTGTCTAAAGATGTCCGTATCGAAGGTTTGTGCGCGTTCGCCTAGAGCGCACTGCATAGCCCTCAGCATTTGAGTGGGCTTACGGTCTCCAAGTTCTTCTTTTGAGATTAACTGATGTAGTTTCTCACGCTCGGAGACAGTGGTGCGGCACAGGATGGCAGACTTCAGATCGTTGTATGGGTCCTCACTCGTGGAAGTAGACACGATGACGTCACGGACTTCAGAGATGATGCTCGCTGGTAGAGAGGACAAAACATGATCGTATTTCGTCCTGCTAGCGGTGATCCTTCCCAAGTTGAATTGTGATTCCACTTGGTGGAACCAATAAATGGATCACCCGGCCAGAAGACGGGAGCTTTACGCTCAAGTGGGAGATGGCACCAGCGTCGTCAGGCATCTTCTCCTATGCTTGCTGACGTACAAGCAAGACGACAAGTTACCAACGAAGGAGTGGAGGTTGAGACGAGCGCAGGCACAGAGCGCACGGGCAGGGGTGAGGGGCAGAGGGCACGAGCGACATTACAGTCTGGTCCTAGTCGCTCGGGTGAAGGGGGTGGTGGGCATGAACGACGTTACAGTCTAGTCCTAGTCGTTCGGGTGAAGGGGGTGATGGGCACGAACGACATTACAGTCTAGTCCTAGTCATTCGGGTAAAAGGGGTAATCCAGCTCCGGGGTCACCAATTGTTGGTTTACGTCGTCGTCGTTGGCCTAGGCAAGCTACGGCTTGGGACCGTAGCGCATCTATCCGGTATAGGTTAACCTGGATGATGTAGCCATAAGCACTGCCGCTAGTTAAGTGCCAACCAGTGATTATCTCACTAGCCGTATTGAGTCCGTTAGGCGAAACTGCGACAGTACCAAAGGTGGAAAATATAACCATTGGTTTTCTATTATTTATTTGTAAAATGGACATGGTATTAGATTAAAATAAATATTTGAATATAAATAATTAACTGACAATTGTGATATATAATTAATTATGTTTACATACAATAAAATAATATAGTATACATAAAATTAGTATTAATGTGGTTCACAATTGAATTATGATGGGTAACTAATTTAAAATGAATTTATATCTATTCCGAAATTCAAGACGGTAAAATTAACATTTAACTTGAAACTAAAATAAGAGTATTCACTACAGTACTTTCTGCAGTAATATATACGGACAGCAACTCCGGGTGAATTATAAAAAAGGTTCTGGCAGAACCCTAAATTTGCTGTACAACAGGTCTTTTAGACTCTTACATAAATTACCCCCGAGATGCTCAGCTTCGCAAATGTTTGCTACCCGCAATGTCCCGAGCTTCCCGGAGGTAACAAGACGTGCTCAATACAGTCTAATGCAAAGAATTAAAAAATCAACCAACCCGATCATCCAAGCTATCCATGAGTCCTGCCATTTATCCTCTAAGGCAGTGGTGCACAAACTTTTTTGATGTGAGGGACAAGCGAAGAAAATAACTAAATGTATTAGCCTACTTACTTTCCATCTAAGTCATAAATTGGGTCACTTTTATATTCTAACTTTTTCATTGAATTGAAAAGACCCGTGGGGCCACTGAAAAGACCCGTGAGGGACACATTTGGCCCGCGGGCCAGGGTTTGTGTATCACTGCTCTAAGGCCTAAGCTATGGAATTCTTGGTACGAAAACGTCTGTCTGTAGCTCCACTTAACTTCGACATTACAGTATTATTTCTAATCAATTGTATATACTTTTATCCTTAGTGTTGAACTGTCATTGTATTAATAATATTTGTCATATGGACTATAGTCTGCCAAAAACCTTTTCATTTTCATTTCATTTTCATTTTCATATATATGAAAATGAAAATGAAAATGAAAAGGTTTATTGGCAGACTATAGTCCATATGACACATATTATTAATACAATGACAGTTCATATACTAAGGATAGAAATATATACAATTGATTAGAAATAATACTGTAATGTCGAAGTTAAGTGGAGCTACAGACGGACGTTTTCGTACCAAGAATTCCATAGCTTAGACCAGTGCTCTTCAACCTGGGCGGTACCGCCCACTAGTGGGCGAAGGATCTCATTAATCTAAAGGTAATTGCAATTAATTTTATTGTTTTATGCAGGGTATATAACTTTTAGTTTGAGTTTTTGCATTTTTAATTTTGGTTGGCGATACGGAGATTCAAAAGTTACAAAAGTGGGTGGTAAGCATAAAAAGGTTGAAGAGCAGTGGCTTAGACTTTAGAGGATAAATGGCAGG
>JAJOZX010001602.1:752500-790000 GCA_023014485.1 Bathynomus jamesi
ATTCATTTGATCTTTTGCTAAAAATCGATAGTTTTTCCTTACAAATTTGTATGCTCCTCCCACAATCCTTTAATTTTTAATTTTTATTTTTATTTCTCCGTTTATTGTATATATATATATATATAAAATATATATATTTTCTGTAACCTATATATAGGCTGTAACTCTTTATGTACTTCAGTGTTCCTGAGGATGTCATTAGAAAAAAGCGCTTGAGCACCATTCTGTGTTTCCTTTCCTTCGTGGTTTTATTCATCATATATATATATATATATATATATGCGCCTCGGTGGTGTAGTGGTTAGCATCGCTGACTAGGAATCCATCGTCCCCGGGTTCGAGACCCGGCGACAGCCGGCGCGCAGCAAAACCCAGCTGTTCATTCTTGCACACAATAAAGAAAGTGGTTGGTAGATAAATGGGTACCCTATGTGGCCTAGTGGTTAAGACGCTGGGCTGCTGATGGGGCGTGGTTCGGATTCCACGTTAAACTGTAGGTCTAAGGTGGAGTGAAAAGCTTGACCTTCGTCAGAATAAACAATTCGGGCGGAAGCTAACCAAAGGTTAACCAAAGGTATACCTTTCCTTTCAACCTTACATGTTCTGTGCGATGATTCCTCATTTCACGAAGGTCAAGCTTGTCGCCCCTTTTCTCGAGTTCGCCTGGTGAAGTAGTGAGTTGGTTTCTTGTACTCTCCACCTCACATAGCCAGGTACGCCCGGCACATCGGGGATTGTTCTGAGCCAGGTGTCTAATCTTCTTTTGAAGACGTCCAACGCAAAGGTGTGCCTTAGGTCTTTGGGCAGCTGATTAAACAGTTTTGGTCCTCTCACAACAAAACTATTTTCTTTCAGGGTTAAGGATGTTCCCTGTCTAGCCTTTAATTTGGGAACACGACACAGGCTTCCTTTTCTACTTTCCACTGTTGTTTGCGGAGTTCCAGGGTTCAGAGTTAGATTAGGGGCTAGTTTCTCGATTATTTTCCAAGTGTAAATAATGATGTATCTCTCTCTTCTCCTTTCCAGTGAATATAGGTTTAATTCGCGTAACTTTTCGCGTAACGGGACAGTCGTCCAGTGCCCTTTTTGTCCATTTGTCAGAGTTATCCCATTGTATTGATTGGAATAATGCTTCAGTTTTGTTTCACTCTAGCAACATGTTAATAGAAATATTCTTGAGTCTGCTATTATCCAACTTAAAAATAACTTTAACATGAGCAAAGGTCTTTTTCAACTCGATCCCGTTGTTTTGAATTCGTTTAGAATGGATTTAGACAAGAAGGGTAGAGTGCTAAAACTTTGGTAATTTTCCCTTATAAATTTGTATGCTCCTCTTACAATTTTTATTTTTCAATTTATTTATATTTTTTATATTTTTTGTGACCTATATAAGTATATATCATTCAGGCATTATCTATAAAATTGGTTGTAAACAATCCATTTGATCTTATGTTGAATTTTGGCAAAGTGCTAAAATTGGTAGTTTTCCTTACAGATTTGTATGCTCCTCCCACAATTTTTATTTCTATATTTCTATATATATATATATATATATATTTTTTTTTTGTAACCTATATATAGTCTTGAACTCTTTATTTACTTCAGTGTTCCTGAGGATGTCATTAGACGAAAGCGCTTGAGCACCACTCTCTGTTTCCTTTCCTTCGTGGTTTTATTCATCATAAATATTTTTCACGTGTTACTTTCGTTAAATAATTTTCATATATATATATATATATATGTATATATATATATATATATATACATATATATATATATATATACAGATATATATAAATAGATAGATAGATAGATAGATATAAATCTAATAAATTTAATGAAAAGCGTCTATATACGTTTTCAAAGAGTTGTAAAAACCTTTCAGTTTTCAGGTCACTCCATTAACGATTTAGTAATTTTGAAGTCATCCATAAAAGTCGTGTATAAAATATACTATTTTAGCCTTTTTTGATATGTAGTATATGTAGGATAACAAAAATCAATTTGTATTTTTTATTTTTCATTATTGAGATTTTGATTAATCTGTCCCCATTTTTATAACCTTTGGTAACCTTTGGTTAGCTTCCTCCCGAATTGTTCATTCTGACGAAAGTCGAGCTTTTCACTCCACTTTACACCTACTGTTTAACGTGAAATCCGAACCACGCCTCACCAGCAGCCCAGCGTCTTAACCACTAGGCCACCCAGGGTACCCATTTATCTACCAACCACTTTCTTTATTGTGTGGAAGGATGAACAGCTGGGTTTTGCTGCGCGCCGGCTGCCGTCACGGGTCTCGATTCCGGGGTTGATGGATTTGTAGTCAGCGACGCTAACCACTACACCACCGAGAAGCAGTAAGAATATATATATGTGTGTGTGTGTGTGTGCACAAACCCACAGAGAAAAATGAAAAGCGATTCCAAGGCATTTCGTGTATCCAAAAGTTACCCCCTCGTCAGGGAATGAAGAAAAAGGCAAGAAGACAAAAATCTATATCTCTGTGCAGCGTAAACAAAATAGTTAGGAAGGATTAGCAAAATAATTAACAAGTACGAAATGAGGGGAAAATGGTATTTTAACAAGATATGGTCCATTTCATAAGCTCCAGAACTGTTATTAAAATTATTTATAAAGTACAGCATATAAATACAAAGAATGTTCTTTTCAGTTATGTCTATTTTTTACTAGAATTTAGAACCTTCCCGATTTTTATTATGAATATACCGTCTCTATACATATGGTTAAACAATGCATTAGAATTACTCCCCTTTTTTACAAATATATTGATGCTGTTTTACTCTGACATCTAAAACTTTTCCCGGTTGACTACAAATCAGTGGTGGCCATAAGTCACGCATCACCCCATCAATTTAAAAAAAAATTGTTTTAACGTAAAAGTAAAATGCAAAAATTACTGTAAATGGTAGAAAAGATGTATTTAGAAACTACTCAAACATACAAAACATACTAATGAATTGCGGTCAGTAATTCGTACATTTACTTTTTTTTTCAGTACTTCGGCGATACCTTCGTGGCATGGAATTTACCAGTATTTCGCAATACTCCGGCGTAATTTCCTGCGTCCACACCTTCTTTATGGCTTCAAGCAAATCATTCAATGATGTAGGATTGTGACAGGTAACTTTTTCTTTGACGGTTCGCCAGTCTATCGGGTTTAAATCGGACGAGTTTCGCTGCCAAGGCCCGATCAGCTGAAAATCCGAATTTTGGAGCCACTCAGACACGGCTTTGGTGCAGTGACATAGCACTCTGTCTTGTTGGAAAAACGTTGTGTGGCGCATCTCCATAAACAGCGACAACTTCTCCTGCAGGATATTTAGGTTTTTCCAACAAGACGGAGCGCGATGTCACCGTTTCAAAGCCGTGTCTGATTAGCTCCGAAATTCGGGTTTACAGCTGATCGGGCCTTGGCCGGGAAACTCGACCGATTTAAACCCGATAGAGAACTGCTGGCGAACCGTCAAAGAAAAAGTTACCTGTTACAATCCTCCATCATTGAATGATTTGCTTGAAGCCAAAAGAAGGTGTGGGCGCAGGAAATTATTTATTGCAAAACTAAATGTCACATACCTAATCAAATTTGTCTCCTTCAAAGTAGTCTCATTCTGAGTGTAAACAGTGATTCCAGCGGTCCAGACAGTTATTAAAGCACCTGTTATACTCTTCTTTCGGAATGTTCTTCAATTCTCGTGTCGCATTTTGTTCGAACTCTGGTACTTCCTGAAATCTTTTTCTCTTGAGGGTGTTTTTCAGTTTGGGGAACAGGAAAAAGTCACAGGGTACGAAATCCGCGAATACGGTGGTTGGGGAACCAGTATAATATTGTGCTTAGTTAAGAATTCTCTTATAAAAAATGCAAAATGCCCGGCACAATGGGCGTCGGGCTCGTGGATGTTGCATCACGACAATACGCCCTCTCAGACAGCACTCTCCATAAGGGAATTCTAAACGAAGCACAACATTCCACTGGTTCCCCAACCACCGATTTCGCCGGATTTGGTATCCTGACTTTTTCCTGTTCCCCAAGCTGAAAAACACCCTCAAGGGAAAAAGATTTCAGGAAGTAGCAGAGATCGAACAAAATGCAACACGAGAATTGAAGAACATTCCGAAAGAAGAGTATAACAGGTGCTTCAATAACTGTCTGGACCGCTGGATTCACTGTTTACACTCAGAATGAGACTACTTTGAAGGAGACAAATTTGATTAGGTATGTTTTGCAATAAATACATCTGTTCCGGAACTTTTTGATCAGACCTCGTATACCCTCATAAACACTGCAGTAATAAAACTATGAGCAAGCATGGGTTAGAAAAACAATAAGATATGAAGATTTACCACGTCATTTCCACATTTTAAATACTTATTCGATATGTCATCTTACTGGGAAATAATCTGTCTTTAAATCTTTAATTATACTCTCAATTTCAGGAACTGACGTCCCCCCTATTTTCACTGAACCTTCCCAAGAACATTCCATTGCAGCCTACATTAAGGTTAACTCTCATCATGCTGTTAAGACTGTTTGAGTTGTAAGTTTTCCATAGCCTTGCAATTTCTCCCACCCCCAGACGCTTGGAAGTGAAAGTGATTCAGGTGCATTTTTTCACCGATTTTTGCCTTTTGCCAAAAAGTGACTCAAGTGCTTGAATCCGCACTCTGCGCGCCGTGTATGCCCGCGAAGTGACTCAATGACTCAAAGTGATTCAAATCTCACTTTGTGGGAAGAAAAACACCGTCAACAGAGGTGAGTCAAGTACTTGAATCACTTCTTGAGTTTTGGCGTTCTGAATGCACTTGAAACATTTTCACTTCATTTTTGTTCCCACTTTACAACCGGTTCGTAAGTCATCTTTAAATACGTCTAGAATACAATCAAAAGCACGCACAAAGAGGTCATCGTTAGCTACATTATTAAACACAAGTTTATAAGCACGCTTTTCCAATCGAGGGTTTATTTCTACCGACTCGAGCTTTTCAATCGTGAACTCACTCAACATAGCGGCAATTGAAATAATCTTCTAAATCGTTACGACAACTGCGCGTTATATAAAGAAATAGTTCTTCAGGGTGAACGGTGTAGGTGAGCTCAGCCTTGTACCGATCAATTGCTTTGTACCAAAGTTCATGGTATTTCAAAGAGTCTAAACTTTTTAAATAAACATCCAGCACTAGACCATTTTCACCAGCCCTACACTCGGTAAACCCATCGAGCAGAGCGGTGTAGGCGTATTCAAGTACTGTATCAAAATAAAGCATGTCCGTAACACGCGCGTCTAATATAGGTTTCAGCTTGCGGAATCCGACGATTTCAAACATTCTGTCGAGGATGAAACGATTCGCGTAGGAACAAGAGCGTTATTATCAGAAGCATTCTTCCACATCAGCCGTATATCAATGCACGGCCGATCGTTATTTATACACAACGTACATACAACGGCGTATGAGGGTGCGTCACTAATCTGCTCTCTTCTTGTACCTACGTTAGCAGGTATTTTATAACGATCTTCACTCCACTTCTCAACTATCACGAAGATTCTATTCATCTCCTCGACACTTAAATAAACCCGTTTGTTTGTTTTTCTACATTCCGTTTCGAGTACATAGCTAATGGTACCGGAATTACGCCTGAACACGCGCAACGATTTCGTCATGGACACATCGTACGAGGCGTTGAGAATGCTGCTCAAAGGAAGTTCCATCGTATTCGAGGAGCGCACGTCCACTCGGTTCAAGCTCTGAGATAACTATGAGCCGTGTGAGGCACGCAGGTAGGCAGGAACGGTTCGACGGGCGGCTGACTCGATGATACGTGAATGGGTTTGTTCGTATGATCCGCGAGTCGTACCGAATTGTTGTACATATTTGTTTTTCCGGTACAAGAATTAATTTCATCACTACCAGCCTACGCACCAGACATTTTACCTCAGGATAAGAACTAGGAACATTTTATGTTTTACTAAACATCTTCACACTCCGGCGCACTATTTGAGAGGAACAAATGCTCATATTTTTCCTTTCTGCCCATCAAACGATACTCGTCTCTAAAGTCTGTTAAAAACTCACGCAGGGCACTAGCCACAACCTCACTACGAACCTCATCATGATATACGTTAATATAGTGATAAAAATACTTAAGATTGTCCATGATCACGAGATTCACATTTTCAGTCGTAGGGTATGAGTAATCGACATGGTGTAGCATGACGTAATACCGCTTGTCACACCACCCATCCGCAAGGTTCATTATCCATACCTGCTGCTTCTCTTCTGCACGCGTTGTTTCTTTTACTTCACGGTGTATGTGAGACTTTATAAAGTTTAGCTCTGCAGTATACTTCAGCACATCGTCTGTGCAACGAAAGCCTTCAACGATCTCACCAGAACATCCGTAGAGTATTTGTACATCTTGGAACTTCGCACAATCCAATGTGTTTTTAAAAGAGGTATAGGAGGGAGGAATAGGAAGTTTTTCGGTATCCACCACATCCTGACACTTTGCTGAATACCATTTCATAAACGTTGTACAAGCAATATTAAAGGTAGCCATTTGAATACACGTCTGATCTGAATACACGTCTGATCTCTCGGGCTTACTGCAGTCGACTGACCACGCAGGGACTCCCAGATAGTAGCATGACTCACGGTCTTACAGTGGGCGGAGCTTCGAACTTTCACCTGCACACACACACACACACACACACAAAGGAGAAAGTGAAACGCTAATTGAAACATGATTTATTTAATAAACGAGATATTCAAGTTATATATATTTACAAATACGATTTAATAAACGAGATATTCAAGTTATATATATATTTACAAATACGTGTAATAAATCAATAGATACTTTACAAATACGATTTAATAAACGAAATATTCAAGTTATATATATATTTACAAATACGTGTAATAAATCAATAGATACGATTATATACAAGACAAATACGTGTGAGTTAACAGTAGAAGCATCATACGTTATGGTATCCAAAGGGTACGGTATCATAGGTACCAGGTAACTGGTAACGTTTCCTATAGGTGTTACGGCACACCTTCGTACCCCTAAGTTCCTTCACGCCCCCCAGCTTCTGCGCCCGAAAATTGTGGGTGCCTACAATTAGTTGGGGAGGTTGTTCGCCCTCATCATCGTCCAAACATACTAGATCCTTCAACGATTCAAAGTTAACAACCCGCCGATTCGCATGGTTGAGCGTAATACCCTTTGCCTTCACGATATATTTCATTTCCTCCCCCACCCTGACCCGTACCCCATAAGTCTTAGGTCCTGTTGAGACAAAAGAGTCGGCGTAAGCGTTGTCCCCATACTCGTCCTTGATCTCATCAGTGAGCTCGCCGAGGAACTCCCCAATAGCGGGCATGTATTCACCCTCCCTCTCTGTGAATATCACGCTATCTGTATCGGCATACAATACTCTCCGCCCAAGAGAATGCAATAGACCCCAAAGTTTTATACGGGCGTAGGCTGTTGTGAAGCTGGCTACAGGTATGTTTGTAACCCTTGAGGTATCTGTGGCAAATTCAGTGTTGTTGTACTTTATTATGTAAGTATTACCTACATTCACGATCTCCATGACCTCTTTATCGGGAGCATTGGCATAATCCCAGACATCGCTATAACTTTGTGCCAAATGAATGCTCCCTCTGCAAAGTTTAGACACAACTTTGCACTAAAGCGCTTGCCAGGATTCTTTGCAATTTGGACACGATCAAGTTGTATACCTTCGCGGTCGCGGTAACGTTGAATATAGGCAGACTTTTCATCTTCGGTATCAACTCCTCGCGGATACCCTGATGCCTCAACCTTATCCTTCAAAAAGGCGTTTATATATGGTGTGAAAAGGTTGGGTAGCTTCTGAAACCTCCACACCTCATGTATCTTCAGTATTCTATAACCATGGCGTACGGCTAGGGCCAGCTCAGGACTTGTATATACGTCTCTGATCTTACGCTGGTGGGGTATATGGTTACATTCGCCGTTATCCTCTTCCGCGCACTTCACGCACAGGGGAAACATGAGCTTGTCGTCGATAACGACAGGTAAGATCGGCATCCATAAATTGCGTGGGGGGAGTACGTCTACGAAAGAGAGCCCAAAGTAACGATCATTCAAATTTTTTGAAAATTCATTGATGGAGGGTAGGCTAGGTCCCACCAATTTCTCAGGAGCGCCCACGGGGTACGGATTGCTCTTCATCACGTATGGGTATAAAGAACAGAAATCGTAGTAATGTAGCTTCACGCCCTCCGTAGGTGGAAAGTATAGTCTGAAAGGATTTGTACGTCCTCCAAACAAGCTATCACCACATTTGAGAGGATCCAGCACCATTGAACGCTTGATCGTGTTTATTTCCTCACGGTACACCTCGTCTGTCTCCATCCGTGCATCATATTCATGCTCCCACAAGACTTTGTGAGTGAACTGTGATCCTATAAGTTGATCGCGGGTGCGGGTCGATGCAAGACAGTCGGCAGGAGACCTACCGTGGATATCTCCGGCGATTCCGCACTCAGATGGGGGCATCCATGCCACCAACAACCGTTAAAGGAGTACACAGTCTTCACACCCGCAACACGGAATACACGGTCAATATTTACCGTGAAGTTGTCCATATTGAAGGCTATACTACTTTGGGCGGCTGGCATTATACGTCCTAATATATATTCTACATCTTCAGCCGCCAAACGTCTAAATGGCACTATCACCCAATAATCTTCTACATCACCGTCATCTGACCCGAATCCAAAGGACAGACTCGTCCTGACTTCACGCTCGTCACGATTCTGAAGAGCAAACTCTACAATATGCTGTACAACCCGGCGTAGCCCGCGCTCAATTCCATTGCTATACATGGCTCTAGGGTCGACCCTGACTCTATACCGTTTTCTAGTCAAGGCTGGGGTGGGGGCTGCGGATCGCACCAATTCGAGCGTTATTTCATCCTCAACAGAACGGGGGGCGGCGGATGAATTAGGGGACATATTAGCGAAAGGTGCTGCTGGGGGGCCTGTTGCGTAGGAGGTTGATGGTTGGGGCTCTATTATTGTAGACTTAACAGAACGGGGGGCGGCGGATGAATAAGGGGATATATTAGCGGGAGGTGCTGCTGGGGGCTTGTTGCGTAAGAGGTTGAGGGTTGGGGATCTATTACCGCTGCAACAGGCGCGTATTTCGTGCGCTTTATACCTGACGTGGGTTCTCATACCTCCGCTTTGGACGTGCTACCGGTATCGCTGGTGAGGGTTCGTTGGCAGGGGAGGAGATCACAACTACACTGTCGTCGAGGTCATCCGTAATGTCAATGATGGGATGCTCTACCTCATCGTCATTCACGGTTCTGTGGGAGAAGAAAGCAAAATATAAGGAACAGCACTCAAAATTTGTAATATTTTGTAAATGACCCACTTAGGAGTGTGACGTGTTAGAAATGGACTCTGTAGAAAAATTCAGATTCACGAGTCCATCCACATGTACTATATCTGGACCTACAGGATGTGGTAAAACTGTGTTTATGCTTAAAATCATTAAAGAAAAGGGAGAGATGTTCTCGAAATTTGTGCATAAAGTTATATGGTGCTATTCGACGTATCAATCAGTGTTCAACGAGTACCAAGATGATATTTTGTTCCACAAAGGCGTATATGACGTTAATTCATAAAAGGGAAATGAACATACAATCATTGTAATTGACGATCTCATGTTGGAGATGGATAAAACGTTTGCCGAGACATTTACAGTATTCTCCCACCATCTTAACATAAGCGTGTTCTTCATCAATCAGAATCTATTTTTCAAAAATAGATACATGCGCGATGTGTCGTTAAATACGCAATATCTAGTCTTATTCGCGCAATGTAGAGATGTATCACAAATTGGGGTATTAGCCAATCAAATGTTCCCGAATCAGCGTAAGGAGTTTTTGGAAGTTTATAAAGAAGCTACAAGCACGCGTTACGGATATTTGCTTTGCGACCTTCATCCGCGAAACACGTTTAGAGTGCTTCTGCGAACGAATATATTTCCAAACGAGCCTGAAACGATGTATATTCCAGAATGACAAAGAGACTAAAGAAATACCATGAATTAATAAAAATCTATCATCGACTGCCCCGGGCATTGCAGCAGATGTTTATTAAAAATATCGACGCCGACTTTTTAAAATGCATCTGTGAAATCTGTCTTAACGTTATAAATTGCAATGTATCAATGAAAACCCATCAGAAGGCTCGCCTACGCAGCTACAAGAACAAAATACGTGCACTCGCTCGTAAAAGTCAAACTGTAGCGAAGAAAAAACGAATTATTGTACAAACAGGAGGGTCATTTCTCCCCATCTTATTTTCAGTTTTGGGTCCTTTACTGACTAGATTAATATGATGAAGAAAGTGGTAGTGATTCCCCACGAGGTGTACGCTTCACTGCAAATGAATCCAGACACGGATCTAGATCCCCGTAAAAGCAGACTTAAAAGAATGGAAAGCGAATTGCTAGCCCTATTAAACAGTGAAAAAACACCTGATGAGAAAAGAATCTTATACCAAGAAGCTCTGCAGAAATTTCTTCACGAGTACGAAAATTATAAAAGCCCTACAGAGATTCCTGTGGTTATTAGGCACAGCACGGGGGACGATGGACATGGCGACATAGGATCTGTGCCCGACGATAGAGCTGACCAACCAAAAAGATTAGCCAACAACATATCGAACATGTATTAAAAAGCACCCTCCCACATACATTGATGAGTAAAGGCTTAAGTCTTTATAATCTATTGAATGAGGATCCAGCCATACAATGGACCGATACAGGCGAGCTCATTGTGGAAGGATCAAAGGTACAGGGATCGAATATCGTAGACATTGTCCATGATCTGGTGAGAAAGTGGGATAGGCCATCACCATCAGGATGGAAGCATATTAAAGCAAGACTACAACAAATAAATGTCCCTAAAACGTTGATAGGAAATCTGAACAGGTTAAAAGACTTGGAACATGCAACGCATGTGACACAATTGAAGGCACCGTCACCCCCGGCGGTAACACCTTTGAAGAGGAGCAAGAAGAGGTTAAACCAACCCTACCCACATGCCTCTAAAATACGCAAATGGCTAACGTATTAACTAAACGTTATTATGACATTTCTACCCCATCCTCTTACGGCGGCGTAGATAGACTGTACAGAAGTGTTTACTGAGTAGGAAAAAAAGATGTTGAAAGATTTTTGAGGGAGCAGGACGCTTATACGCTTCATAAGCCTGTGAGAAAAAGGTTTAAAACAACCAAGACAACGGTTTCCTCGATTGATTCTATTTGGCAAGCAGATTTAACAGACATGCAAAGATATTCTGTGTATAACGATGGTTACCGCTACATTCTATTCATAATAGACGTATTCTCTAGATATCTGTGGCTAGTTCCTCTGAAAAATAAATCACCTGAAACAGTTGCTAAAGCCACCAAAACGCTAATGTTAAAAGAAAACAGGGTTCCTGGCTATTTTTGTACGGATATGGGGAAGGAATTTATAGGCCGTGCTTTTCAGAACATGTTGACAGAGTTTAATATCAGCTATTACACAACCAATTCTATACATAAGGCTTCTTTAGCTGAAAGAGTTCAGCGCACCATAAAGGAACGCATGCACCGTTATTTTACACATAAAAACACACAGATTTCTAGACATTCTGGAATCATTGGCATCATCCTACAACCGCTCACACCATCGCACGATTGGGACAACACCTAACGAAGTTTTAGAAAGAGGTACGCTCCCGAGAAGAGATGGATCACCACCACCACCACACTGCGCGCTTCAAAATCAATGATTATGTAAGGCTGTCGCTTTCGGGGAATAAATTCGCAAAGGGTTTTGAGCAAGGATGGACACGCGAGATTTTTAAAGTTAGGGCTGTGAGACCTAAAGGTGAGATAATGATGTATTACATTGAAGATTTGAATGGGGAAGAAATCTCAGGAGGTTTTTACCGCGAGGAGTTGCAGAAAGTTGCGTTTAATTTAGAAAAAAATGTGTTTAAAATTGAGAAAATTTTAGGAAGCAAAGGTTCAGGAAAGAGAAAAATGTACCTGGTGAAATGGCTAGGGTACCCAGAAAGCTTCAACACCTATATAAAAGCTGATGCAATAATGAAGCTTAAATAGTATGCAACATGGCTCCTAACCATTTCTACGTCACACTCCCGTCCTCCTCGTCCTTGTCTGTACACCCTAACAACACACTAGCCAACTTTGTAACCGAGCTCCACAAGCACATTGAATTGGGTCGTGATTCGTATGAGGTGGGGATATGCGAAATTCAGCTGGACACCATCTTTTTAAATATTGAACATAAAGAAACCGTTTTTACGATTCTTAGAGACATTGACGAGTGTGAAAAAGCTGGGGTAGCTATGGATGAAACTATGCGTATCGCTCGGACTAAGATTGCACGGTATTACAGTACAGAAGTAAGACTAGGACCGGGTCAATATGGTTCGGCCGAGGATGTTGTGAGAGGCTTAAAGGTAAGTTTAAGAAACTCAAACCTTACGAATGATTTAGTATACGAAATCGTAAACAACCCTGCACATACACTAATCCTAAAATCAAAGACTAACAGACGTATTAAAGACCATAGAAAGTTCCAAATTCTACCCAATGGCCGATATAGCGCAGCCTTCCAAAGAGACACATTTCACGAGACACAGCATGACTTGTCCAGATTAATGTATCAATTGAAGATGGAGAAATTGGCTGAAAGGTCCCCAGACATGTGCTATATTTACAGTAATATAGTGGAGCACCAGTTTGTTGGGGATACCCAGGCACGCCTGCTGCGCATTGCTCACATCCCCAACCATAGAGGAAGGAGTTTGAGTATTACATATGGCAGACCCCATTATGTGAATGTCGCAACTAATTTAATAACCAATATCTCAATATATATAAGAACGATTGAGGGTGAAAACTTCCCATTCAGTAACGGGAGCTTAACAGTGAAGCTACACTTTCGACGCACTGAGTTATAATGGATAGAAAGCCTTTCACCGTCTATCGAGGGGTGCAATACCAGCGCGGTAGTGGACTTGGGTCCATTTTTTCATCCATACTACGTACGGCTGTTCCTTTGCTGAAGAGGGATGCCAGATACCTTGGAAGGAAAGCGCTACAATCAGGTATTAACACTGCAGAAGACATATTGGCCGGGGCTAAACCTAAAGAGGCTCTAAAAAAACATTTAAAGCGTACACGGGACGAAATCATCAAAGATGCAAAGAGAAAAATGCGTGGTGGCGGGAAGAAGCGGGCTGCCCGGAAGAAGAAGGGGTCACGTGGTATTAAACGTAAAAGGCTATCAAAAAAGAAGTGCTGTAAGCGAATGAAACCTATGGTTGACCACTTTTTTGACTGATATAAGCTAAGGACATTGATCTCATGAATCATAGTTTGTTTACCACTTGTCGAGAGAGGAGTCACTATTTCGCCATGGCACGCTTCATCCACCCATGTAGTTCACAATGCTGTAAATCGGAGCTGTCCCTTTTTGAGCTACCTCCAACCCAACTTTCTATTGAGCACAGTGACTTTATTACAATTAACCCTTTAAACACAATTAGTTCCCCGAGTGCACCTATAGAATTCGTGATACCCAGCTCAGGTCCTTACTTTTTTGATCCAAGCTGTGTGCACATGTACGCTAAACTACGTATAGCCCATTCTGATGGAATGGTCTGCAGTGACAAATATGCTGTATACCCTGAAACAAACTTTCTGCACTCCATATTCAACCAGTGTGACGTATATTTAAATCAGACCAGTATCTCGGCAGGCACGGGGTACTATCATCTACGAGCCTATCTGGAAAATGTCCTCAACTTTTCCAAAGAAGCGAAGGCTACCTTTTTAAGTGCGGAGGGATATTATCAAACTAAAGATGAAAATAGTATAAAGGACAAATTTAAAAATTCTAAAAAGAAAATATACGAGTGTTTTGGACGGTTGCACACAGATTTCACTTTCCAGGAGAAGTTGCTTGTCAACGGGGTGGATATGAAAATAAAGCTCACCCGCACGAGTCCTGAGATCTGCTTAAATCTGGCTGCTGATCAAGAGGAGGGTGCAAAGCCCGTTGTGGTTCACATTATGGACACATACCTCCGCGTACGGCGAGTGAAATTAAGTTCACCAAAACAACTAGAAATTGAGAAAAATTTACTAAACGCTACAGTGAAATATCCTATTAACAGAGTGCAAATCAAACTATATACGGTTCCTGCAGGGTTGGCATCGAAGCAGATAGAAAACATTGCCCTGGGAAATCTTCCTAAAAGGATATTAATCGGCATGCAGGACCACCATGCTTCGGTGAATGGAAAATATAAAAAGAGTCCCTTTAAATTCGAGAATTTCGGACTTAAAAATATAACTCTGTACGTTAATGGCACTGCTTTGGATGGAACAATGGGTACGGACTATTCATCAGACGCTGTGTTACCTCTTTGTGCCAGAGCCTATAGTAATCTGACCCATATTGCAGGTGATTGTGATGAGCTTGGTAATGGGGTAACGCAGGAAGAATTCATTGATCAATTTAACCTTTATCCGTTTGACATTAAACCTGACTTATCTGCTAGCGTAAATACCCATTTAACCCCACAGCAGAGCGGAAACATCTCAGTGCGGCTGGAATTCGCCAAGCCCATAGACGCTCCTATTAGTGTACTAGTATATCTCGAATCGCAAGCCCTAATAGAAGTAGATAGATTTAGGAGCGTTATCACTGACTTTTAAAATGGATGGCTAATACACTTCAGAAAGTAATGGAACGAGTCACACGTTCCAAATTTATCGGAGTGTTTGCGAAGAATGAAACATTGAGTTTGCCAAGTACGCGAGAATGCGGTAGTCTTATTGTGAACACAGATGTCATCGGTAATGAAGGGATTCACTGGATCGCTGTCTATTTTAAAATAGACAGCGCCTGTACTATTTTGATTCACTCGGTACTCAACCCTGGAGTGACCCTATTATTGTAAAATTTCTCGCTCAGTTACATATTCCCGAAGTTGTATGGAACCCATTTCGTATACAAGGATATTTTAGTAATGTTTGCGGACTGTACTGCGTCTCATTTCTCACGCATATGTCATGTGATAAAGAATTTATAAATTTTTTAAATTTATTTGACCCGTGTACACTCGCCGAAACGATGAAATGGTATGCAGACAGATAAAAATCCGTTTTCCAATTGTACGTACTCGTTGTATAGTATAATGTTTTTGTTCGTATATTTGTAACGATAATTCTGTAGTTGGTTATTGTACTGATTTCTTTCATTTAATAAATTTATGAAAATATATTGTCTTCTTACCCTAAAAGATCGAAAAACACTTACATTATTTCGGTGTGACATTGCTGACTGATCAGTATATCCTCCGTATTCATGACACGAGATTCTTCAAAAGATTGTATAACACGTGTCAAATCCTCACCGGACCTTAAAGGAATAATGTTCATTCTTTTAAAACATATACAGAGTATACAGACAGATCCCCATTATGTGAAGATATCTTTGGTTCATTTAAGAGGAATAACATTGATTGCCATAAAAAATTTCGATTTTAGCATAATGGGGTAAGAAGTAAAACAAATAACATTGATTGCCATAAAAAAATTTTGGCGAGTATCTATTTGACGAGATACTACAACCTCCATATATATATAAAATCAAATTATAGACACTTACATTTCTATGGTAGTCCCTTGCGTCGGATTGTAAGGAGCGTCACTGCAAATATCTTCAACGGTTTGCGTTGGAAATAATTCATCACGGTCAATCGCATTGAAAAGACTAATTGCGTTAATGCTGCAGTATCACTTTCTTCATACAAATCTGGGAGACGTACAGGTCCATGGTGGAGGGAATGATTATTCACTGACGCGAAAATAGCTACTGTTACTCCCAACTGAAAAATATCCCCTTTTATATGCACAATCGCCAAGCTCCGCCCCAAAAGACCAGATGTTCGTAGTGATTGGCTGCCGATGTAGCTGGGTGGAGCTATGATGTGTACCAATCCGCTATAACGGGTCCGGACGAGTAACATATATAAAATCGTGTTTCTTGTGAATAAATTATAGACACTTACATTTCTATGGTAGTCCCTTATATTATATTTTTATTTTACTTACAAGTTATTAGTAATGTTTTCACAAATTCTTGTGTTAACATAATTTCAATTGTTAACTGATTTATAATAAAGAAATTATAAATATAGCCTAATTATATTTTAAAAAAGCATTCAGTTTCCACGTTAAACTGTGGGTCTAAGGCGGGGTGAAAACCTTTCCAATTCGGCACAAACTCTGCCATTTTAAGGGTGGTTTAACTGCAGCACTATAAATGTTATAGTTTAAATGAAGAGGCTAACTAAACACTGCATAAATAAACACTAAAATAAAATTAAATGTTATAATATGAAAAAATAAATAATATATATATAATATATATTTACATATACCTATCACAAGATGTTTAAAAGAATGTATATATATAATTATAGTAAACTTACGTCAAGATAAACTAGTTACCCATAAAAGCCTAATTGTTTTTCAATAATTCTGTTTTCTATGGTTGGTTGAATTATGTGTAGGCTAACTACGTTATTTGTTTCGTCTCCGAAAAGTTTAACTTTAACTTCAAGTTTAATGAACTTCAAGTTAATGTTATATTTGTTTCTATTCGTTAAACACTATATACATCTATTGTGAAACACTATATACATCTATACATCTATAGTGAAACACTATATATATATCTATTTATCTATCTTAAAAAATTATAAAATATTTATCGTTTAATTTTGCTCATGTTGTTTGCAAAGTAAATACATTCAAACTTGTTTTAAATAAAGAAAAAAAATATATATAATATATATATATATATATATATAATATATAATATATATATATATCACAAGATGTTTAAAAGACTGTGTGTATATATATAATTATAGTAAACTTATGTCAAGATAAACTAGTTATCCATAAAAACCTAATTGTTTTTCTATAATTCTGTTTTCTATGGTTGGTTGAATTATGTGTAGGCTAACTACGTTATTTGTTTCGTCTCCGAAAAGTTTAACTTTAACTTCAAGTTTAATGAAGTTCAAGTTAATGTTATATTTGTTTCTAATCGTTAAACACTATATACATCTATTGTAAAACACTATATACATCTATACATCTATAGTGAAACACTATATATATCTATTTATCTATCTTAAAAAATTATAAAATATTTATCGTTTAATTTTGCTCATGTTGTTTGCAAAGTAAATACATTCAAACTTGTTTTAAATAAAGAAAAAATTATATATATATATATATATATATATATATATATATATATATATATATATATATATATACATATCACAAGATGTTTAAAAGACTGTATATATATAATTATAGTAAACTTATGTCAAGATAAACTAGTTATCCATAAAAACCTAATTGTTTTTCTATAATTCTGTTTTCTATGGTTGGTTGAATTATGTGTAGGCTAACTACGTTATTTGTTTCGTCTCCGAAAAGTTTAACTTTAACTTCAAGTTTAATGAAGTTCAAGTTAATGTTATATTTGTTTCTAATCGTTAAACACAATATACATCTATTGTAAAACACTATATATACATCTATACATCTATAGTGAAACACTATATATATCTATTTATCTATCTTAAAAATTATTATATATATATATATATATACATATACATATCACAAGATGTTTAAAAGACTGTATATCTATAATTATAGTAAACTTATGTCAAGATAAACTAGTTATCCATAAAAACCTAATTGTTTTTCTATAATTCTGTTTTCTATGGTTGGTTGAATTATGTGTAGGCTAACTACGTTATTTGTTTCGTCTCCGAAAAGTTTAACTTTAAGTTTAATGATGTTGAAGTTAATGTTATATTTGTTTCTAATCGTTAAACACTATATACATCTATTGTAAAACACTATATACATCTATATATCTATAAAAATTAAGTGTGTAAAAATTATTTATTTAATAAACAGAATTTAATTGGATTCATCTACCGTCATATAAATATATATTGTGGTACACTATTTAAATGTGACGATTAATATATGGTTTTTGTTATCTGGAATACATGGCGCTATCTGGAATACATGGTGCGATCTGGCAACTCAGCACCCGAATACATGGCATGATCTGGCAACTCAGCAACTGCATACATGGTGCGATCTGGCAACTCAGCAACTGAATACATGGCGTGATCTGGCAACTCAGCAACTGAATACATGGCGCTATCTGGCAACTCAGCCAGAATAGAGGTTTATAAAAGACCGAGAGACGACTGACGGAGTCATTCAAGCTCGGCTCCCAGCCGAGCAAGGATCTCTGGTCCTTTCTCTTTCTGGCCCTTTGGGAAAACCCCTTAGAGGCCTCTTAGGTTAGGTAAACAAAAATAACTTGGGGGAGAACTCCGCCTCCAAGTTGCATGCCTTGCAATCAAAGGTCACTACTCTCTCTCTCTCTCTCCTCCAGGTGTCTCTCTCTCTCTCTCTCTCCTTCAGGTGTACTCCTCCCCCCTTGGCTCAGCCAACTGGCTGATTAGCAGCCTATAAAACAACGCCTACTCGGCTGAAGTCTTAATATGCACTTGGCTCCTGCCAGGTGAACACCTCTCCTTTCTCTCCTTTCTGGCCCTTTGGGGGGAATAGCTTGGGGGAGAACTCCGCCTCCAAGTTGCATGCCCCTTGCAACCCAGGTTGGCAACAAAGGCCAGTACTCTTTTTTTTCTTTTCTTTTTTTCTTTTTTCTTCTTTTTTCTTTTTTTTTAAATTTTTTTGTATTTATTTTTTGCAACACCCCACCCCCTTGCAACAACCCCCACCCACTTTGCAACATTACGCAATCACTTGCAACATTCTTGTACTCTCCCCTTTTCGGCTATACTACTCACGGTGACGACACATGGGTTACTAGTGCATTTCTGAAGAAGCATATGATAAAACAAAATGCGCTTAAAAGCTACACTTGAAAGGAAAATAATTTTCCTTTCTGCCAGTGGTTTCTACAACATCAACAGCTTCAACGAAGGATCATATTCAGCGACGAAGCGATATTTCACCTCAGCGGTCGTGTCAATAGGCATAATGCACGCTATTGGGCCAATGAAAACCCCCACTGGATGGGGGAAGGACATGTGCAATTCGATCCACGAATTATGGTGTGGGCTGCGCTCTGGGGGGGATCGGTTAATTTGTCCGTACTTTTTCGACTGCAAGGTAATAGGTGAAACATATCTGCATATGCTGCAAACATTTCATATCCTATACTGGACGACATTCCATTGGCAGAACGGGCTGAGATGTGGTTTCAGCAGGATGGTGCACAACCACATTTTGCAACCATCGTCTGGAGCTCTTTACTGTAGCTGAAACATTCCCAAGCAAGTGGATCTGACGGCAAGGGCCCGTCGAATGGCTACCTAGGTTTTCAGACCTCACGCCTCTTGACTTTTTCTTGTGGGGTTATCTCAAGTCGGTAGTCTATGCTGATCGATCCAGAACCATACGTTCTCTAAAGGATAAAATCACATCTGAGTGTGCCAAAATCAGTACCAATGTGTTAAGGAATGTTCAAACATCATGCATTCAACGCGTCAGAAAGTGTCTCCAAGTGGAAGGCCACTAATTCGAACATTTATTATAATTTAATAAAATGTGCATATGGTTCCTAACTTTTGCGCCACCCTGTATATATATATATAAGTATGATCAACGCCGAAGTCAAATTTTCACCAGTTTTATATAATTTAATCTTGTACTTTTTATTGTTTTAGCAACTGAGGATGAGAGTTTGACGTCTGAAACGTCTGATATTAAATCTTCATTATGTTGACTTGGGCGTTGAATATCTTTCTTATTCTTAATTGTTGGTCCGAACCTAAGAACACTCTTTTCTCTACAATTATATATATATATATATATATATATATATATATATATATATATATATATATATATATATATATATATATTATATATATACCATATATGTATATATATATATATATATATACATATATTTTTTTTTCAAGAACCCGCTGGACAGGTTCTGCAAATTTCCGACCAACCATGCGTGGCTGGCTATGAGGGCAGGAGAAGAGCGGAAACTAATTCATTCCTCCACCAAATCCTACCATCGTTCAAAATGTTCTAAAGGTATCTCTCTCTCTCTCTCTCTCTCTCTCTCTCTCTTTATATATATATATATATATATATATACATATATATATATATATATATATATATAAGCAAACAACCACAGGGAAAAAGAAAAAAAGAAACACGAATTCCAAGCGCTTTCGTGATATATTCACATTTCCTTGTGTTGTTTGCTTATTAATAAGATCACGTGTTATTTTGTGATTTTACTGCATATATATATATATATAGTATATATAATGTTTCATTAGAGGAGAGCTATGTAAACAGAGATGATGTATTCTACTTTCTGTTTAACACGACAACCTGCAGAATGCTGTTGAATAATATTATGTATAATTGTATAATATTATTTTGTATACTATGTCTATAATTTATATTTAAAATTTTATAATAATAATATAAAAATTATGACGAGCGGTTTATGTAGACGCTATCTTGTTTCCCGCTTTCAAAAACACATCAGTTACTGTTTATCATACAAAAAAAATTATGCGATATAAAACTGATCATAAAAAGAGGCACTTGTACGTACATATAGCCTACCCATGTGCGGGACGTGTGCTGTGTGTATGGGTGTGTATTAGCGCTGATGATCCGGACTTAAAAAGTTTTACAGCCCTGATTTTTAGTGGCAACACAACTAATTTAGAAACTTGTTAACACATAAAAGCAATCCAAAAAGATTAAAGATATTTCAGGCGCTTCTTAAAGTGCTCCTTATATAAGCAGGCCTCTCTCTCTGTATATACAGGGTGTACATAAAGTCAGGATCTATTTTTGTGAAGCACTTGGAAATTATATGGAATTCAATCATAAAATGATAAAGTGGTGACATTTATTAAATAATTAAGAGTAGGATTCGACGTGACGCCCATCAGTATCCCTGCACAGCTCAAATCGTTCCGCAGCATTTCTAAACACATTCTGGAGCATTTGCGGGGTTATATTATCTGCAGCAGTTCGTATACGTGTACGTAAGTTTTCAAGACTCGTAATCTTCGTCTGATAGACGTGCGATTTGATAAAGCCCCATGCAAAGAAATCTAAAGGGGTTAAATCTGGTGATCTCGCTGGCCAAGAGGTCTGTTGCTTCCGCGTCCGATCCAGCGATTTGGAAAACGTCCATTTAGATAATCCTGAACAATTTTGGCATAGTGACAAGGAGCACCATCATGTTGATAGACGACGGTACTAACAATCCTATCCCCGTCGTCTATCAACATGATGGTGCTCCTTGTCACTACGCCAAAATTGTTCAGGATTATCTAAATGGACGTTTTCCAAATCGCTGGATCGGACGCGGAAGCAACAGACCTTGGCCAGCGAGATGACCAGATTTAACCCCTTTAGATTTCTTTGCATGGGGCTTTATCGAGTCGCACGTCTATCAGACGAAGATTACGAGTCTTGAAAACTTACGTACACGTATACGAACTGCTGCAGATAACATAACCCCGCAAATGCTCCAGAATGTATTTAGAAATGCTGCGGAACGATTTGAGCTGTGCAGGGATACTGATGGGCGTCACGTCGAATCCTACTCTTAATTATTTAATAAATGTTACCACTTTATCATTTTATGATTGAATTCCATATAATTTCCAAGTGCTTCACAAAAATAGATCCTGACTTTATGTACACCCTGTATATATATAATATATATATATATATATCCAGTTTAACATGGAATCCGAACCACGCCCCACCAGCATCCCAGCGTCTTAACCACTAGGCCACCCAGGGTACCCATTTATCTACAAACACTTTCTTTATTGTGTAGAAGGATGAACAACTGGGTTTTGCTGCGCGCCGGCTGCCGTCACCGGGTCTCGATCCCGGGGCCGATGGATTCGTAGTCAGCGACGTCAACCACTACACCACCGAGGCGCATCTTTTATTTTTAAAGACTATGTATGTATTATATGTTAATATAATTACATAATATATTAATTTATGTTTAATATTTGAGGAATTAATTTGAAATATATATATTTCAAACGTATATAATATGTATTATCTTCATTCTAACCCAGAATGGGATTAGAAAACAAACTTTCCAAGTAATTTTGTATAGGTAACCCTTGAATACCACCTGTAAGGACTATTTTTTATTTCACTTCTATGTTAGATAAATCTTATTATATACATATTCATGTAGTATAAGTTAACAGTATACAAAAATCAAAGACTTTCCACAACTTTCTATACACACAAATATTATCTTCTATTGTCTCATATGACGCGGAAAAGAAGCTTTGAAGGCTATTTTTTTTTCTATCTAAAAAAGTTTATGTATCATTAAAAGAAATTATTATATCATCTGACAAGAAGCTTTGATATCTAAAAGAAGGAAAAACTTCCCCTTGAATGCCCCTCAAAAAGAAGTTATAAGTTGTAAATTTCGAAGGTTTTATTTTAAGTATAGGAAGAAGAGCTGAAAAAGTTCGCTGTAGTGGGTTTTAGTAAATGTTAATCACTTTTCTTATTTTCTTTTACGATTAAAAGGCTTATTTACTGTAACGTTCCCGTCATGCCCTTCCTTCTGTAAATATGCCGTATTGTGGATAAATGAACTTGGACCCCATGCAGTAGTTTCCTGCAGTGCTGCAGTAAGGCGGATCTGGATTTCCGTCTGCTACTCAGTGATTTAATCCTCGAGTAATCAATATCATATTCTGATAGCTTTGATGGTCTTCCATATATATATTTAGTCATATCATCAGTGAAGCTAATTTAATTATTTCTTGATTAGTTTTTGGTAATTATACAGAAAAGGACCGCTCCTGGGTTCAGACACAAATTCGTGTTTTTCGAGATAATTTTTTTTCTCTTCTTTTCAATGGTGATATTCATTTACTGCGCAAATGTGTTTTTCTGGAGTTACCCCTTCTTCCCCCTAGAATATTGAATTCCCAACAAAAGTGGGCAGGGCTTTAAAGTAGAGGGAAAATGTGGGTTGAAAGACGTAAAAAAACTAACCCAACCCAATCTACAGTAACCATGGTACCTGGCAAAATGTTGATGAAACAGAGACTCCAGCAGTGACGCCAGACCAGGACCAGCACCCATAAAGGAAAAAAGAATCATAATTTGGAATCATCGTCAAAAACTGGTCTATAAAAATATAGTCGATTATCAGAATCCAGGAGTAGTCCTTCTCTGTACAGTACTATTAGCCTAGTTTTTTAACACCGGTTTCAGAAATTAGCTTTCGTGTCGTCAATAACTTTCCTTTGAATTTAGTTCTCATTTTAAAATAACATTCTTTGGTTATGAGTAACTCCATGAGAAATTTTTCGCTTTGGAGCGATATTTCATACCTTGAAGCATTTCGATGTTTGCTTTCAAGCATTTACCAAAGAATATTAATGAATTTATGGAACAATCGCACAATTATGAATTTTGGCGTGCATTCGACAACAAAATACAGGATAGAAAGTTCGAGTGCATTTTCCTAAAATTGGCCAAAGATGCGTTATAACAAAATTATATCCTATCTGTAGAGATGACGTTCTTTCAGTGACATTAAAAACATGGGTCTTATTTTAACAGAATGATTTTTAGGTGGTAAAATTACTCTGCTGAATCCATCTCATATATATATATAATATATATATATATACATTATAACTGCAACACCGCAGTATATTAACGTAAAGAACGACGCTTTGTATAGGAGAATTATCCGCGCAAGATGAGAGCGAAAGAACGAAACAAATGAAAAAATGAGGTACCCACCCGGGAATCGAACCCGGGATCTTCCGATTGCCGGTCAGATATGATAACCACTACACCACAGGCCTCACCCAAACAAATGTCGTAATTCCTCTACATACGCGCAGAAACCAATGCCCAAAGGGGCACCTCCCCATGCCGTAACATTTATACATTATAACTGCAAACACGCAGTATAATTAACGTAAAGAACAACGCTTTGTATAGGAGAATTATCCGCGCAAGATGAGAACGAAAGAACGAAACAAATGAAAAAATGAGGTACCCACCCGGGAATCGAACCCGGGATCTTCCGTTTGCCGGTCAGATATGATAACCACTATACCACAGGCCTCACCCAAACAAATGTCGTAATTCCTCTACATACGCGCAGAAACCAATGCCCCAAAGGGGCACCTCCCGCATGCCGTAACATTTATACATTATAACTGCAAACACGCAGTATAATTAACGTAAAGAACGACGATTGTATAGGAGAATTATCCGCGCAAGATGAGAGCGAAAGAACGAAACAAATGAAAAAATGAGGCCTGTGTGTAGTGGTTTATCATATCTGACCGACAATCGGAAGATCCCGGGTTCGATTCCCGGGTGGGTACCTCATTTTTTCATTTGTTTCGTTCTTTCGCTCTCATCTTGCGCGGATAATTCTCCTATACAAAGCGTCGTTCTTTACGTTAATTATACTGCGTGTTTGCAGTTATAATGTATAAATGTTACGGCATGCGGGAGGTGCCCCTTTGGGGCATTGGTTTCTGCGCGTATGTAGAGGAATTACGACATTTGTTTGGGTGAGGCCTGTGGTGTAGTGGTTATCATATCTGACCGGCAATCGGAAGATCCCGGGTTCGATTCCCGGGTGGGTACCTCATTTTTTCATTTGTTTCGTTCTTTCGCTCTCATCTTGCGCGGATAATTCTCCTATACAAAGCGTCGTTCTTTACGTTAATTATACTGCGTGTTTGCAGTTATAATGTATAAATGTTACGGCATGCGGGAGGTGCCCCTTTGGGGCATTGGTTTCTGCGCGTATGTAGAGGAATTACGACATTTGTTTGGGTGAGGCCTGTGGTGTAGTGGTTATCATATCTGACCGGCAATCGGAAGATCCCGGGTTCGATTCCCGGGTGGGTACCTCATTTTTTCATTTGTTTCGTTCTTTCGCTCTCATCTTGCGCGGATAATTCTCCTATACAAAGCGTCGTTCTTTACGTTAATTATACTGCGTGTTTGCAGTTATAATGTATAAATGTTACGGCATGCGGGAGGTGCCCCTTTGGGGCATTGGTTTCTGCGCGTATGTAGAGGAATTACGACATTTGTTTGGGTGAGGCCTGTGGTGTAGTGGTTATCATATCTGACCGGCAATCGGAAGATACCGGGTTCGATTCCCGGGTGGGTACCTAATTTTTTCATTTGTTTCGTTCTTTCGCTCTCATCTTTGCGCGGTTAATTCTCCTATACAAAGCGTCGTTCTTTACGTTATATATATATATATATATATATATATATATATATATACAGTACATATATATAAAATTATATATATAATATATATATATATATATATATACATACACACACACTTTAGGTATTTATTTTAGGTGAGTTCCAACGACGGTTCAGGATCGACCTACGGTCGACCCCTCTGCAGCATCCCGCCTCATTTACGGGATTTGGTGAAGGAGGAAATTGCTCTCTGATCTCTTCCTGCCCTCGTAGCCAGCTACGCATGGCTGGTCAGGGACTTTGCACAGGAATCTGTCCAGCTGGTTCTTGAATTTATTCAGGTCGGTATGCTGGAGATTCCCCATTTCTTTTGGTAGGACATTAAAAAGCTTTGGACCTCGTATTCTGAGGGTATTTTCCATTCTTGTTTTCATGGCCCCTTGTCCCACCGCAGCTGGGACCGTACAAAATCTGCCTCTTCTCTCATTCCAGTTTGTTTCTATTTCATTTCTAAGGTTAGGGACAAAGCCCTCAAGTATTTTCCATATGTATATTATTGTGTACCGCTCGCGCCTTCTTTCGAGAGAGTAGAGTTTCAGTGATTGTAGTCGAGAGCAGTAGTCTTCACCTTCCGTTTCATCTATCTTAGACGTAAAAGACCTTTGTATAGCTTCAATGTTCGCAATGTCTCGTTTTCTGTATAGGTTTTCTGTATAGGACTAGACTCTTCCATAATTTGAGCATGATGTTTGCTTTTCTGCTGTGGAAACTCCCCCAGATGATTCCCATTATTTTTCTAGCCGTTGTAATTTTGATGTTGTAGTGCTCTCTGAATTCTGCATCCGACGACATTATTACTCCAAGATCCGTGACTTGTGGATTTGGTGTTATCTGTCTGGCTTCCATAGTTTTGTACCCTTTTTTCTGTAGCTCCTTGTTATTACCATATCTTAGAAGTTGGAATTTTTCTTCGTTGAACTTCATATTGTTGTGTTCTGCCCACTGGAATAATGTTTCAATGTCGTTGTAATCTTTTTATGTCACCTTCTTTCAATATTTCCTTACATATCTTTGTCATCTGCGAAACATGATACAATACTGTCATTGATATCTGCATCAATATCTGCTCACTTTTTGGGGTCATTTGTGTGTTTGGCCTCCCTGTCTATCAACGGACCAATACTCTCTTTGCACTGTATTTTCCTTTTCGCAAAGAAGTATTTTGTGTTAATGCAAAAAACTTCACTTTTCTACGTGAAGGTCAAAATATGATAATAAAAACCCACTCTAATAGACCTCGAAGAGGATGTCAGTGGGCATCGAAACTGTTGTGGAAATAAACTCTGTCTATTAGAGTGGGTTTTTATTATCATATTTTGGGTAATTTTTTTATGTTTTCTGCTACCTTGTTTTCCTTCTCGTTTGTCTTATGGATGAATGTTTGCTTAGGTCCATTTCTATTTCGCCTAGTTTCCTCTCTAGTTTGAGTCTCCTTGCATCAGTTTTACATCTGTGGAGATGTTTTACGGTTTCCTTCCGTTGTCTAAAGAGTTGCCTGATTTTTCTCTCGAGCTTGCTACGTTTTCTCTTTTGTCTCTCTGGAATATGCTTCATTAATATATGTTTGGTTTCAGACTCCATTATACCTAGTATTTGTCCTGAAGTCTTCTCGTGAAGTAGTAGTTCCCAATTTACTTTCTTTAAATCTTTATTTACACTTTCCCAATCTACTTTCTTTGAATTTATTTTAAACCTTCAAATATTCCTTCTGCCTCTCTGGGATGTGTTTTTGGACCTCTGGGTGCTAATTTCAATTGCATATCGATTAGGTTATGGTCGGAGAAATTTCTGTGCGTTACCTTTTTATTTATTATTATCGCATTGTTATTTGTCAAAATTAAATCCAAACCGTTCTCTTTCCTAGTGGCTTCACAGATTTCCTGAGTAAGGGCGTAATGTTCCATCATATCTAATAGCATTATTGCTTGGGTTCTATTATCTTTTGTAATGTTGCCATGAAGCTTCTCAACATATATAACTTCGTAATTTTTCTTCCATGTTATGAATGGGAAATTAAAATCTCCGAAAATTAGAATATTTGTTGCTGAAGTTTCAAGTAATTGTAACATGTTTTGTATTTCATTAGTGGCAAATTGGAATTCACTTTCTGTGGTGTTTGGTGGTCTGTAGACGTCCATAATGGTTGGGTTCAGTTATTTTACTTCTAATATAATAACTTCGACTGTGCTGTTTGATTTGTTTACCCTCACCTCACATGTGTATGTGTTTTTCACGTAGATACAACACCCTCCCCCTCGTCTAGCCACTCTATCTGCTCTGTATATGTTGTAGTCCAGCAATGCTATTTCAGTATTCTCGATGCAGTTTTCACAACCTTTTTCGCACTTATGTAAGTGTGTTTTCGTTCGGCATATGATATCTATGCTGGTTTCCGTAGCTAAATTTTGCAAGTACAGTATTATAATTTGCAGTCTGCATGGTCCGTATCGAGGCTTTGTATATTTGTGTATAATACATTTACCGGGTTTCTAATCTTCGTGTTCACTTTTCCTAAGTGATGGTCATTTTCTGATCGATGTCGGTTCCTGTTTGGTGTTATTGGTTGGACCGCTGCATTTGGGAGTATTGGGGTTGCGGCCCTTGATACTACTGTGGTTGTTGTATTATTGGTGGGTGGTCTTGAATAGAAAGGTGATGTGAGTAATGTTGTGGTGCATATATTTGCGGCGTTCTGTCTTTCCTTGTTAGAAGGGCAAGCTGTGCTTTTATTATCCTCATTTCTTCTAAAAAATGTTTCATTCCTCTTGTTATTACTTTTATGTCGAATATGATCTGTTCTTTCCCGTTCTCTTCTTTGCGGACACTTTATGTGAGAATACGGCACTCTATGTTCAGGCATTTTTTCTCCGTAATTGACTGTCTGCACATACGAGGGTGAAAAATGTTGCAGTTTGGTCCGTACCTGCATTTTCCATTCTTCATTATATAGAAGCATTTAGGGCGGTGATTATATATGCAGTTTGAGCCATATTTGCACGAACCTGTTTTATAATATTCGCATATGGCCCGTCGTTTAAATTCCCTCTGAGTCTCATGTGATTCAATTTCTTTCTTCTGCTCCGCCACCACTTCTTCCCTACTCAGTAGTTTTTTTTTATATCGGCGTGTATTTCGTATCTCTCTCTTTTGCCGTGGGTATTTCTTTATCTGAGGCTGCTTTCGCCCCTCCCTGTAGTGTGTTGTCCATTTCATTTTCGTTTTCGGTTGTTTCCAGCGTTTTCTGTTGTTTCCTGGTTTTCTGTCGGTAAAACTGTTGTACTTGATTTTTCTATTTCATCATTTTGTATTCCCCTTTGTACTAATTTCCCATTGTTTTCCATGCATTTGACTTATATATATATATAGAAACCGACCGGAAATTCCTTCTCTCACGTCCGCAAACATCCAAGAATCATCAGAAATCGAAAAACACACGTGGTGTTGAAGGAGAGAAAAACAAAAGGATGTTTTTTTCTACTCCCAAAAGGCCCACGAAAAGTTAGCGTCTTCCGAGCCTGTATAAGCCATAGTTCACCAAACTCGCCCTCACTTTGCATGTTACTTCTCCTCGTGAATCTCCTCTTTCAAGTAGCGCCATTCGACCTCAGCCGGCCTCAGTCCCTCAAGTAACACCTCAACAATACACGAAGTGAATCAACACTTGAAACGACCTACAATTTCATTCCGCCGGAAGCAGACATCACTCTACCGGCGTCATCCTTCTGGCCTGGTTTCACTCATCCTTCACCACAATTCGATGGGCGCCCATTCAACAAGTATTTCAACAGGCCCTTAGCACATCCTCCTGCCGGTAGGCCAACACGTCTTCAGAGTTATCTACTGCGAAACGCAATACGGTCAAACTTCACGTAGGTCCATGTCAGTCTTCAGAGTTATCCACGTCGAAACGCAGGACGGTAAACCTTCACGTATGTAGGTTTCTTCAGTCTTCAAAGTTCTCCACGTCGAAACGCAGGACGGTAAGCCTTCACGTAGGCTTCTTCAGCCTTCATAGTTATCTCCGTCGAAATCGCAGGTCGGTAAGCTTCTCGTAGACCCCGACTTGGCCTACACTGTTTTGTTACGTCGTGCTAGACTATTCAGAATTCAAAGCTGAAACGTCCACAAACTCTGCCTAATCGCGTAGGCCCTAAAAGTGTCTTCAATACCGTTCAAACTAACTCTCCCGTGCCTAAACCTTTGACCCTAAAAAGTGTCCTCAATACCGTTCAAACTAACTCTCCCTTTAAGACCGCAGTAGGCCTATTCAAGTGTTGTACCAATACCGTAGTTTTGTATCACCTTGTTATTGTGTTCATTCATATAACTTACTTATTTTGTATCCGATTGTTCATGTGCTCTTTTATGCATTTCATTTTTACCGACCTAATCCATTTACTGTACCATACCGTACTTTCATTATTTCAGTTATTATTGGCTTAATTACTTATTCTGTGTTTACCTCTGCATATCTCATTAACCTACCTGAATTAATGTATTTACTTACAATTAGACTGTATAACCATTTCTTATTGCTATTAATCAGTCATCTTTAACTCATAGTATAAATACTGTTATAGAATTGTTAATCACTGTGAACAAATAATTGATTTATTTTCCTAATTAAACACAAAACAACAAAGTAATTTCTCTCTTCTTATTAAATATTTTGTTTGGGCTGTAATCCCAAAGCTGGTAACCCCTAATTATTCACTTCAATTTAATTCATAAATTATAGTAAGCCTATTTTTTTGTCCACATGAAATTAGTGATCCGTAGGCCACGACACTATAATATATATAATCTTTTACACGGAGCCTAATTTATTTGATATTCCTCTCCATAAATAAGAACAAATCCTTGAATGGGTGAGTTAGCATCGAGCTAGAGGGATTTCCCCGGCAATGCAAACAGAAGAAGACAAATGGGAAGAAGGACAAAGAGGCCTCAAAGACATTCACCCTTCTCCTCTCTCTCTCTCTCTCTCTCTCTCTCTCTCTCTCTCTCTCTGTTTTGTTTTTCCCCAACAGTGTCGCCAAGTCAGAACCGGTGACTGAGGGTCTCTCAGACTAAGGGAAAAAGCAAGCTAGCATTGTTTGCATGAAACAAGATTACGACGAGGGTAGAGAAGAGTGTGTGTATATCCGCGGATGCGGATGCGGATATTTAGTTAATCTATCAATATAATATAGAATTATGAATATATGACATAATTTTTCAAATTTCGTGATATTACTATTATGGCAGGCAATGCATAAGAATTAAAATTAATATTAATGTTTTCATTATGATAAAAATAATAACTTCAATGAAAATTCAATGAAACAAGTTTCATTCAATTTTCTGTGTTACCATGTATTTATATTTTGAGGTTTATATATTTGTTTGTTCATTAATAATTTTAATACTTAACATGAAATGTGCATTACTGAGCCTTATAAGCTACTTTATAAGCTAATTTAATTGTAAATTGCATAATTTATTAGAGGTAATATCCACATAACATCCGTAGTCAGAAGTGCGGATGCGGATGTTAAAAATGATGCGGATGCGGATATCCGGTCCACCACTAATATATATATATATAATATATATATATATATATATCAGATTATGTAGCGACCCGTGGTTCGGATCCCACGTAAAGCTGTAGGTCCCCTCCATCATATGACCTTAGATGTTGCGAAGGAGGTTAAACAACCCCCAATTAAAAAAAATATAATATATATATATATATATATATATATACACATATATATACACTGTATATAAGAAACATACCCAGTTAATATGAGGAAGCAAGGTTATAAAAATAGGGAGAGGCGAAGGTTCTAGATTGAGTGGGAATGATGAAGAGATTGTAGAAATAAGGTCAAATATGCATCTAAAAATACAGATTTCTTGTTCCACTTAATATTTTAGTGTCAAACGAGAGCAATAAAACAATTGTAACTTTGATTACCAACGGTCGTTTCATGAATTTGTGGAACCTCAGGGTTTGAGGCTCATATGTATACAGTGTCATAGCTTAATATTGTGATTTATTTTGTCTGTTGTTAATTAGCAGTAGTGCGCAAAGAATGCATAAAAGCTAAATTTTATATGTTCATTTTCATAAGGTAGGGGAAATGGTGCCTGCTTTAGCGCTAATACCACAAAGGTGACAATAATATATATATAATATATATATATATATATATATATATATATATATAGTGGACCTAGTTTTAGCCGTTTAAGGTGATAATGATTTAATTGGATGCAATGATTGATTAAGGCAATGACTGATTGCTTATTAATGATAGGCTATTTGAGTAGATCCACCATACTATTGGAAGTGACCGAAATGGCAGTGAGGGTCACCAGCTTGGATTACACCCAAGCAAATTAATGTTAAGGTTATTAAAGACACCTTATAGTTTGTTTTGTATTTTATTATGAAAATAAAGCCGTTATTTATTCACTGTGATATAACAAAGAATTGACAGTAATTAATTGATAGTTTTACGTTATGCTTATGACATAGACTTAGCTAATAAGATGAAATGTTAATAGCTTAATTGACACGTAATAAGTAATGTAAACGTTGATGGTATGTAAATGGCATGCGACATGGAACATTGAATGGGCCTAGTAAATGATATAAAGAATGCACGTGCGTTTGGTACATTGAATGGAAAACATGACACTGATTAAGTAGGCTAAATGATTGCATGGATGCACAAGGAATAATTGATGCGACCTAATAATAATGGATTGAAATGCTTGACAAATACACAAATATCATTTATATATAAGACCATTATGTGATGTTAAGTGATTACGTCAAGAGAATATTTAGTTAACACACAAATAATTATATATATATATATATATATATATATATATATATATATATATATATATATATATATATATATATATATATATATATATATATATATATATATATATATATATATATATATATGATATATATATACTATATACTATATATATATATATATATATATACTATATATATATATATATATATATATATATATATATATATATATATATATATATAATATATAAAGTGCATGGAATATTATACCCCAAATGGACAGGAAATTCAGAGAAATTCCAGAGCAAAAGATTTAGGGGTTGTAATGACAGATGATGCGAAATTTGAAACACAAAATAAGATAGCAGTAAACAGAGCAAAGAGAATAACGGGTCAGATATTGAGAACTTTTAAACGAAGGGATAGGAATGTAATGATTCCTCTACTGAAAACCCTGATAATACCCAAATTAGAACACTGCTCGGTCCTAACTTCCCAATATAAAAAAGAAGACATTAGACAGCTGGAGG
The DNA here is from genome assembly GCA_023014485.1 of Bathynomus jamesi. Taxonomy (NCBI): domain Eukaryota; kingdom Metazoa; phylum Arthropoda; class Malacostraca; order Isopoda; family Cirolanidae; genus Bathynomus; species Bathynomus jamesi. Next base: position 785,405 of record JAJOZX010001602.1, read on the forward strand.
GGATCCAAAGAAGCTTCACAGCCAAGATCAATGGGTGCAAAGAACTAAATTACTGGGAAAGGTTACGAGAACTAGACCTATATTCACTGGAAAGGAGAAGAGAGAGATACACCATTATTTACACTTGGAAAATAATGGAAAACTAGTCCCTAATCTTACTCTGAATCCCATAACTCCCCAAACAACGATGGAAAGTAGAAGCGGTAGACTGTGTCGTATTCCCAAATTGAAGGCGAGACAGGGAACATCCTTAACCCTGAAAGAAAATAGTTTTGTAGTGAGAGGACCAAAACTGTTTAATCAGTTGCCCAAAGACCTAAGAAACACGAAGGAAGTTGCAGTGGAAATCTTCAAAAGAAGACTAGACGCCTGGCTCAGAACAATCCCCGATGAGCCGGGCGTACCTGGCTATGTGAGGTGGAGAGCGCAAGAATCCAACTCACTACTTCACCAGGCCAACTCGAGAGGAGGGGCGACAAGCTTGACCTTCGCGAAATGAGAAATCATCTCGCGGAACCTTTGTAAGGTTGTAAGGTAAGATATATATATATATATAATATATATATATATATACTGTGTATATATATATATATATATATATATGTGTGTGTGTAAAAATGAACAATGAATAATCAATATTCATTTTTACATAAGAACCAAAATCGCTTAACGCGAGTTTGGATAATAATTTTACTTGTAACTTCCTCTTTTTGTTTGTGTCACAACCCTACGATCTACCATTTCTATGGTTTAGTCGTATCCATTTTCCATTTGTTATAGAAGTTATTATAATTAATTATGAGTGTCTTGCATCTCACCCTAGACCCTAGATTATGCATACACATTGCATATAACAGGATTGGAACCCGTAGATGTACTTCTTAGTCATTAATACCCACTCTTTGTCTCTAATTCGTTCTTGTAAATCTTCCTAATAATGATTTGTACTATACGTACAAATTCAATAACTATGACGTCATAAAGTAACTTAATTCTTTTCACGTTTCCATACCGCCAATACTGAATCATCCATTTGGTATGTGGATATCTTTCATGTTCAATATATGGTAAATTCTTTAATAGTAAAAACTTCATTCTCTATACATCATTATTTATATTGTGTCCTACCTATTGTCTACTGATGCCTAGCCTATCAACCTATCAGTCCATATTTTACGCGTGTCTATATTACGCACACAACCTGTTGTGTTACGTACATGTAAAATACGTCCACATGTATTTTTTATATTTTTTATTTTAAGTGCGTTCACCCCTCACAAATTCATAAATGCTTGGATAAGTGGTCGAATTCGCTGATGACAGCAAAGTCGAACGCTTCTGAGATAAAAATCTCCTCTCGCTCTGATCCAAATTTATAACATATTATAACATAATATAACATATTATGTTGTATATAAATTATCTTGTATGTGCTCATGTACTTGTGTTGTACTAATAACCATATATAATAACCATATATTATAACCATATATTATAACCATATATAAATATATAAAAACAAAGTTATAGTAACTGTTTAATTGTAATTAACTGTAATACTTTAATTTAATATAACGTAATGTACTTTAATGAAACTGTAATTAATAATAACTTGTAATGTACTTCAATGAAACTGTAATTAAATGTAATGACTTAATATATAATGTAAGAATGTACTTTAATAGAACTGTAATGGACAATCATAAGCGAATGTGAAGTAATCCATAATCGCAATCATAATTGTAATAAACCCAAACGAAATCTACTCAGTCGTGTACTTAAATTGTACTTACGTACTACTATGAAATGATATCGCCTTCAGAAATGAAGACTCGGCAAAAAAATACGATTATTTATTTATTTTTTTAAATTTTTATTTGGAATCTTTCAAACATCTGATCATGTGTTTAAAAGGAGGAACTTAACCTTCAACTTCCTTCCCCCAACATTTAGACTTATATGATACATGAATTTGTAAAATGAACGACACTTCATCACGGGACTCTGTTTTGGTCACTACTACGAGACTCCCTTGTTAGCAGCCTCGCTGCGGGGAGGGGGCAGAGGCCCCTTCCCTCCTTAACTTTTTAGATTCCGGCCTGAGCCATGGTCGAAAGAGGTCGAACCTCTACCCCTGTAAAATTCAGACCACTACCTGTAAATTTTTAAGAAGTAAATTACAGTAAGAGAAACTTTTTATTTTCCCCCTCGAGTTGGGCTATCTTCAGAGGAACTTAGTCAGTAAAGTCGATAAGTTATAAAAGAAAAGTCGATAATTTTATTCTCAGAGAAAGTATCAGAGTATTATAGCAAGAGAAGAATTAATAACTGTCGACCCATAAAGCGAGAGAAAGAATTATAATGTTATAGAAGAAATATCCGTTGCTGCCTCCCAACTAGAACCCCCGTCAATTCGAACCACCCAGGGCCATAGACGGAGGGGTTAACATATATATACTGTATATATATATATATATATATATATATATGTGTATATATTTATGTGTGTGTGTGTGTGTATATATATATATATATGTGTGTGTGTGTATATGCATTGGTTTCTGCGCGCATGTAGAGGAATTATGACATTTGATTGAGTGAGGCCCGTGGTGTAATGGTTATCATATCTGACCGGCAATCGGAAGACCCCGGGTTCGATTCCCGGGTGGTTACCTAATTTTTTCATTTGTTTCGTTCTTTCGCTCTCATCTTGCGCGGATATTCTCCTATACAAAGCGTCGTTCTTTACGTTAATTATACTGCGTGTTTGTAGTTATAATGTATATAATGTTACGGCATGCGGGAGGTGCCCCTTTCGGGCATTGGTTTCTGCGCGCATGTAGAGGAATTACGACATTTGATTGAGTGAGGCCCGTGGTGTAATGGTTATCATATCTGACCGGCAATCGGAAGTTCCCGGGTTCGATTCCCTGGTGGTTACCTCATTTTTCATTTGTTTCGTTCTTTCGCTCTCATCTTGCGCGGAAATTCTCCTATACAAGCGTCGTTCTTTACGTTAATTATACTGCGTGTTTGCAGTTATAATATATATATATATATATATATATATATATATATATACTGTATATATATATATATATATATATATATATATATATATATATATATATACTGTGTATATATATGTGTGTGTATACCTTACCTTATGAACCTTATGTTGTTTCGTGCGTTGGTCTCTCTTCACACGGAGGTCAAGCTGGTGGCCCCGCCTCTAGGTCTGTCCTGGTGGAGGAGCGAGTTGCTTTGTTGCGCTCTCCACCGTACATAGCCAGGCACGCCCGGCTCATCTGGTACTGTCCTGAGCCAGGCATCCAGTCTTTTCTTGAAGACTTCATCTTTGACCCCCGTTACGTTTCTGAGGTCCTTAGGAAGCTGGTTGAAAAGTCTTGGCCCCCTGACAACCAAGCTATTTTCCTTCAGGGTTGAGGAGGTCCCTTGTCGGGCCTTTAATTTGGGAACACTACACATTCTGCCTTTCCTATTTACCAGTGTTGTTTGAATGGTAATTGGGTTTAGTTTTAGGTTTGGTACCAGTTTTTCGATCATTTTCCATATGTAGATTATGATGTACCTCTCTCTTCTTCTTTCCAGTGAGTACAGATTTAGTTTACGTAGTCTTTCCCAGTAGTTGAGTTCTTTGCAGCCATCAATCTTGGCTGTGAAATGCCTTTGCGTTTCTTCTAGTTTATTAGTTTCTTCCTTTTTATATGGGGACGTCAAAAACTGAGCAGTATTCAAGTTTTGGTATAATCAGTGTTTTAGCAGGGGAATCATTACTGTCCTGTCCCTTCTCTTGAATTCTTAGAACCTGTCCCGGCGACTCTTTTTGCTTTATTTATCGCTATCTGATTTTGTGTTTCGAATTTCGCATCATCTGTCATTATTATCCCGAGATCAATCGCTTTCATGCTTCTCTGAATTTCCTGTCTATCTGGAGCATAATATGCAGTCTGTTTAAGTTCTTCTTTTCTACCATATCTCAAGAGCTGAAATTTCTCGGCGTTGAATGATATGTTGTTGTCTTCTGACCATTTGTATATTTTGTTCGTGTCCCTATGCAAGGCCTCCACGTCATGTACATCGCTAATTTTTCTGCTGATCTTTGTATCGTCTGCAGAGGATGTTACTATACTATTGCTGTTTACTCCGCTGTCTATGTCTGTTAGCGTGATAATGAACAGGAGTGGGGCCAGTACTGTCCCTTGTGGTACTGAGCTGCGTACTTCCGATTCTGATGATGATATACCTTGAATTTTGACGACCTTCAGACGATCACTAAGGAAGTTGTAGATCCATTTTCCCACTTTGCCTGTTATTCCCATGTCTTTAATTTTATGTGCTATTATACCATGGTCACATTTATCGAAAGCTTTAGCATTGTCTTCCAATGCATCTTGGATATTGTTGTAGTGCTCTATTAGTTGTGATAGGTATGATCTACCTGATCGGAATCCATGCTGATTTTCTTTGAATCTTTCCCGTGTCTCCAGGAAATCATAAATTTTCTCTCTAACTATTCTTTCAAATACTTTGGTGAGGTGGGACGTCAATGACACTGGTCTATAGTTCTTTGCT
>JAJOZX010001602.1:797500-827500 GCA_023014485.1 Bathynomus jamesi
GTCGCTCGCCACCGCTGCCAGTTTCCGGACTCTCGGAAGCGAACCCTACAGACTCAGGATCGCTAACCGGGCAACAACGGCAACAACTGCAACTGGGCAACAACTCCGGGGGTAAAAGTTCAAGGTCGATGAGGGAGGGGTAAACGTTGTCCGATTTAATAAAAAATTCAACTAGAGAGTTTTCTCAACCATTCGAATGATTTCCGGGGGTGGGAGCTGAAACTTCCCAACTTTGAATTTTAAGGACCACCCTAATATATATATATCAAAGCTATTGACTTCTCCTTTGGGAAACGGAGCTTACAGATGAACAGGACCAACACAACGGCAAACATTTTCATTTATTTTTTGTACTTCAGACGTTTCGACAAATCTTTTGTCATCATCAGTGAATTAAGTCTTAAAACCTTAAAACAAAAGTAAAAAGTGAAAATTACATCAATACAATATTAAAACCATTACAATTAAAACCTTAAAGCAAAATGAAAATTGCATCAATACAAAATTAAAATCATTTAAATTTCATCACTATAAAAATTAAAATCAAATTAAATTACCTCAATAGGTAAATACACAATGTTTACATCCACCTCCATACTTGGAAAAGCCTAAGAGAACACTGGATGGTCAGAGGATTAGAAAGGATATGTCTATGAGAATCGGTTGGTTAGTTAGAAGAGCTGTAATTTGTAGGATGAGCTATTATTGTTAATGGAGGGTTTGTTTCTATAGATGTACAAAGATTCTAAAATTCGAAGTTCTGTGAGGTTATTGGATTTAGTTAAAATTTCAAACTGAGTTTTGTGAAGGGGATGGTTGTTTTCATTACTATGGTTTCTAATTGCGGATAGTGGAGGGCTACTGAGGGGACGGTTGGTACGGACTGACAAGCCCAAATGTTGAGAAAGGCGCACCTCCAGTTGGAGTTGAGTGCTGCCAATATACGCAGCCTTACAGCTGTCGCACGTGTATTTGTAGACAACATTGGGGCATACAGTTTTGGGGAATTCATCTTTGAACTTTAAAAAATTTGATAATTTAAGTGGGTTGACGAAGGCGAATCTAAAATTTATTTGGGGATAACTAGACTTGAGCAGTTTGGACAATTCACCTCGAATGCGCAATGATAAATAACCATAAAAAGGTAATTTAATATACCTGGTTTCTTTTTGTACTGTAGTTATGGGGAGTTTAGTATTAAAAGTGTTATTTAAAAATTTCTTTAATTGGTTATCGAATAGATTAGAAGGGTAGTAATTGTTAATAAAGTACTGTTTTAAAAATTTTAATTCTTCGTTTAACGAAAAGTAATCCGAACAAATACGGTAACTTCTTGTTAATAATGTTACTATAGCACTAATCTTATATTTATAAAACATACAACTTAAATAATTGGTTCCCAAGCCAGTAAAAGTTTGTTTTCGAAATAGTGAAGTTTGGAACTTATTATGAGCCCGTTTAACTAAAACATCCAGGAAAGGTAAACTATTATTTGTTTCGTTTTTACATGTGTAACTAATATTACTATGTTGTTTATTAAGATAATCAAGAAAAAGTTTTACGTGTGAAGGATGGTTAAATATTAAGAAAGTGTCATCCACGTATCTTCTGTAATATATGGGTTTAAAACTACTAGGACAACTTTTCAACCAAATTTCTTCGTAATGGCAAAGAAATGCATTTGCTAGTGTTGGGCTTAACGGGGAACCCATAGCTACCCCATCAATTTGGCTGTAAAGGTTGCTATTAAATAAGAAAAGATTATCAAAACACACTATTTCGAGAAGGTTTTTAAATTGAGTCTGAGTGAGGCCATTAATAAGAGTATTATCAGTAGTGAATAATTTATTTAGTATGATATTTAATGTTTCTTTTAACGGGACATTTGTAAACAATGACGAGACATCAAAACTGGCCATAGTAAGAGAATCGGCATAATTGATCTCTTTTATCTCTTTAGCAAAATCAAACGAGTTGTTAATAGAATAATCATTAAAGGTGAGTTTTGAAAGCAAGGGAACGAAGAATTTGGCTAAATTATAATTGAATGTACCACAGGCCGAAAGGATAGGTCTTAGTGGGAAATTTGGCTTATGGACTTTAGGTAAACCATATAGAATTCCTGGATTAGAACCAGAAGCAAATAAAAAATTGTATGTATTGTCAGCAATAATATTACTATTTTTTAATTTACGCAAACACCTATTAAGTTTATCTTCGAGTTTTAGTAATTTAGACAGAACATTCTCTTTTACCCTTTTAAATTTAGACGTATCCGACAAAATTGTCTCCATTCTATTTATGTAAACTGTTGAATCAAACAGCACTACTCCTTTACCCTTATCCGGTTTTGTAATGATGACAGAGTTATCCTTTTTCAAATTATTAAGAATTTTAAAATCTTGCTTATTAAAAAGGGGAGAAAACACCTTATGGGGTTTAAAATTACAAAAGTTCTTAAAAGAGATGCTCTCCACTTGTTTTACCAAGTTATGAAACGAGAAATTTGGCCGGATCTCACAATTCTTAATATTCATGAGAAGATTTTCAAACCCAGAGAAATATTTATAAAAATTTAGTTTATAATGAGGTAGATCAAAATTTAAGCCTAACGACAATATTTCTCTCTCTCTAATACTTAAAACTCTATTAGAGAAATTAAAAATAAAATTATCTGGATTATTAAAAAACGACTGAGTGATTCCCAATTTTTCCACTTTGGCAGCATGTATCCTTTTATGACTATTGACAATTTTATCACAGCAAGTTTGAAATTTAGTAACTAAACACTGATAATCAATATAAGACACCCTAGATTTTAGACCAAACAGGAGAATTCTTATATTTCAGCTTGAGAAAACTCACTGTTTTAGTTTTCGATTGAAGCTCCAATTTAATAATTTATGTTGCCATGATTTATATAGTTTGGAGTTATGGAGGCGTTTATTATAGAGTTTAAATCTAAGGAAATTAGGCACAATATTATAACTTTTGCACTTAGACAAGAAACTCTCATCACAAATAGCCTTGTTAAGTTTCAAATAGACTCTTACGAAGAAATTTGGTTGAAAAGTTGTCGTAGTAGTTTTAAAGCCATATATTACAGAAGATACGTGGATGACACTTTCTTAATATTTAACCATCCTTCACACGTAAAACTTTTTCTTGATTATCTTAATAAACAACATAGTAATATTAAGTACACATGTGAAAACGAAACAAATAATAGTTTACCTTTCCTGGATGTTTTAGTTAAACGGGCTCATAATAAGTTCCAAACTTCACTATTTCGAAAACAAACTTTTACTGGCTTGGGAACCAATTATTTAAGTTGTATGTTTTATAAATATAAGATTAGTGCTATAGTAACATTATTAACAAGAAGTTACCGTATTTGTTCGGATTACTTTTCGTTAAACGAAGAATTTAAATTTTTAAAACAGTACTTTATTAACAATTACTACCCTTCTAATCTATTCGATAACCAATTAAAGAAATTTTTAAATAACACTTTTAATACTAAACTCCCCATAACTACAGTAAAAAGAAACCAGATATATTAAATTACCTTTTTATGGTTATTTATCATTGCGTATTCGAGGTGAATTGTCCAAACTGCTCAAGTCTAGTTATCCCCAAATAAATTTTAGATTCGCCTTCGTCAACCCACTTAAATTATCACATTTTTTAAAGTTCAAAGATGAATTCCCCAAAACTGTATGCCCCAATGTTGTTTACAAATACACGTGCGACAGCTGTAAGGCTGCGTATATTGGCAGCACTCAACTCCAACTGGAGGTGCGCCTTTCTCAACATTTGGGCTTGTCAGTCCGTACCAACCGTCCCCTCAGTAGCCCTCCACAATCCGCAATTAGAAACCATAGTAATGAAAACAACCATCCCCTTCACAAAACTCAGTTTGAAATTCTAACTAAATCCAATAACCTCACAGAACTTCGAAATTTAGAATCTTTGTACATCTATAGAAACAAACCCTCCATTAACAATAATAGCTCATCCTACAAATTACAGCTCTTCTAACTAACCAACCGATTCTCATAGACGTGTTCTCTTAGGCTTTGCCAAGTATGGAGGTGGATGTAAACATTGTGTATTTACCTATTGAGGTAATTTAATTTGATTTTAATTTTTATAGTGATGAAATTTAATTGATTTTAATTTTGTATTGATGCAATTTTCATTTTGCTTTAAGGTTTTAATTGTAATGGTTTTAATATTGTATTGATGTAATTTTCACTTTTTACTTTTGTTTTAAGGTTTTAAGACTTAATTCACTGATGATGACAAAAGATTTGTCGAAACGTCTGAAGTACAAAAAATAAATGAAAATGTTTGCCGTTGTTTTGGCCCTTCTGTATATATATATATATATATATATATATATATATTAGGGTGTTTCATACCTATAGGGTAAAATAAAATGAGCTTGGAGTTTTAATCCACACGTTTCTCCGTATTCTAAAGAACAAGAAAACACGTTTGTGCAAGTTTGAACCAGATCGCGCTGCATTTAGAGGTCCCAACTTTGACGACTTTTTGTCAGTTCATTTCTCGCCTGCCTGCAGTGAAGACGGTTTTCTTCGTCACTTGAGCGGTTCGTGTTGTATAGCCTATTGGACAACTATGGAGGTAATTATATATGCTACTAATTATCTCATTTTACTGTGGTATTGAAATTTATTATTATTTAATTTGTCATTTTACTGTGGTAGTGATATTTATTATTAATATTACATGAAATTAATTAGTCTGTTGCATATTGGACAACTAAGCTGGTAATTATTTATGATACTAATTAATGTAATTTTACTGCGGTATTGAAATGTATTTAATTAATGAATTGTCAAAGAGAACGTAGTGTACACGTATCAGTTTTATAAATAAAGAAAAGCAGTAACTGGGACTCGAACCAGTGTCATAGCCGTTTGGCGGCATCGCTCAAGTCGGCGTACACAGCACGCTATCCACTCCCTAGATGGTGTAGTGGATAGCGTGCTGTGTACGCCGACTTGAGCGATGCCGCCAAACGGCTATGACACTGGTTCGAGTCCCAGTTACTGCTTTTCTTTATTTAATTAATGAAATTAATTACGATGTGAAATTATTTCTGTGGAATTATTTAGTTTGTTTTCTTTTCCAGGTGTCTACCAGAGCGAAAACAGAAGTGTTTCTTATTGGCCAGACGGATGCGAACATCACATCAAGTGGCCTTCCAACTCAGTTGCAAGTACTCAAAAAGTACTTTTACCACCAAAAGGAGCAAAAATTTGGACGTACTAAATGCCTGAACCTGTGCCTGGATGCCTGTCTCATATTTTGGGAGAGAGCGAGAATCCCCATGATGCGTCGAGATTCAGCCTTGAGGAAGATGGAATCCCTTCTCAAGGAATACGACCGGCTTGTGAAGCACAAGTCACATAAAGCAGAGTCCTTCCGAGTGAAGGAGGCGATGTTCAAGGAGGCAATAGCGAAGGAGATCATGGACATTGCTCATTCACAGGCTAAGGAAATGATGAAGAATCAGGAGGACATCCACTTTCTCGACATGCAGCGTGAAGATCCAAATTCCTGCAGCATGGGCCCTGTTGACATGAAGCTTCACTATAAGGAGATTAGGAAAAGGAAGTGGACTGAAGTAGAGGGCTTCAAGCAAGCAGCGGCAACTGTTAACAAAATCTCTGTCGTCAACGATCGGGCCGAAAGAGCCATCGCGCTCACCAAAGAGTTCAACTGTTCTCTGACGAAGAACGAAGAGCAGAAGCAGTATTTGCTCAAAACTGTGATGCAGCATAGGGCGAAATACCCGAATAAAACCAAGAAGGATTTCATGGACAAATGATTCGCAAGAAGTGGTTATGTTTTTTGTATCTTTGTGAAAATGTGTAGTGAAATGGTACTCGTTTGTTGAATAAAAATTCATTGACAGATTTTTGTTTAATTTTTTCCGTTTATGATCTGCCAGAGCATCAAACTGGGGACCCGTAACTTTAAACTATTGAATTAATACTTCGGTTTATCAGTCTCCTCAGCAAATGGAACAAGGGGATCTATGTGGATTAAAATTTTTCCAAACTTTTAATTTATGAATCACCCTAATATATATATATATATATATATATATATATATATATAACGTATAGGTGATAGTATCGGTCATAGTGAGAAAAAAAGTTCATATGAACATGTGTCTAATTCTGAATGGTTACGGAGATAGAGCTGTTTGAATCTGATGCGCGCGCAGCTCTTCCTCCCACTTCCCTCCCCTATAACCTTGAACCATGTAAGCTGTAATGTAAGCATGTAACATAAGCCAATCGACAGCTGACTGTTGTGAGTGACATTGTTTGGTGTTTGAAGCAGTGTTAAGAATGCCACACACCTTCACACGTGCCGAATATGCAGATATGGTGTATGTCTACGGTTTTTGCGATGGAAGTGCAACAGCTGCTGTTGCAGAATACCGTCGACGGTTTCCGAACCGCAGAATTCCGGATCGAAGTGTGTTTACCAGGGTTTTCAACACATTGCGTGAGATTGGTACACTTCCCAGCGCTCATGTTTCATCTGAACGTGAAGGTCAACAAGATGTGGATGAAGTGGAAAACATTCTTCAGTTCGTAGAGCGTAGTCCTACTACTAGCTCACGAAGAATTTCTACACGTCTTGGTGTACCAGACACAAGAGTATGGCGAACATTACGTGAGGAAGGCTTGCATCCATATCATGTACAGCGTGTACAACACCTTCAACCAGGAGACGCTGCCATGCGACTGGAATTTTGTCATTGGGTGAATGTTAATCGCCGATTGCTTCGATTAATACTGTTCACCGATGAAGCTACTTTCAACTGTGACGGTATCAACAACACTCGTAACTCTCATCGGTGGTCAAACGAAAATCCAAATGTCACTGTGGAAACAAATTTTCAACATCGCTTCTCTGCCAATGTGTGGTGCGGTATCATCGATGATCAGCTGATTGGCCCTGTTACTTTAGACAATCGTCTTACAGGACAAAGTTACCTAGAGTTTCTGCAAAATGATTTGCCAGGACTATTGGAGGATGTTCCTTTGGCTACACGCGCTGGTATGTACTTTCAGCATGACGGAGCTCCTCTACATTCTACCCGTCTGGTGATGCAATACCTAAATCAAACTTTCCCTGGTCGGTGGATCGGCCGCGGTGGTCCCATTCAATAGCCACCAAGGTCTCCAGACCTCTCTCCGTTAGATTATTGTTTGTGGGGTTGGATGAAAAGTCAAGTTTACAAAAGAAAGGTGGATACACGAGACGAATTGCTCGCGCGCATTTTGTATGCTGCTGCCCCAATAAAGGAACGTCAAGATCAACTCAGACGAACAACACGCGATCTTCGCACACGAATTGCAAAGTGCATTGAGGTTGACGGTGGGATTTTCGAAAACGTATTGTAAACTGTAACAAATTTGTCATTTCTTTATCTGATACCCTTCAAAATGCCAATGTTTAAACATTAAATGTTAGAAATTAATTGGTTTCTCTTTCTTGATTACCATTAACAATGCTTTTGTATTTGTAGAATCAAACAACTCTATCTCTGTAACCATTCAGAATTAGACATATGTTCATATGAACTTTTTTTCTCACAATGACCGATACTATCACCTCCCGAAGTATTGACCTTTCCTCCTCAAACACCCGTGTGTAATATATATATATATATATATATATATATATACACGAGTAATGGAAGGAGACGATATATATATACAGTGTATATATATATACTGTATATGTCTCGGTGGTCTAGTGGTTAGCGTTGCTGACTACGAATCCATCGGCCCCAGTTCGAGACCCGACGGCAGACGGCGCGGAGCAAAGCCCTGCTGTTCATCCTTCCACAAAATAAAGAAAGTGGTTGGTAGATAAATGGGTACCCTAGGTGGCCTAGTGGTTAAGACGCTGGACTGCTTATGGGGTGTGGTTCGGATTCCACGTTAAACTGTAGGTCTAAGGTGGAGTGAAAAGCTTGACATTCGTCAGAATGAACAATTCAGGCGTTAGCTAACCAAAGGTCAAAGGTTATATATATATATATATATATATATATATATATATATATATTATATACATATATATATATATATATATATATAAAACTACCGCCTAATCAAAGTATGGCTATATATACAGAAATCTTGATACGAACTTCAATAAACACATTTGGGAGCACCCTGTTGTTTAAGGCTCCGTCGTGGCCAGTCTTGTAACACTGCTTCCCGTCGATCAACAAAGTTAAAAGAAGTGTTCTTCGGGAACCTTATCCTCAATAGGAATATGAAAACAAGAGATACGACTCAACATTTATTGGTCAAACGTTTCGGTCCACTCAGGGGCCATCTTCACGTAGGGTGGATCGATTTTACATTTCTTTGGATTTCCATATTCTAATAGAGACAAAAACTTGCGCATGCATGAGAAAATAGCCTCTGCAAAATCTTAGCTTAATAGGTAATCATCTTCTGCCCCCGGCAGAGCGATGAAAATCATATTTTAGTAGTCAAAAACATATTTCTTATAACTTTTAAGATATTTCAATATGCATCAAAATTATTCCTAATAACTATAAAGTCGATGAAAAAGACCTCATAGGATCGTTTTTCCAAGCGCGTTGTCCTACGTTAATATCTTTTGCCCCCGGCAACAACGTCAAATGTTGAAAAAATAGGTAATTTATATACATATTTTCAGATCGGCTTTTTGTCTTAAATAATGCATTTATATATTTCCCATAGCATTTATATCGTTGCTTAGGCATGAAATAACACACACGCAAAATTTTATGACTCTAGAGTAATATCTTCTGTCCCCGAGAAAAGTCTAAATGTGGATTATAATTACGTTAATGCGATGTTATGAGTACGATAAGTACTAAGTACAGCTCCTCGCTTGCTAATTTTATAAAATTAGCAACCCAGAACTCACCACGAGGAGGTGGCTGTACGTCGAGTTCCACCCTATCCAGCCCCAACCACCCTTCCTTTGGCTGCATGTCGATTTACATACGGTAATCTTTCTTAGAATCAAATCGTGAAATTTTTGTTCGGGAGTGAAGACGGGAGCGGATGAATCCGTCCCTCTCTTCTATTCCACTTACACTGGCAGAGGCTTCGGTTACTAATTTGATGAGTCTCTCGACCGCTTGAGTATGACAAGGGAATAGTGGGATCAGTCCATCAGGCTGGTCTCCCGTCTCAACAAACTCTTTTATTCGGGTATCAGGTATTGTTTTTGTAACGGGGGGTTCGGTCACCCAGCCGTTTGCCAGTTGATCATTTCGTAATAGTTTTGACTATCGTAGAGCAGCTCAGGCATGGCGAAGGCTCGAATTTCCCCCGCTGGTGATTGTTTTGATCGTGCTTTTAATATTCTTCTCCATCCCAATTCTCTTATGTGTTGCTCATCGGCATGTAGCATGGAGATCAAAATATTTTCTGGGTGAGCAAAGAAAGAATTTCTACGGAGGACTTTGTTGGCGATTGTCTTAGATCTTTGAAGCATGGTCTGAGAGAGACGCATCATTTCGAAAAAATGTTTTGCGTCCTCAGTGAAACTGGAGTTTTTCTTTATCTTAAACCAAATTGGTGCGTAAACTGTCATAATGAATCGCACAATTTCGTTGAAGGTGCTGGAGGGTTCACTGGTTGTTGAACATAGAGGCGCAGAAATCTATTTGCTGTTGTCAGCCACCTGGAATGCGCCATCTTACCTGGATTTCGAGCAGCGAGAGCTGAAGAGCAGCTACCGCTCGACACTGCTCTGTAGATGCCTAACAAATATTTTGGTCAGTGCTCAACTCGGCATCATCTATGTCAATGTCGGGAGATGGAATGGCATCGAATTCTGTAATTGGAAGTTTTTCGCAGTCGTTCAGTTGTTTTCCAACTGGTCCAGTAAAGCCCATTGGCCCAGTTGTTTTGCCGTCCAAGTCTTGAATGAATGAGGTGTCGCAGTGATAATTCATTACCGTGTAATAGGCATATGATCCACTGAACTGACCTTTGTAGTTTCATTTCAATCATACGAATGGCTCCACCCTTTCGACCCGTGTTCACTGCGGTACCATCACAGCCGATAGCCACAATGTCGTCCGTGCTAATATTGTTAGTCTCTAGAAAGTTGATGATACCTGATGTTATTGCAGTGGCAGAACCTGATGCAGGAGTGAAATGCCTCATGTGTGTGTTATTTCATGCCTAAGCAACGATGTAAATGCTATGGGAAATATATAAATGCATTATTTAAGACAAAGAGCCGATCTGAAAATATGTATATAAATTACCTATTTTTTCAACATCTGACGTTGTTGCCGGGGGCAAAAGATATTAACGTAGGACAACGCGCTTGGAAAAACGATCATATGAGGTCTTTTTCATCGACTTTATAGTTATTAGGAATAATTTTGATGCATATTGAAATATTTTAAAAATGATAAGAAAAATACGTTTTTGACTACTAAAATATGATTTTCATCGCTCTGCCGGGGGCAGAAGATGATTACCTATTAAGCTAAGATTTTGCAGAGGCTATTTTCTCATGCATGCGCAAGTTTTTGTCTCTATTAGAATATGGAAATGAAAAAAATGTAAAATCGATCCACCCTAAATTCTTCAGTGACTAAATAGAAGCATCTAAAAAACAATCATCTAACTAAAGTAAATACAAATGTCATAAATATACTGTACAATAATAAAATTTAATACAGAAAGTTAAAAAAAACAACTACTTAAAAAAAACAACTATCTGGATTATAAGACAAAATAAAAGAAAGTAAAGATAGAAAAAACTAATATTTCAAAGTTTAAAAACTTTAAAAAATTTCAAAAAAGGACTGACCTGGATGGTAAAAGTTACAAATGACAAGTGGAGAGAAAGGAAAGAAGAAAAACTTAAGTTAGTGCGTTAGTTGCGTTAAAAAGGTGTTGGTTGGTTAGGAAGTATGTAATTTTATTGAGGAAAGGCTGTCGTTTAATTCTGGATTTAATTTCTTGATAAATAGGGATTCTAAAATTTTAAGATCAAGCTAATTAGAAGCAGACGACAAAATCGCAAAGGAGTCCTGGGGGCACGGGTGGTCATGGGTCTCTGAATGATGCCGAATAGCAGAGATTCATGAGTGGAAAGAAGGCGAGAACTTCGATAAGTTTTAACTGTAGGGCAGTCTGCCCCACATAACGACTTTGGCAGGTCGCACATGTATATAAATAAATAACAAAGGATCTCAAAAGCACGGGGAGGTGATCTTTATGGCGAAAAAAGGATTGCAGAGAATTAGAATTAGAATTAATAATTATAAAGTCGCATTGAGGGAAGTGTCTGGCCAAAATAGAGTGAACATCTTTATTAAGTTGAAAAGTTAGTTGGTCTAAAAAAGGAAGCTTAAGATAAACCTTCTGTTTCGGAACCGTGGACTGAGTTATTTTGGGCGAATATAGGTTATTTAAAAGTTTAGAAATTAAAGTCTCAATAGTCAAATTATGAAAGAAATTGCAGTTAAAAAATCTCTTAAGATACTGAATTTCTAAATCAAATAAAGACCAACTTGAACAAAGGTGACAGGCTCTAAAAATACGACTTTTAATACTAACCAGCTTAAAACTAAGTGGAATATTGCTGAAAAAATGAGTACCGAGTTGGGTAGGAGTTGCGTTTCTATATACTTGTGTTGAGAAGCCTGTACTATGTTTATTTATGGTAACATCAAGAAACGAAATTTTATTGTATTTCCTCGATAAAATTACATACTTCCTAACCAATCAACACCGTTTTAACGCAACTAACGCACTAACTTAAGTTTTTCTTCTTTCCTTTCTCTCCACTTGTTATTTGTAACTTTTACCGTACAGGTCAGTCCTTTTTAAAAAAATTTACAATTTTTAAAATTTTTTAAACTTTTAAAATTTTTTAATTTTGAAATTTTGGTTTTTTCTGTTTTTACTTTCTTTTATTTTGTCTTATAATCCAGATAGTTGTTTTTTTTAAGTAGTTGTTTTTTTAACTTTCTGTATTAGATTTTATTATTGTACAGTATATGACATTTGTATTTACTTTAGTTTTCTTATATATATTAATGACTTAGATGTCGGCCTAGTCAGTACAGTTTCAAAGTTTGCGGATGACACGAAGCTGGGTGGTAGGGCGATTAATGACGAAGATAGAGGTAAAATTCAGGAAGATCTGAATAAAATCGTTGATTGGTCAGTCACATGGCAAATGAGATTTAATGTTGATAAGTGCAAAATTTTGCACATAGGTTCGCGTAACGGTAATTTTGCGTATAGTATGTCAGGGAAAGATTTAACAAGCGTAGAGCAGGAAAAAGATTTAGGAGTTATAGTCACTGGTGATTTAAAAGTAGCGAAACAAAGTACAGCAGCGGTCAATAAGGCGAACAAAGTGTTAGGTTTTATAGCTCGAAATTTTGAGTACAAATCGCGCGATATTATAGTTCCACTTTATAAATCATTAGTTAGACCCCATTTGGAGTACGCGGTCCAATTTTGGAATCCGTTTATGCGCAAAGATATAGACAAAATCGAGAGAGTTCAAAGACGGGCAACTAAGATGATTCCGGCGCTTAGGTCAAAGTCGTACGAGGATAGGCTTAAGGAGTTAAAATTGACAACACTCGAGACTAGGAGGTTAAGGGGTGATCTAATCCAGGTTTTCAAAATTATGAATGGGTTTGATAACGTAGATAGAGATAGCTTTTTCGAAATATCTCAATATAATAGGACTAGAAATAACGGGTGTAAGTTAACAAGTAGAAGGTTCGAGACAGCAGTTGCGAAAAACCTTTTTACGCATAGAATAGTAAATAGCTGGAATAGTTTGCCGGTAGAAGTAATTAGTAGCACGTCTATAAACATGTTTAAAAATCGATTAGACGCATATGTTGATAGAAAGGGTATAGTTTAAGGTAGTAAAATTAAGGCTTTGTGGGGATAGATCCCACAGCTCATCACAAGTGTTGTGGGATATAGGGAGGCAGCGTCTTGGGTTAGGGGATACTCTCTGTCCTTACACACCCTATTTAAAGAGATTCCTCTGCCGAGCGGTGCCCCCCATAGTACTGTGAGGTATTGAAAAACTCATGATCTTCACTTGCCCCACAAACACCTTTAAATGGGAGACCCAAAATGGGTGCATACACATTTCTACATTACTGTACAGTCTTTACAGCCACACCTACACTTTTCCTCCTAAGTGTAATGTATATGGTTGTAAATTTTGACTTGGTCCGCAATTGATATGGACCGTGACTTGATGGATACCGTAATGAAATTGACTGGATTCTTTGGATCTGATATATTTGCATGTCCGTTATAAATAGATATAGATTGCACATATTTGTGGATAGTAGTCTATTATGACTTGATCCTCTGGATCGAGAGATTCTATCTTTAGTTTTAAATCGATAATTAATTAGTTTTAAATTGATAAATATTTAGTTTCGTAAAAATTGGTTGTTGCCAATTTACCGGCAGTTTTTACATAAATTTCTTACGTTCTTGTGGTTCGGAACCCACGTAAAATTGTAGGTCCCCTCCGCCACCACGGAGGACATACACAATACACGATTACGAACACAGTTAGGTAGACCAGCCATGAGTGGATCCTAGGGTCGTTGTTGGTCTGAAACATTATAACATTATAATTGTTTTTTAGATGCTTCTATTTAGTCACTGAAGAGGGCCCCTGAGTGGACCGAACCATTTGGCCAATAAATGTTGAGAGTCGTATATCTCGTTTTCATATTCCTATTATACATATATATGTAGTGTATAATAAATTAATAGTTTAGTATTCAAATACTGTGTGGGGTTAAACCAATTTTAATTCTAACAATATTATATATATTATATTACATATATATATATATGAAAATTATTTCACGAAAGTAACAAGTAGTATAGCCGCAAAAGGGGAGAGTGCAAGAATGTTGCAGGTTATTATGTAATGTTGCAAAGGGGGTGGGTTGTTGCAAAGGGGTGTTGTTGCAAAGGGGGGGGTTGTTGCAAAGGGGGGTTGTTGCAAAGGGGGGGGGGGGAAACTTGGAGGCGGCGTTATCCCCCAAGAGAAGGAGGAGGAGGAGAGAAAGGAGGAGAGGTGTTCACCTGGCAGGAGCCAAGTGCACATTAAGACTTCAGCCGAGTTGGCGTTGTTTTATAGGCTCCTAATCAGCCAGTTGGCGTAAATGGCTTGAGTTGCCAGATACCGCGATACCATTGTATACATTATTATAGACTCCTAATCAGCCAGTTGGCTGTAAATGGTTGTCAGATACCTCTTTTTAGCAGTATTATTGTATACATTATTATTATATACGCCTAATCAGCCAGTTGGCTGTAAATGAGTTGCCAGATAGCGCCATGTATTCGAAGACAGAGTTGCCAGATACCATTGTATACACTATTATAGACTCCTAATCAGCCAGTTGGCTTAGAAGGCTTAAATATTGCCAGATACCGCAATACCGTTGTATACATTATTATATTTCGAATACCGGTAGTAGAAGGCATAACAATAAACAACATTGCATCATTCTTTTTATTATAAATATATAGAAAATAAATATACATTTGAGGAATATGCGTATAACAGAAATATATACACACAATTATGGATATATATATAAAATAAAATATACATTTCAAATAAATATACACTTCAATAGAAATATGTACATAACAGTACAGGAGAAATATACACACACACACAATTATGGTGATATATAAAATAAAATATACATTTCAAATAAATATACACTTCAATAGAAATATGTACATAACAGTACAGGAGAAATATCACGCAAAATATATATATATATATATATATATATATATATATATATAACACAAATCAATAGAAATATGCGTATAATCGGGGAAATGTCAAGCAAAATATATATACAATTCACTTTTTTTTCAAAATACTAAACTCGGTCTTAATCGAGTTTACAATTACATCATTATTGCTCTGCATTACGCAGTATATGCGGCTTAATAATATTTCACCGCTTAAAGTATAGGGAAACCTGTATTCGATATGAAGGGCTTTCATATCGTTCAGTACTATTTTTGTTCCCACTTTACAACCGGTTGGTAAGTCATCTTTAAACACGTCTAGAATACAATCAAAAGCACGCACAAAGAGTTCATCGTTAGCTACATTATTAAACACAAGTTTATAAGAACGCTTTTCCAATCGAGGGTTTATTTCTACCGACTCGAGCTTTTCAATCGTGAACTCACTCAACATAGCGGCAATTGAAATAATCTTCTAAATCGTTACGACAACTGCGCGTTATATAAAGAAATAGTTCTTCAGGGTGAACGGTGTAGGTGAGCTCAGCCTTGTACCGATCAATTGCTTTGTACCAAAGTTCATGGTATTTCAAAGAGTCTAAACTTTTTAAATAAACATCCAGCACTAGACCATTCTCACCAGCCCTACACTCGGTAAACCCATCGAGCAGAGCAGTGTATGCGTATTCAAGTACTGTATCAAAATAAAACATATCCGTAACACGCGCGTCTAATATAGGTTTCAGTTTACGGAATCCGACGATTTCAAACATTCTGTCGAGGATGAAACGGTTTCGCGTAGGAATAAGAGCGTTATTATCAGAAGCATTCTTCCACATCAGCCTTATATCAATGCACGGCCGATCGTTATTTATACACAACGTACATACAACGGCGTATGAGGGTGCGTCACTAATCTGCTCTCTTCTTGTACCTACGTTAGCAGGTATTTTATAACGATCTTCACTCCACTTCTCAACTATCACAAAGATTCTATTCATCTCCTCGATACTTAAATAAACCCGTTTGTTTGTCGGTCTACATTCCGTTTCCAGTACATAGCTAATGGTACCGGAATTACGCCTGAACACGCGCAACGATTTCGTCACGGACACATCGTACGAGGCGTTGAGAATGCTGCTCAAAGGAAGTTCCATCGTATTCGAAGAGCGCACGTCCACTCGGCTCAAGCTCTGAGATAACTATGAGCCGTGTGAGGCACGCAGGTAGGCAGGAATGGTTCGACGGGCGGCTGACTCGATGATACGTGAATGGGCTTGTTCCGCGAGTCGAATTGTTGTACCGGTACAAGAATATCACTACCAGCCTACGCACCAGACATTTTGGATAAGAACTAGGAACATTTTACTAAACATCTCCACACTCAGGCGCACTATTTGAGAGGAACATATGTTCATATTTTTCCTTTCTGCCCATCAAACGATACTCGTCTCTAAACTCTGTTAAAAATTCACGCAGGGCACTAGCCACAACCTCACTACGAACCTCATCATGATATACGTTAATATAGTGATAAAAATACTTAAGATTGTCCATGATCACGAGATTCACATTTCCAGTCGTAGGGTATGAGTAATCGACATGGTGTAGCATGACGTAATACCGCTTGTCACACCACCCATCAGCAAGACTCATTATCCATACCTGCTGCTTCTCTTCTGCACGCGTTGTTTCTTTTACTTCACGGTGTATGTGAGACTTTATAAAGTTTAGCTCTGCAGTATACTTCAGCACATCGTCTGTGCAACGAAAGCCTTCAACGGTCTCACCAGAACATCCGTAGAGTATTTGTACATCTTGGAACTTCGCACAATCCAATGTGTTTTTAAAAGAGGCATAGGAGGGATGAATAGGAAGTTTTTCGGTATCCACCACATCCTGGCACTTTACTGAATACCATTTCGTAAACGTTGTACAAGCAATATTAAAGGTAGCCATTTGAATACACGTCTGATCTGAATACACGTCTGATCTCTCGGGCTTACTGCGGTCGACTGACCACGCAGGGATTCCCAGATAGTAGCATGACTCACGGTCTTACAGTGGGCGGAGCTTAGAACTTTCACCTACACACACACACACACACACACACACACACACACACACAAAGGAGAAAGTGAAACGCTATTTGAAACATGATTTATTTAATAAACGAGATATTCAAGTTATATATATTTACAAATACGATTTAATAAACGAGATATTCAAGTATATATATATATATATATATATATTTACAAATAGATACGATTATATACAAGACGTGTGAGTTAGAAGCATCATTGGTATCCAAAGGGTACGGTATCATAGGTACCAGGTAACTGGTAACGTTTCCTATAGGTGTTACGGCACACCATCGTACCCCTAAGTTCCTTCACGCCCCCAGCTTCTGCGCCCGAAAATTGTGGGTGCCTACAATTAGTTGGTGAGGTTGTTCATCCAAACATACTAGATCCTTCAACGACTCAAAGTTAACAACCTCCCGATTCGCATGGTTGAGCGTAATACCCTTTGCCTTCACGATATATTTCATTTCATCCCCCACCCTGACCCGTACCCCATAAGTCTTAGGTCCTGTTGAGGCAAAAGAGTCGGCGTATGCGTTGTCCCCATACTCATCCTTGATCTCATCAGTGAGCTCGCCGAGGAACTCCCCAATAGTGGGCATGTATTCACCCTCCCTCTCTGTGAATATCACGCTATCTGTATCGGCATACAATACTCTCCGCCCAAGAGAATGCAATAGACCCCAAAGTTTTATACGGGCGTAGGCTGTTGTGAAGCTGGCCACAGGTATGTTTGTAACCCTTGAGGTATCTGTGGCAAATTCAGTGTTGTTGTACTTTATTACGTAAGTATTACCTACATTTACGATCTCCATGACCTCTTTATCGGGGGCATTGGCATAATCCCAGACATCGCTATAACTTTGTGCCAAATGAATGCTCCCTCTGCCGGTATTCTGCGCAAATTTTCCCCATAGACTGTTTAGACACAACTTTGCACTAAAAGCGCTTGCCAGGATTCTTTACAATTTGGACACGATCAAGTTGTATACCTTCGCGGTCGCGGTAACGTTGAATATAGGCAGACTTTTCATCTTCGGTATCAACTCCTCGCGGATACCCTGATGCCTCAACCTTATCCTTCAAAAAGGTGTTTATATATGGTGTGAAAAGGTTGGGTAGCTTCTGAAACCTCCACACCTCATGTATCTTCAGTATTCTATAACCATGGCGCACGGCTAGGGCCAACTCAGGACTTGTATATACGCCTCTGATCTTACGCTGGTGGGGTATATGGTTACATTCGCCGTTATCCTCTTCCGCGCACTTCACGCACAGGGGAAACATGAGCTTGTCGTCGATAACGACAGGTAAGATCGGCATCCATAAATTGCGTGGGGGGAGTACGTCTACGAAAGAGATCCCAAAGTAACGATCATTCAAATTTTTTGAAAATTCATTGATGGATGGTAGGCTAGGCCCACCAGTTTCTCAGGAGCGCCCACGGGGTACGGATTGCTCTTCATCACGTATGGGTATAAAGAACAGAAATCGTAGTAATGGAGCTTCACGCCCTCCGTAGGTGGGAAGTATAGTCTGAAAGGATTTGTACGTCCTCCAAACAAGCTATCACCACATTTGAGAGGATCCAGCACCATTGAACGCTTGATCGCTTTTATTTCCTCACGGTACACCTCGTCTGTCTCCATCCGTGCATCATATTCATGCTCCCACAAGACTTTGTGAGTGAACTGTGATCCTATAAGTTGATCGCGGGTGCGGGTCGATGCAAGACAGTCGGCAGGAGACCTACCGTGGTATCTCCGGTGACTCCGCACTCAGGACGGGGGCATCCATGCCACCAGCAACCGTTAAAGGAGTACACAGTCTTCACACCAGTGACACGGTTTTCACTTAACCCATCAACCCAAAAAACACGTCCATTAATCTTAATGGGTACTTCACCCGTGTTGCGGGCGTGCTTTATGTATACACCTGTCTGTTGCTGTAGGTGTATGAGCCAGTAAATAGCCTTGTGCCCGTAACTGCGGGGATTGTTTCGGTGAATAATGGCTAAGGTGTCTTTCGGCATGAAGTTATTCTTGAACACCGTAAAACATAATGATGCGATGGTGGTTGCGACTTGCAGTGGATCGCATTTGAAACGGGCTATGTACATCCTTCTAAAGGCCTGGAAACATACTCTAAGCACGCGCACATCATTCACGCAATAACGCTCACATTCATCAGCTATATTATAAGGGTTACTTTCATTAAAACTGTCGTAGTATCGATCAAAGTCTTCACGTTCATCCATGCAGTCAAAATAATGTTTGGGGGGTGGTGGGCCTACGTAGTTTAAAGTCTCGCTGGTGAGGAAAGTGTATGGGAAGTATCCTTTGGAAACTTCAGCTGCTACTCCCATCACCTTGGGTAGCTTTGCTAATTTACAAGGTGTGAATAATAAAGTATCTTTAAATTGTACATTGCCTCTTATCTGCATCTGTATTAATTTGTTGCCTCTTTTCAATGGATCACCTGTAAATATCTCAGAGGATTCGTGTTCAAGCAACTCCTTATAAAGGAACTGCGTGTCAAACTTTGCCCCGTTATGGGCGAGAATATACACAGTCATTTTTTTGAACTTGTCGGCTAACTTGACAATATAGGACACAAATAGTTTCACAGGACTATCGCTGACATTCGTTTTAAAAACGTTTGTCCGTTTACCACATTTGGGGCACTCGTCACATTCGATATCCATACACTCATCACAGATAGTCTGGCTCACAAGTAAATGTGGAATTACCTCTTTGGTTTCAGCGTTCGTATATGTTTCTATATCGTAGTATACAGTTATACAGGGTTATTTTTAGGCTTAGCATCTTTCATATAACATACATGCTTTACTCCATCCGCCTTATATTCCTCCTGGCATGTAGGACAGTGAATTACGTCACACTTGTGCTTAAATTTTCCCCAATTATCCATTGTGTGAAACATACCACATTCACAGATTCTCATTTTCCTGCACGTGCCAATTGATTTATGGAAATCAAAACAGCTATTATTGAAAAATGTGCGTCTACACACATCACAGTCTCTCTTCTCAGCTTCAACTACACGGCTTTCACATTTGGTGCTTTTACACTGCTCACATACCATGTGACATTCTTTACAATGTCTCACTATATCATCCGCAAACTCGAGGCACCCCTTACACAAATCATGATGTCTCCCATATTTTCGACTTTTGTCATAACTCGCGTAAAGCCACCTTATATTACGGATGGGGAGATACGTTGTCCCTGACAATCCTAAAATAAGTAGGGGCCTTGTACGATCTCTCACACAGCTTTTAAAAACATACACAGTCCTACGACGATCATCCAACCCAAACACAACTATGCGGACATTCATTTCCTGTTCTACCCTTCTCAGCTCTTCAGGACCCATATTACAGTCAAATTCAAGTTCACAGTCTTCAGCTAGTTTACGGGCACGCTCCACGACTGTAGGCAACCAAATTTTTTGAGTTCGTGTATTTTGTACGTAAACATACGTGCTAAGAGTACTGCTATAAAGCCGCAACCACGATCGACGTTTATATGCCGTCTATAAATAGCTTGAGAATTGAAGTTAAGAGTATACGGTATGGCACTATGACCCGCAACACGGTATACATGGTCAATATTTACCGTGAAGTTGTCCATATTGAAGGCTATACTACTTTGGGCGGCTTGCATTATACGCCCTAATATATATTCTACATCTTCAGCCGCCAAACGTCTAAATGGCACTATCACCCAATAATCGTCTACATCACCGTCATCTGACCCGAATCCAAAGGACAGACTCGTCCTGACTTCACGCTCGTCACGATTCTGAAGAGCAAACTCTATAATACGCTCTACAACCCGGCGTAGTCCGCGCTCAATACCATTGCTATACATGACTCTAGGGTCGACCCTGACTCTATACCGATTTCTAGTCAAGGCTGGGGTGGGGGCTGCGGATCGCACCAATTCCAGCGTTATACCATCCTCAACAGAACGGGGGGCGGAATTAGTGGATATATTAGCGGAAGGTGCTGCTGATGGGGGCCCTGTTGCGTAGGAGGTTGATGGTTGGGGCTCTATTATTGTAGACTTAACAGAACGGGGGGCGGCGGATGAATAAGGGGATATATTAGGTGCTGCTGGGGGTGTTGTTGCGTAAGAGGTTGAGGGTTGGGGATCTATTACCGCTGCAACAGACGCGTATTTCGGTCGCTTTATACCTGATGGGTATCTCATACCTCCGCTTTGGACGTGTTACCGGTATCGCTGGTGAGGGTTCAGGGGAGGAGATCACAACTACACTGTCGTCGAGGTCATCCGTAATGATGGGCTGCTCTACCTCATCGTCATTCACGGTTCTGTGGGAGAAGAAATATAAGGATCAGCACTCAAAATTTGTAATATTTTGTAAATGACTCACTTAGGAGTGTGACGTGTTAGAAATGGACTCTGTAGAAAAATTCAGATTCACGAGCCCATCCACATGTATTATATCTGGACCTACAGGATGTGGTAAAACTGTGTTTATGCTTAAAATCATTAAAGAAAAGGGGGAGATGTTCTCGAAATTTGTGCATAAAGTTATATGGTGCTATTCGACGTATCAATCAGTGTTCAACGAGTACCAAGATGATATTTTGTTCCACAAAGGCGTATATGACGTTAATTCGTTAAAGGGAAATGAACATACAATCATTGTAATTGACGATCTCATGTTGGAGATGGATAAAACGTTTGCCGAGACATTTACAGTATTCTCCCACCATCTTAACATAAGCGTGTTCTTCATCAATCAGAATCTATTTTCAAAAATAGATACATGCGCGATGTGTCGTTAAATACGCAATATCTAGTCTTATTCGCGCAACGTAGAGATGTATCACAAATTGGGGTATTAGCCAATCAAATGTTCCCGAATCAGCGTAAGGAGTTTTTGGAAGTTTATAAAGAAGCTACAAGCACGCGTTACGGATATTTGCTTTGCGACCTTCATCCGCGAAACACGTTTAGAGTGCTTCTGCGAACGAATATATTTCCAAACGAGCCTGAAACGGTGTATATTCCAGAATGACAAAGAGACTAAAGAAATACCGTGAATTAATAAAAATCTATCATCGACTGCCCGGGCAATGCAGCAGATGTTTATTAAAAATATCGATGCCGACTTTTTAAAATGCATCTGTGAAATCTGTCTTAACGTTATAAATTGCAATGTATCAATGAAAACCCATCAGAAGGCTCGCCTACGCCGCTACAAGAACATAATACGTGCACTCGCTCGTAAAAGCCAAACTGTAGCGAAGAAAAACGAATTATTGTACAAACAGGAGGGTCATTTCTCCCCATCTTATTTTCAGTTTTGGGTCCTTTACTGACTAGATTAATATAATGAAGAAAGTGGTAGTGATTCCCCACGAGGTGTACGCCTCACTGCAAAGAGACACGGATCTAGATCCCCGTAAAAGCAGACTTAAAAGAATGGAAAGCGAATTGTTAGCCCTATTAAACAGTGAAAAAACACCTGATGAGAAAAGAATCTTATACCAAGAAGCTCTGCAGAAATTTCTTCACGAGTACGAAAATTATAAGAGCCCTACAGAGATTCCTGTGGTTATTAGGCACAGCACGGGGGACGATGGCGACATAGGATCTATACCCGACGACACAGCTGACCAACCAAAAAGATTAGCCACACAACATATCGAACATGTATTAAAAAATACCCTCCCACTTACATTGAGGAGTAAAGGCTTAAGTCTTTATAATCTATTGAATGAGGATCCCGCCATACAATGGACCGATACAGGGGAGATCATTGTGGAAGGATCAAAGGTACAGGGATCGAATATCGTAGACATTGTCCATGATCTGGTGAGAAAGTGGGATAGGCCATCACCATCAGGATGGAAGCATATTAAAGCAAGACTACAACAAATAAATGTCCCTAAAACGTTGATAGGAAATCTGAACAGGTTAAAAGACTTGGAACATGCAACGCCTGTGACACAATTGAAGGCGCCGTCACCCCCGGCGGTAACACCTTTGAAGAGGAGCAAGAAGAGGTTAAACCAACCCTACCCACGTGCCTCTAAAATACGCAAATGGCTAACGTATTAACTAAACGCTATTATGACATTTCTACCCCATCCTCTTACGGCGGCGTAGATAGACTGTACAGAAGTGTTTACGGAGTAGGAAAAAAAGATGTTGAAAGATTTTTGAGGGAGCAGGACGCTTATACGCTTCATAAGCCTGTGAGAAAAAGGTTTAAAAGCCAAGACAACGGCTTCCTCGATTGATTCTATTTGGCAAGCAGATTTAACAGACATGCAAAGATATTCTGTGTATAACGATGGTTACCGCTACATTCTATTCATAATAGACGTGTTCTCTAGATATCTGTGGCTAGTTCCTCTGAAAAATAAATCACCTGAAACAGTTGCTAAAGCCACCAAAACGCTAATGTTAAAAGAAAACAGGGTTCCTGGCTATTTTTGTACGGATATGGGGAAGGAGTTTATAGGCCGTGCTTTTCAGAATATGTTGACAGAGTTTAATATCAGCTATTACACAACCAATTCTATACATAAGGCTTCTTTAGCTGAAAGAGTTCAGCGCACCATAAAGGAACGCATGCACCGTTATTTTACACATAAAAACACATACAGATTTCTAGACATTCTGGAATCATTGGCATCATCCTACAACCGCTCACACCATCGCACGATTGGGGCAACACCTAACGAAGTTTTAGAAAGAGGTACGCTCCCGAGAAGAGATGGATCACCACCACCACCACCACACTCTGTGCGCTTCAAATCAATGATTATGTAAGGCTGTCGCGTTCGGGGAATAAATTCGCAAAGGGTTTTGAGCAAGGATGGACACGCGAGATTTTTAAAGTTAGGGCTGTGAGACCTAAAGGTGAGATAATGATGTATTACATTGAAGATTTGAATGGGGAAGAAATCTCAGGAGGCTTTTACCGCGAGGAATTGCAGAAAGTTGCGTTTAATTTAGAAAAAAATGTGTTTAAAATTGAGAAAATTTTAGGAAGCAAAGGTTCAGGAAGGAGAAAAATGTACCTGGTGAAATGGCTAGGGTACCCAGAAAGCTTCAACACCTATATAAAAGCTGATGCAATAATGAAGCTTAAATAGTATGCAACATGGCTCCTAACCATTTCTACGTCACACTCCCGTCCTCCTCGTCCCTGTCTGTACACCCTAACAACACGCTAGCCAACTTTGTAACAGAACTCCATGGGCACATTGAATTGGGTCGTGATTCGTATGAGGTGGGGATATGCGAAATTCAGCTGGACACCGTCTTTTTAAATATTGAACATAAAGAAACCGTTTTTACGATTCTTAGAGACATTGACGAGTGTGAAAAAGCTGGGGTAGCTATGGATGAAACTATGCGCATCGCTCGGACTAAGATTACACGGTATTACAGTACAGAAGTAAGACTAGGGCCGGGTCAATATGGTTCGGCCGAGGATGTTGTGAGAGGCTTAAACGTGAGTTTAAGAAACTCAAACCTTACGAATGATTTAGTATATGAAATCGTAAACAACCCTGCACATACACTAATCCTAAAATCAAAGACTAACAGACGTCTTAAAGAACATAGAAAGTTCAAAATTCTAACCAACGGCCGATATAGCGCAGCCTTCCAAAGAGACACATTTCACGAGACACAGTATAACTTGTCCAGATTAATGTATCAATTGAAGATGGAGAAATTGGCTGAAAGGTCCCCAGACATGTGCTATATTTACAGTAATATAGTGGAGCACCAGTTTGTTGGGGATACCCAGGCACGCCTGCTGCGCATTGCTCAATCCCCAACCATAGAGGAAGGAGTTTGAGTATTACATATGACAGGCCCCATTATGTGAATGTCGCAACTAATTTAATAACCAATATCACAATATATATAAGAACGATTGAGGGCGAAAACTTCCCATTCGGTAACGGGAGCTTAACAGTGAAGCTACACTTTCGACGCACTGAGTTATAATGGATAGAAAGCCTTTCACCGTCTATCGAGGGATGCGATACCAGCGCGGTAGTGGACTTGGATCCATTTTTTCATCCATACTACGTACGGCTGTTCCTTTGCTGAAGAGGGGTGCCAGATACCTTGGAAGGAAAGCGCTACAATCAGGCCTTAACACTGCAGAAGACATATTGGCCGGGGCTAAACCTAAAGAAGCTCTAAAAAAAATTTAAAGCGTACACGGGAACGAAATCATCAAAGATGCAAGAGAAAAATGCGTGGTGGCGGGAAGAAGAAGAGGGCTCCCCGGAAGAAGGGGTCACGTGGTATTAAACGTAAAAGGCTATCAAAAAAGAAATGCTGTAAGCGAATGAAACCTATGGTTGACCACTTTTTGACTGATATAAGCTAAGGATATTGATCTCATGAATCATAGTTTTGTTTACCACTTGTCGAGAGGGAGTCACTATTTCGCCATGGCACGCTTCATCCACCCATGTAGTTCACAATGCTGTAAATCGGAGCTGTCCTTTTTTGAGCTCCCGCCAACCCAAGTTTCTATTGAGCACAGTGACTTTATTACAATTAACCCATTTAAACACAATTAGTTCCCCGAGTGCACCTATAGAATTCGTGATACCCAGCTCAGGTCCTTACTTTTTTGATCCAAGCTGTGTGCACATGTACGCTAAGCTACGTATAGCCCATTCTGATGGAACGGTCTGCTGCGATGACAAATATGCTGTATACCCTGAAACAAACTTTCTGCACGCCATATTCAACCAGTGTGACGTATATTTAAATCAGACCAACATATCGGCAGGCACGGGTACTATCATATACGAGCCTATTTGGAAAATGTCCTCAACTTTTCCAAAGAAGCGAAGGCTACCTTTTTAAGTGCGGAGGGATATTATCAAACTAAAGATGAAAATAGTATAAAGGACAATTTAAAAATTCTAAAAAGAAAATACGAGTGTTTTGGACGGTTGCACACAGATTTCACTTTCCAGGAGAAGTTGCTTGTGAACGGGGTGGATATGAAAATAAAGCTCACCCGCACGAGTCCTGAGATCTGCTTAAATCTGGATGCGAATTAAGAAGAGGGTGCAAAGTCCGTTGTGGTTCACATTATGGACACATACCTCCGCGTACGGCGAGTGAAATTAAGTTCACCAAAACAACTAGAAATTGAGAAAAATTTACTAAACGCTACAGTGAAATATCCCTGGGAAATCTTCCTAAAAGGATATTAATTGGCATGCAGGACCACCATGCTTCGGTGAATGGAAAATATAAAAAGAGTCCTTTAAATTCGAGAATTTCGGACTTAAAATATAACTCTATACGTTAATGGCAATGCTTTGGTGGAACAATGGGTACGGACTATTCATCAGACGCTGTGTTACCTCTTTGTGCCAGAGCCTATAGTAATCTGACCCATATTGCAGGTGATTGTGATGAGCTTGGTAATGGGTAACGCAGGAAGAATTCATTGATCAATTTAACCTTTACCCGTTTACATTACACCTGACTTATCTGCTAGCGTAAATACCCATTTAACCCCACCGCAGAGCGGAACATCTCAGTGCGGCTGGAATTCGCCAAGCCATAGACGCTCCTATTAGTGTACTAGTATACTCGAATCGCAAGCCCTAATAGAAGTAGATAGATTTCGAAGCGTTATCACTGACTTTTAAATGGATGCTAATACACTTCAGAAAAGTAATGGAGCGAGTCCACGTTCCAAATTTATCGGCGTGTTTGCGAAGAATGAAACATTGAGTTTGCCAAGCACGCGAGAATGCGGTAGTCTTATTGTGAACACAGACATCATCGGTAATGAAGGGATTCACTGGATCGCTGTCTATTTTAAAATAGACAGCGCTGTACTATTTTGATTCACTCGGTACTCAACCCTGGAGTGACCCTATTATTGTAAAATTTCTCGCTCAGTTACATATTCCCGAAGTTGTGTGACCCCATTTCGCATGCAAGGATATTTTACTAATGTTTGCGGAATGTACTGTCTCATTTCTCATGCATATGTCAATGATAAAGAATTTATAAATTTTTTAAATTTATTTGACCCGCGTCACACGCCGCCGAAACGATGAAATGGTATGCAGACAATAAAAAACCGTTTTTCCAATTGTACGTATTCGTTTTGTATTTATAATGTTTTTGTTCGTATATTTGTAACGGTATATTCGTTTATTGTACTGATTTCTTTCATTTAATAAATTTCTGAAAATAGATTGTGTCTTATCCAAAAGATCGAAAACACTTACATTATTTCGGTGTGACATTGTTGACTGATCAGGATACCTCCCTATTCCGAGATTCTTCAAAAGATGTATAACTCGTGTCAAATCCTCATCGGACCTTAAAGAATAATGCTTTTAAAACATATACAGAGTATACAGACAGACACATCCCCATTATGTGAAGATATCTTTGGTTCGAGGAGTGAACGCCATAAAAATTTCGATTTTAGCATAATGGGGAAATAACACTGATTGACATTTTTGGCGAGTATCTATTTGACGAGATACTACAACTCTCCATATATATATAAAATTCTAATTATAGACACTTACTTTCTATGGTAGTCCCTTGCGTCGGGTTGTAAGGAGCGTCACTGCAAATATCTTCTACGTTTGCGTTGAAAATATTCGCCACAATCAATGCATTGAAAAGACTAATTGTGGTTAATGCTGCAGTATCATCACGTTCTTCTACAAGTCTGGGGAGACTACAGGTCCATGGTGGAGGATGTGTGACTGCTGACTGATCAGTATATCATCCATATTCCGAGGTTCTTCAAAAGATTGTATAACACGTGTCAAATCCTCATCGGACCTTAAAGGAATAATGCTTTTAAAACATATACAGAGTATACAGACAGATCCCCATTATGTGAAGATATCTTTGGTTCGATTACCAATTTCGATTTTAGCATGATGGGGAAATAACATTGATTGACATTTTTGACTAGTATCTATTTGACGAAATACTACAACTCTCCATATATATATAAAATCGAATTATGGACACTTACATTTCTATGGTAGTCCCTTGCGTCGGATTGTAAGGAGCTTCACTGCAAATATCTTCTACGGTTTGCGTTGAAAATAAGTCGTCACGATCAATCGCTTAAAAAGACTAATGCAGTTAATGCTGCAGTATCACTTTCTTCATACAAATCTGGGGAGACGTACAGGTCCATGGTTGAGGAATGATTATTCACTGATGCGAAAATAGCTACTGTTACTCCCAACTG
This sequence comes from Bathynomus jamesi, assembly GCA_023014485.1. Lineage (NCBI taxonomy): Eukaryota > Metazoa > Arthropoda > Malacostraca > Isopoda > Cirolanidae > Bathynomus > Bathynomus jamesi. The sequence goes on from JAJOZX010001602.1 coordinate 825,741, forward strand.
AAAAATATCCCCTTTTATATGCACATTCGCCAAGCTCCGCCCAAAAGACCAGATGTTCGTCGTGATTGGCTGCCGATGTAGCTGGGTGGAGCTATGACGTGTACCATTCCGCTATAACGGGTACGGACGAGTAATTGCATCTTTATATTTTCACTAATAGATTTAATGCTCTTATTCTCCTTTGAAAATTATTTGGTGATTCGTATAGAACTTTTGATATTGATTCCAAATATGGTTTCAGAAGTTTTCTATCACCCATAGTTTTCGAGAAAATAATATTTCCATTTACTCAGTTTCCCGCATCATTAGTCACTAATGTAATCGAGAGGGTATAAAGAAATATATCATAATTATATTTTAAAAATAACATTCGGTTTCAACGTTAAACTGTGGGTCTAAGGTCCGCCCGAATTGTTCATTCTGACGAAGGTCAAGCTTTCCACTCCACCTTAGACCTACAGTTTAACTCCGAACCATCAACAGCCCAGCGTCTTAACCACTAGGACACGTAGGGTACCCATTTATCTGCCAACCACTTTCTTTGTTCCACTCCACCTTAGACCTACAGTTTAACTCCGAACCATCAACAGCCCAGCGTCTTAACCACTAGGACACGTAGGGTACCCATTTATCTGCCAACCACTTTCTTTGTAATCCACCTTAGACCTACAGTTTAACTCCGAACCATCAACAGCCCAGCGTCTTAACCACTAGGACACGTAGGGTACCCATTTATCTGCCAACCACTTTCTTTTATTATGTGTAATGACCACCTTAGACCTACAGTTTAACTGAACCATCAACAGCCCAGCGTCTTAACCACTAGGACACGTAGGGTACCCATTTATCTGCCAACCACTTTCTTTTATTATGTGTAATGACCACCTTAGACCTACAGTTTAACTCCGAACCATCAACAGCCCAGCGTCTTAACCACTAGGACACGTAGGGTACCCATTTATCTGCCAACCACTTTCTTTTATTATGTGTAATGACCACCTTAGACCTACAGTTTAACTGGAACCATCAACAGCCCAGCGTCTTAACCACTAGGACACGTAGGGTACCCATTTATCTGCCAACCACTTTCTTTTATTATGTGTAATGACCACCTTAGACCTACAGTTTAACGTGGAACCATCAACAGCCCAGCGTCTTAACCACTAGGACACGTAGGGTACCCATTTATCTGCCAACCACTTTCTTTTATTATGTGGAATGACCACCTTAGACCTACAGTTTAACGTGGAACCATCAACAGCCCAGCGTCTTAACCACTAGGACACGTAGGGTACCCATTTATCTGCCAACCACTTTCTTTTATTATGTGTAATGACCACCTTAGACCTACAGTTTAACGTGGAACCATCAACAGCCCCAGCGTCTTAACCACTAGGACACGTAGGATACCCGTTTATCTGCCAACCACTTTATTTTATTATGTGGAATGATGAACAGCTGGGCTTTGCTGATCTCTTACATATAAAACCCATTCACTAAGAACATTGGCTTTCCTTTCTCACTAGAAACAAACTCTGCCATAAGTAGAATTTAATTGGATTCATCTACACTATATATATATATATATATATATATATATATATATATATATATATATATATCATTATATTTCTATATGACACCATACAAATTACGCGTAAATATTTTCATTGTAGAAGTAATAACAATGACAATATTAATATCTGAAGTCAGTGGTGATTTCTGCTCGAATAGCTTGTAGAAGGATAATCCCTCGACCC
>JAJOZX010001602.1:830000-832901 GCA_023014485.1 Bathynomus jamesi
ACTCGCAATACTCCACTCTTCGGTCCGGATCATCTTCATTAATAGCATGGACTAATCTTGGAATGTAACTTTTCCATTGACAGCGCTTCAAAATGCGTTGGACAGACGATTCTGAAATTCCTACCTCACGACTCGCTTGCCGCACAGATTTTCTTGGACTTTGGTGATACGTTTCCAGTACTCTTTCTTGCTTTGTGGGCTTGTCGATGTCCGTGGTCTTCCGGAATGCTTCTTGTGGACATTCTGAACAGTTCCATCGGCTTCAAACTTATCTCTAATTCGAGTGATGGTAAGTCGCGTTGGTGGATCTGTTTGAAACTCCCTCCTAAACTGTCTTTGCACTTCAACTGCGTTTTCACACTTCCAGTAGCATTTTAGAATGAATTTCCTCTGTTCAAAGCTTAGTCTGACTGCCATTATTAATTCTAATGGGTTTAACTTGGAAAGAAAGAAACATCAATTGAGCTATCAGCTGTTAAAGTGTGTATACATTTTTTTGGGACGCCCTGTATATATATATATTTATTATATTACATATATATATGTATATATTATATATATATATATATATATATATAATATATATATATATATATATATATATATATATATATACAGGGCGTCCCAAAAAAATGTATACACACTTTAACAGCTGATAGCTCAATTGATGTTTCTTTCTTTCCAAGTTAAACCCATTAGAATTAATAATGGCAGTCAGACTAAGCTTTGAACAAAGGAAATTCATTCTAAAATGCTATGGAAGTGTGAAAACGCAGTTGAAGTGCAAAGACAGTTTAGGAGGGAGTTTCAAACAGATCCACCAACGCGACTTACCATCACTCGAATTAGAGATAAGTTTGAAGCCGATGGAACTGTTCAGAATGTCCACAAAAAGCGTTCCGGAAGACCACGGACATCGACAAGCCCCACAAAGCAAGAAAGAGTACTGGAAACGTATCACCAAAGTCCAAGAAAATCTGTGCGGCAAGCGAGTCATGAGGTAGGAATTTCAGAATCGTCTGTCAAACGCATTTTGAAGCGCTGTCAATGGAAAAGTACATTCCAAGATTAGTCCATGCTATTAATGAAGATGATCCGGACCGAAGAGTGGAGTATTGCGAGTGGTACTTGGCACGATGTGGATGTGGATTGGACGAAGGGGTTTCGTAGAATACCCTCCGCGTTCACCAGACCTCACACCACTAGACTTTTTTTATGGGGATACTTAAAAGACAAAGTCTACGCTATAAAACCTGCAACAGTCGCTGAATTGAGAGCAGCCATTGAACGAGAATGCACAAAATACCAAACGAAATGTTTCGTGATGTTTGCGATTCCATTGCTTCGCGTTATCAGCAGTGCCTGGACCAGAACGGACGTCAGTTTGAAAACAGGCGTTGACAAAACAATTAAATAATGTCTGTAGATTCTATTACATTTTGAAAATGAAATGTATTTTAATAAACACTGCCTTTATAATTATTTAAAGTGTGTATACATTTTTTTGGGACGCCCTGTATGTATATATATATTTATTATATTACATATATATAGATATATATATTTATTATATATATATTATATATTTATTATATTATATATATATATATATATATATATTTTTATTATATTCTATATATATATATATATATATATATATATATATATATATATATTTATTTATTATATTACATATATATATATATATATTTATATATTACATATATATATATATATATTATTTATTTATTACATATATATGATATATATATTTATTATTACATATATATATATATATATCTATTATTTTACAAATATATATATATATATTTATTATATTACAATAATATATATATATATTATATTATATTACAAATAATATATATATATATATTTATTATATTACAAATATATAAATATATATATATATATTTATTATATTACAAATATATATATATATATATTTATTATATTACAAATAATATATATATATATATATTTATTATATTACAAATATATATATATATATATATATATATATATATGTTAACCGCCCTTTTTTGGCCCTGAGTCGGTCGGATCGACGGGCGTTCTAGTTAGGAGGCTGCAACGGATATTTCTTCTATAACATTCTATAATTCTTTTCGGTCGCCTTAAATGGTGGGTCGCCACTCTGTTAAACCCTTGGCTACAGACTCGCCAGACTGTTATGCCAATATCTTCTATGGTGCTTGGGTTGTCTCTTAATTTGGGCAAAGGGTCGAGAATTATTAATTCTTCTCTTGCTATAATACTCTGATACTTTCTCTTATACTAAAATTATCGACTTTTCTGACTAAGTTCTGAAGAGAGTACGGCTCGAAGGGAAAAATAAAAACTTCTTTTACTTTGGTTTACTTCTTAAAAATTACAGTTAGTACTCTGAATTTACAGGGGTAGAGGTTCGACCTCTTTCGACCATGGCTCAGGCCGGAATCTAAAAATATTAAGAAGGCAAGGGGCCTCTGCCCCCTCCCCGCAGCAAGGCTGCTAACAAAGGAGTCCTAATGAAATGCTAATCTGAAGTCTAATGAAGAAGTGCAATGAAGAAGTGCTCTAATTTTACAAATACATGTATAATATAGCTAAACTTAAATGTTCTGGGGGAGGACAGTTGAAGGTTAAATTTCCCCCCTTTTTAAACACATCAAATGTTTTAAAAGATTGCAAAATAAAAAATTTTAAAAAATAAAAATAAAATAACAAAACTAATTTGTATTTTTCGCCGAGTCTACATTTATGAAGCCGATATCATTTCGTAATAGTACATATAAGTACAAATTAAGTACACGACTGAGTACGTATTAATTTTGGTTCATTACAATTACGATTACAATTATGGATTACTTCACATTTACTTAT
>JAJOZX010001603.1:0-60000 GCA_023014485.1 Bathynomus jamesi
ACACGCACAACAGAAAGAAGCAAATTCGAAATTTTTAATTTTCACTCCAAGCTATAAACTGGGAAGATGTGACATCCAGCATGGAAGTAATAGATTGGAAAACCATTTTCGAGGCCAAGACAACGGAGGAGATGCTAATGACGTTAGAGGAGAAGACGTTAGAAATTGTGGAAAAACATGTCCCAAAGATAGCAACAAAGAGGAAAGAGAAGCAGGTTCAAAAGACAAAAGAGGGCATTGTTTCGAAAGAGAAAAAGAGTAACTGCAAAATTAACTAATTGCAAAGATAACAACATCAGAAAAATATTAAATGATAAACTGCAAAGTATGGATGTCGTCATACAGGAACTAATCGAGAAGCATACAGAAAAAGAAGAAGACGATGCTATAGAAGCGATAAAGGCTAACTCAAAGTACTTATATAATTTCGCAAAAAGAAAGTCGAAAAACCATGCGACTATCGGATCTTTAAAAATAAGAACAGTGCTTTATCTGATGATCTAACAGAAGTATCTGAAATATTAAGAGCTCAGTACAAATCATCTTTCAGTATCACAAAAACTGACAAATTGATATGCGATTGAAACGCGTTCTTTGAAGAAGAACCACAAGGGGAAAGTATAACGGATTTTGACTTTACGACGGATGATGTTACACAAGCCATAGGGGAACTAAAAACACACTCAGTGGCAGGACCAGATAAATGGAATGCCACACTGATCAAAAACTGCAAGAATGCAATCGCTGAGACCCTATACTGGATATGGAGACGATCACTAGACACGGGAGAAATACCGGGCATCTGAAGAGCGCGAACATAGTCCCAGTATATAAAGGAGGAGACCGATGCGAGGCCAAAAACTATAGGCCAGTATCGCTTACATCCCATCTCACTAAAATATTTGAAAGAATAGTTAGACAGAAAATCTATGACTTTTTGGAAACTCAGAAAAAATTCAATGATAACCAACACGGGTTTCGGTCAGGCAGATCATGCCTATCACAACTAATGGAACACTACAACATTATTGATGCACTTGAAAGTAATGAAAACTATGATGTATCATACTATACACAGACTTTGCTAAAGCGTTCGACAAGTGTGACCACGGAATCATAATATATAAACTGAAATATATGGGATTAACAGGAAAAGTAGGGAAATGGATATATAATTTCCTTAGTGAGCGGCGGCAAGTCGTTACAGTACAAGGAGTATCTTCATCAGAATCAGAGGTCCTCAGCTCAGTACCACAAGGAACAGTATTAGCTCCACTACTCTTCATAATCATGCTAACTGACATACTGTAGATGAGGACGTTACCAGAGACAGCACAGTAACATCCTTTGCGGATGACACAAAGATCAGTAAAAAAATAAGAAACCCAGAAGATATAGGATCTCTACAAACCGACATAAACAGAATCTACAAGGGACGGAAGACAACAATATGAAGTTTAACACTGAGAAATTTCAGCTATTACGGTACGGAAAAAGAGAAGACCTAAAATTCATGGAATATTATACCCCAAATGGACAGGAAATTCAGAGAAATTCCAGAGCAAAAGATTTAGGAGTTGTAATGACAGATGATGCGAAATTTGAAACACAAAATAAGATAGCAGTAAACAGAGCAAAGAGAATAACGGGACAGATATTGAGAACCTTTAAACGAAGGGATAGGAATGTAATAATTCCTCTACTGAAAACCCTGATCATACCCAAATTGGAATACTGCTCGGTCCTAACATCCCCATATAAAAAAGAAGACATTAGACAGCTGGAAGGGATTCAGAGAAGCTTCACAGCCAAGATCAAAGGGTGCAAAGAACTAAATTACTGGGAAAGGTTACGCGAACTAGACCTATATTCACTGGAAAGGAGAAGAGAGAGATACACCATTATTTACACTTGGAAAATAATGGAGAAACTAATCCCTAATCTTACTCTGAACCCTATAACTCCCGAAACAACGGTGGAAAGTAGAAACGGTAGACTGTGTCGTATTCCCAAATTGAAGGCGAGACAGGGAACATCCTTAACCCTGAAGGAAAATAGTTTTGTAGTGAGAGGACCAAAACTGTTTAATGAGCTGCCCAAAGACCTAAGAAACACGAAGGGAGTTGAAGTGGACATCTTCAAAAGAAGACTAGACGCCTGGCTCAGAACAATCCCCGATGAGCCGGGCGTATCTAGCTATGTGAAGTGGAGAACGCAAGAATCCAACTCACTACTTCACCATGCCAACTCGAGAGGAGGGGCGACAAGCTTGACCTTCGCGAAATGAGAAATCATCGCGCGAAACCTTTGTAACGTTATAAGGTCAGGTGTGTATATATATTAGGGTGGAGTGAAAATATTAAACCGTCTTGCCTCACTCATGATTTGGCGTACTGACCCTCTAGAAATTCTAAAAAGATAACATTTTCATTTTAGGACCCTCCACCCGCCGCATTTTGGCCGAAAACAAAATGGCGGAAAGTCATATTTTCAAAGACCCCTAATATAATATCTATCGTTTTTTGAGAGAAGATATCACTTCATATTGTGCGTTATTTGGTTATAACTATGATAACGAGTAAATATATTCACACAACACAAGCGATACTTACTAATCACCAACTACTTAAGAACACACAGACGCTTATCTAAACATCAGTCTCACTCGAGGTCAATGACAGCTTGCATATGGCTGATAAGGGATGGGGTAGGAGCCGCATGCTGCACATTGTAGCATGGGTGGCTACAAAGACTATTGAGTAAAATATGTTTATATTTTAGTTTTAGAACTTATATAGTGCGTTCGAAAAGTCTCTCCGCAGTGCTGTTAAACGCATAGGAAATTGAAAAACTACAATGTTTTCATTCAACCATGAATTAGTGGTTTTTGGTCTACCACTTCTAACTGCATCTGCCACCGAACCGGTTACCCGAAATTTACCGATTAAATCGCGTACAGTATCACGATGTGGAACAACGGAATCCGGAAACTTCTCACGAAATTTTTGTTTCACAGCATCTGTATACTTATCGCCTGCTCGAAACACATACTCAACTAAAAATATTCGTTCCTCGGTTGTTAACATATTCACAGACAAGGATGCACACACACTTTTTTACCAAGCTATCGACACACACTATTGCCACGATCCCTACTCTGTCACAGTACTGACACGATCGAGTTTCAACCGGCTGAAACCGGCTTAGCGTGCATATACTGGCTGGAGCACGTTGACTGCGGAGAGACTTTTCGAACGCACATATTTTTTCAGATTGTCATAATGTGATATTTCTGTAGAAATTTAACCTCAGATCTAAATATGGCAAAATCCCTACTAACTAGACAGTCGGTGAAGCAACATTTTCTGTTCGGAATTCCAAGTGAATTGCCACATAATGTCTTACCCTCTAATATGCAGGTTGGGAGATATTTTCTTCTACTGAAGGAAGGCTCATCTGCAAAATTGACAAATAATGATATTCTCGAAATGATAGCAGAAGCATTGGTCGAAGTGTGGAAACGTTCATCAATACCCTCAATGAGTAAAAAATCCATAATTACCAAGCTGAAACGCTTTACCTACAAGGTTACGCAACTCAATCGATCCAAAAACAGTGCGAAATTTATTGAATTGTTAAAAAAATCATTCGTAGAACTCTGACATTTGTGCCTGTAAATGCAACTTCGTTTCGCACCAAGATTTTGGCTGCCGAAAAAGCGGATGTAAAGGAAAACATATTATTTGTGTTTGTCCAAAAGAATCAAGAATACCCAAAGAAGAACTGGAATTCCTTGAGGATCAGAGGACTATGCGAAATAGGGTGATTGGAGGTGTGGATGTAACCCTTTCAAGATCTATCGCAAAAAGAAATGCAAGAAAGTTGAAGGAGCAACAAGGAAGTAAGCGAAGAAAAATAATCATTCATGAAGAATTCGAAAAGGTAGTCATTGATGATGTGCCTTCACCTAATACTAATACTGATCTCTCTCGTACCGAAGAAAGTTCAACAACTGAGTCTGAATATGAATGCTCCAACATTCAAATGAGAGCCCCTTTACCAAATCTCGCCATGGAACCCGACAGATTTGGTGTTTCAGATAGGGCTGCATCGGCCATTGCTTCAGCTACTTTGGTGGATTTGGGTATCATTACCGAAAAAGAGTGACTTTTTTATTGATCGAAGTAAGGTGAGAAGAGAGAGAGAGAAACTGAGAAAAACATTACAAGTTGAAGCTGCACAAAGTTATGGTGATGTTAAAGCTTTATATTTTGATGGGAGAAAAGTCAAGACGTTGGTAAAGACAAATAAAGATGGTAAATGGTACCAGGATATAATTGTTGAAGAACATTATGTACTATTCAGTGAGCCTGGTGGAGAATACCTTAACCATTTGAGCCCTAAATCTGGAAAAGCAAGTGATGTATCTGAATCGTTGTTCGCTTACTTGAATGAAGTGACACTAGACCAGAATCTCCAGGTGATAGGGTGCGACAGTACGAATGTCAACACTGTGTCTAAAGGTGGCATAATCCATTTCATCGAGCAGAAGCTGAACCGACCATTGCAATGGAACATTTGTATGTAACATACAAATGAACTTCCCTTAAGGCATCTGTTTGAGCGATACGACGGGAAAACAACTGGGCCAAGATCACTCAGTGGATCTATTGGTAATGCTCTTAAGACTTGCCATGAGATGCCTGTGGTAAAGTTCTCCCCAATTACAGATGGAGCCGATAGCATCCCAGTTCTCACAGATGGGCTCATAGAAGATTTAAGTAATGATCAACAATACATGTTCAGAATAATTGGGGCCATAAGAGAAGGATACGTTGACGGAAACCTAGAGAAACTCAAGCCTGGTCCCCTTAACAACTCTAGATGGTTAACTCCAGCTAACAGATTATGTCGTTATTATGTCTCCCAAAAGAATCCCTCCAGAGAGTTACGTAGCCTTGTGCTGTCATAGTAACACACTATGGTCCTAACTGGTTCAATATAAAATTTAAACCATATCTGCCTGATGGACCCAAACATAGCTTTCATGCGATAAAAAGGTTGAACCTGTTACCCCTAGATATACAAAAAGTTGTCCAACCTTATATATCACGGAATGCCAATTTGCTCACTCAGAAAATATTCTTCTATCAATGCTGTCAGATAGTAAGCAACAGCTGCGCAAAGTTGCAATCGATCGAATAATACAGACAAGTGTAAGGAAGCCAATACAAGGAAAATCAGAGAATTTAGAGTACCAGAATTGAACTTCAAAGCATCACATTGGACAGACATCATCTTCTGGGATAGGATTGATATCAGTGAATCACCTCGCACTTCTAAATTGTGTGATGAAGAATTGCTTGAGTACGAAACAAAATGTTTCAAAGTTGAGCAATACCCCATTCACACAGAGAACGTCGAAAGAGCCGTGAAGTTGGTTACAGATGCATCAGCATCAGTAATATCACAGGAATCAAGAGACGGATTTAGTTGGTCAAGGATAAAAAGTCGCTCTCTGCTTCCCTCACTTGAAACCAAAAAGGATCTGATGCCTCTCCTGAAAAAATAATAATATTTGAGATGAGCGGGTTTTATATCGCATTCAAATGTAATTGATTTACGGCATCCACCAAATGAGACCAGATACAATTTTATTTCAATACAATGTATGCACAATGGTGTTTTTTAAGTATAGTTTTGCATTATAAGGTGTTTTTCTTCAATTATTTTTTTTGATAGAACACTTAGTTTTTATGTTATGAGCATATTTTCATTTATGGACAACCGGCTGATGGCCACTTTGCTTTTATGTAAAAATGCGAGAGATGATTGGAGTTACAAACATTAAATGACTGAATACATAATTTTTATGTTCTAATACACCAAAAAACAAGTGAGGCAAATAAATTTGAAATAAAAAGTTGTTTCACTCCGCCCTAATATATATATATATATATATATATATATATATATATATATAGAAACGACGTAAGTATAGAGGAGTGTTCTGCACACGAGGAAGAGAAATAACAAACAGAAGTTGTAATTCTCCTACATAGGGCAGAAACCAATGCCTTGAGAGGGCACCCTCGCAAATCGTGAATATGTACATTTAACTGCAATGACCGCGCAGTATATTGGTTTCTGCCCTATGTAGGAGAATTACAACTTCTGTTTGTTATTTCTCTTCCTCGTGTGCAGAACACTCCTCTATACTTACGTCGTTTCTATACGTTAATATACTGCGCGGTCATTGCAGTTAAATGTACATATTCACGATTTGCGAGGGTGCCCTCTCAAGGCATTGGTTTCTGCCCTATGTAGGAGAATTACAACTTCTGTTTGTTATTTCTCTTCCTCGTGTGCAGAACACTCCTCTATACTTACGTCGTTTCTATACGTTAATATACTGCGCGGTCATTGCAGTTAAATGTACATATTCACGATTTGCGAGGGTGCCCTCTCAAGGCATTGGTTTCTGCCCTATGTAGGAGAATTACAACTTCTGTTTGTTATTTCTCTTCCTCGTGTGCAGAACACTCCTCTATACTTACGTCGTTTCTATACGTTAATATACTGCGCGGTCATTGCAGTTATATATATATATATATATATATATTAGATAATCAAAAAAGGTGTTCCCAAAAATAATAAAAATAATGTACAATAAATTATTTTTGGGGACAGCTTTTTAGATCACTCTGTATATTTGACATCTGTATGTAATCGACAGAAAATTCCTTCCACTAATAGTTTTTCAAATCAGTCTTTTCAGCTTGTTTGGTTAATTCGAATTTGAAATCCCTTTTTTGTTCAACATTTTTTTCAAATCGAATTGTTCATTCATAATGCTTTCATTAACTTGAGTGGTAAAACTGACGAAAGCGTTTTTCTGAAAATTTCGTTCCGTGATTTCCGAGAGTAAATTGCGTTGCACATGAATTAAAATTGCAATTCTACGAAGACGAACCAACCGTATTTAAACTTTTATCTAAGAATGGATGAGAGTCCACACAGTTAATTCTTCGACACACAATTAGCTTTCAAAGTCACAGAACAAAATGTTCGCTAAACGTACTTACATCATCACTTTCCCTTGTGATCCTCCAATTATGTTATTAAAGTGCTTAAAAATATTCAACCTATATTGTTTCTTATTCTTGCAATTTTTAAAATAGAATTATCATTTTATAGGTAATCATAATCATACAGTAGTTAATCATATAATTTATATATTATATAATTATGACTACCTTTGAAATGTTTGTTTATTTTATAATTAATCATAATATTTATATATTATTACAAAACATAACTAAATATGTGTTTGTTTTATGTTATAATAAATCATAATTAATAATATTTATATATTACATAATCATAACTACCTATAACGTTTATTTTACATTATAATCAAACATAATATTTATATATTACCCAATCGTAACTACTTATATATGAAATGTTTGTTTTATCTTATAATTAATCTGAGAGCCAGGAAACAAAGCTTATTGGACAAATTGAACAAGAAAATTAGATATTAATAGTTCAATTAGCAATTGTATGTTCTGTTAAAAATTAATGTAATACTGTAATAAGTATAATACTGTAATATTTATTTTTACCAAAAAAAAGAGTGATTGATTAAAATATTTCTGTTTAAGTATCCAAATTTCTTGAAATTTTATATAACTGTGCTTGTGCGAAGTGAAGGTGATAATGATATGCAGAGAACAGAACGTTCGAAATACCTTTTAACCCCTTAACGACGGGTATATGCTTCTTCAAACCACAAAGTAAAGTATAAGTTTTATTGTTATTCAAAACTAAATATTTTAGTAACTAGTCACTGAAATAACACATTTTCACCTGAAATAACACATTTTCATTCCTTTTCTGACAACTAAACGATACCTATATAAGCATATAGAAGCTTTTATAGAAACGTTGCATTGTAGTACAATTTATATCATTATTTTCAGTGAGGTTTAAGTCCCTTCAGACGTGAAACGGTTAAGTAACCCGATTTTATAATATGATGTTATGCAAGTACTGATAGTTTAGAGTAAACTAAGAAATAAACAGTCTTTATACGTTTTACAGTTCTTTTATTTTGTCATATTCATTTCAGTTCGCTCCACCTTTAATCACCATGTTTCAAAAGTTTAATTGAATAAAATCGTATAAAATCTACAGGATGTTCGAAAAGTTCCGTCACCCCCTACAAAATGTACATATTGTAATGCCAATTTTATTTTTGTGTGATTAATTGTATTTATATGTGGTAGATGTAATTTAAGAAACAAGTCATTTGCAACAATTACTTTAATTACAGTAAATACAGTTACTAATTACAGTTACTAATGAAGAATATCTGTGTTTCCATGTGCGGTGTGAGAATCGACGCAGCATTGCTGGAGTGATTGCACCAAATGCATCTAGAACAGCGTGTTTCAGCTCCTCTGTTGTCTGTTAACGCACCCAGATACGTTCTGCTTGACGAAACCCCATAACGCATTGTCCAGACAGAGCTGGACTTCGGGGCGGCCACTCAAGAGGGACAGATAAATGTTGCGAGCCACGGCCGATCCATTTGTCTCCGAACACTTCGTTGAGAATTCCCTCTCATTAATCGCAAAATGAGCCGGAGCCCCGTCTTGTTGAAATCACACCCGACCAAACAGCACTAAACGTTCGAGCTCAGGCACAAACCAGTCCCGTAACATGTTGAGGTAGGCAGTTTGGTGCAGCCTTATTCAATCTTGTGTTGAAATCAGGGATGGGAAACTGAATCGAACTGGAATCGATAAACTTATAAAACCGATATTATTTTATGAACTGAAATCGAGAAAAACTCGAACTGGAAAAAATTCTGACAACTAAAATCGAAATTCGAACTGAAATTGAAAAACAATCAAAAACTGAAATCTGAAATGGAATAGATTAAAAATAATAGTTTTGCGTTTCAGTTTTGAGGAGCATTTGGATTGCAACAAAATATGAATAACGTGAATTATTTTCCTTTTTTTTGGCAACTTAACATTTGTACACGTACAGTAGATTTAAAATATTCATTTATTCTTTAATTCGATGTGGAACGGCTTTTTTCTCTTTTCAGATTGATTTTAAATCCTCAAAGAAACAATTTGTTGCCCGAAAACACTGACAGTATTTTAATTGTTCGTTCTAATTTTAACATGCGAGTTTACAAGTTATTTGTATTTTGTATATAATAAACAGAGATGCATTTAATTGTTTTATTCCTCTTTCTAATACTATTATTTAGATATTTTCTAAGTGTCGTGTGCTTTAAAATTTAAAAAGTGTACGAATTAATAAAACATTTCGAATTGAAAGTTTTTTTTAAATAAAACTTTATGTGAAAGAAATGAAGCGAATAAGTAAAAAAAAGATGTGTGTTTCGTGCTGATTCAGTTGGCTATAGATGTTACATGTTTAATCATATAAAGTAAAGATAGTTACTAAAGCAAATTCTCTCTTTGAAAAACAGAAATCGAATGTAAATACAAATATAAAATTAAATCCGAATTTGTCAATAGGATGCCCCCACCCAAAAAAATATAAATAGTGCAAAGAAATTCTTAAGAAATCTGAAAAAAAACTGGAATCGAAATTTAAATTGAATCGAACCGAAAAATATAAAACTTGAATCGAAAAATGAACTCAAATCGAAAAAAATTAAAAACAAATCGAAACTGAAATCGATATTTTTGCAAACTTAAACTGAAATCGAAAACTAGACTTAAAAATTTATCAGTTTCACATCCCTGGTTGAAATCATTCTGGATATGCATCGTTTTGCCAATATGTGACCTTTCATGAGCCCATCACTATCCTTTCCTCCAGAGTGTAAGTGGACTGGTCTGCCATTGTTCACACAACTCTAATACCTGGAAAAGAAAAAAAATGTCAATGAATCACATAAATTCAATTAATCACACAAAAATAAAATTGGTATTACAAAATGTACATTTTGTAGTGGGTGACGGGACTTTTCGAACACCCTGTACAGTATCTCATGTTTGGGTCTCTTTAGTCAGACCTAATGAGACATACGCTACCTGAGTCAAACAGTCAGTCAGTGCAGTTAAACGAAATTCAGTATAGGAGAACGCTAAAGTTTGCAGTACAGTATAAGTTCTATATAACGAATATAATTATTATTAGTAAATAGAAATCATGTTATACAATAAAAATTATTACATTTAAAAAACATTCATTACAATTTAATATTGATCAAAGACAGTTAAGACCTGCAAAAGTTATTTTCTGTAAATTTGTAAGTCACACAAACAAATAAATTCATATTTGCGTCATATTCATAGCTCTCTCCATAAAACTGACCTTCGTGAAATGAGGAATCATCGCGCGGAACGTTTGAAAGGTTGAAAAGATTAAGTGTAGCGTGATTACAGTTGTTCAAATACAGAAGAAAAATCATTGAATACAATACCTCTCACTTTTCCATGCGTATCCTTATATAACACTCATTTCCCAAACGCAACACGGACCTCCGTAACGAGGTCATAACTTAGAGCAAGATTAGCAAAAGTAAATATGTCTCCAAGCAAAATGCAAAGTAAACGCATTCTCTTAGAAGTTAAGAAAAAAGAAAAGGCTATAGATGAATGCTTCAATGTTTAATAAAAAAATGGATTCTGCCTCATTAAACGTGTTAGACAATAGTGCTGAGGACGTCTTTGATATTCACTTGTTTATTCAGATTTCTATGGATGAAATGAGTGCATCTTTAACCGTAAATGTTCAGTCGCATTTTGTCATCTGTCGCAAAATCGATTCGTTTTTGTAATTTTATGTCCAAATAAATCCATTATTCCAAATCAAATCTCTCTCTCTCTCTCTCTCTCTCTCTCTCTCTCTCTCTCTTTATATATATATCCAAGCTATTGACTTCTCCTTAGGGAAACAGAGCTTACAGATATACTGTATATATATAATATATATATATATATATATATATTATATATATATATATATATATAGAGAGAGAGAGAGAGAGAGAGAGAGAGAGAGAGAGAGAGAGAGAGTTACAAGGAGTTACAAGGAAAAGAAGTACCTCAAAAGGCCTTGCGGCCCATACCGAGGAGGTACCAATGGCAACGGGTGCCAGGGAAAATTTTGTAAAAGTTTATTTTTCTTTCAACTATCCTAGCAGTAGTAGAAAACTGGATAGAAGAGTAGAAGGCTCTCTCCCCACCCTCCGCTCCCTCCTTGCCAGAGGCAGGTACGGAAAAAGGTTGAAGAAAATACCTTGACCCTGGAAAAGTAGCCAAGGAAATTTTACAGGAAAGTGGAGAATATATAAATAGCTCTATATTTAGCTTGCTCACAGAGACACCGAGCAAGCGAACTCCTGCAGAGTTTTCTGAGGTTTTAATCTTAAACTATGAGTGTGTTCAGTACTTTGTCTAGCCTATTTTTAAACAGATTTACACTTTGACTGGAAACAACCTCTGAGGGAAGTTGGTTCCAGATATTAACTATTTTATAGGAAAAGAAATTTCCGCAGACTGAGGTCCTAAATGTCTTTACACAATCAAATAGTGTGCAAGATTTGGTCTACCCTTTTCTTGAACTGATCCACAGAGGAACTGTTCACAACTTCCGAAGGTAACCTGTTCCATGTGTCACAGATCTTGTACGTAAAGTAAATCCCACACACACTAGTCCTAAACCGTTTCAAATCCAACTTCCAACCATTGTTGCGAGTTGGGTTATCATTTAAACTAAACATACTTCTAAAATCGACATCGTTGAACCCGCGTAAGAGCTTGAAAACTTCGATCAGTTGACCGCGCAGCCTCCGAGTTTCAAGCGAAAACAAGTTCAGGGCGCGTAACCGTCGATTGTAGCCCACATGCCTAACGGAAGGGATTAACTTTGTGGCCCTCGCCTGCACTCGCTCCAGCCTCTCAATATCTTTCCTGAGGGTGGGCGACCAGAACTGCACAGCATACTCCAGGTGCGGCCGAACAAGGGAATTGTACAGTGAGAGCACAATCTCCTTGTTCCGAAACTGAAATTGCCTCCTGATATAACCCAATAGTTTCTGGGCTTTCTTTTCCACCTCTACGCACTGTTTCGTAAACTTAAGGTCGCTGCTAATTAGCACACCCAAGTCCTTTTCTAAATCAGTCACCTCGATATTACTACCCAAAATCGAGTAGTCCGACTTGGGATTGGCGTAGCCAATGTGCATCACTTTGCATTTACCCAAGTTAAACGGCATTTGCCATTTTTCGGACCACTCTCCTATCCTACCTAGGTCCGCACGCAGTTCCTCGATCGCTTCAGGCGTCCCAACATTGGCCCCAAGCTTGGTGTCATCAGCGAATTTGGCGATCCGACTGACGATGCCACCGTCGATATCATTTATGTAAATGATAAACAACAGCGGCCCCAAAACGGAACCCTGAGGAACCCCACTAATGACCGAGGCCCAACCCGAACTAGCACCTTTAATTACAACCCTCTGCCACCTATTCTTCAGCCAGTTTTCAAGCCACCTACCTATTTCCCCACCGATACCAAGCGCGCGCACTTTCGCCATTAGCCGGCGGTGAGGTACCTTATCAAAGGCTTTCTGAAAGTCGAGATAAAGTATATCAATCGCACTACTCTTATCGTACTCACCCAACATGACGTGGAAAAACTCGAGCAAGTTGGTGAGACACGACCTATGCCGTCTAAACCCATGTTGGGAGTCCCCAAGCAGCTTATGGGAATCCAAATGGTCAACGATCCTATCCGCTATTATCCCCTCTAATAATTTACCTACAACTGAAGTAAGACTAATGGGACGATAGTTCCCTGGACTTTCGTGATCCCCTTTCTTAAAGATAGGGGTCACGTTGGCTTCCCTCCAGTCACCAGGCACCTGGCCCGTCTCCAACGATTTGTTGAAGACTGTAGCCAGGTGGGGAGCCACCTGGTCGCGCACCTCCCGCAACACTCTGGGGAGAAACTGGTCTGGCCCAGGAGCCTTAAACGCGCTCAGTTTGTCTATTCTATCGGCAACGACTGTCGCGGTACATTGAACATTATCCAGGCCAGCACCTTCGTGCCTCACACCTGGCTCGGGGATGATGCGGGTGTCCTCCCTGGTGAAAACTCCCGCAAAGTACTCATTAAGCACATTGGCAATGTCCGCGTCCAAGGTCCGCAGAACGCCACTTCCGTCCTTTAACGGACCTATCATGCTTCTAATGGGCTTTCTACTATTAACATAACTGAAGAACTCCTTAGGGTTCCCCTTGCAGAGGCTTGCCACCCGTAGTTCTTCGTTACGTTTCGCTAGCCTAACCTTCGCCTTCACTTCCCTACACAGGCGGACATACGCTAAAGTGTTCTCATGGGAACGATTGGCCTTCGCCCTCCTACACGCTACTTTCCTATTTCGGATAGCCGAAGCAATGTCACGATTTAACCACTTAGGCTGCGTTGAAGCAGGGGTGACCGGTTTTGAGGGTATGGCAGCAGACTGCAGCACCATAAACTCGTTCCGGAATGCACTCCACACTCCCTCAACATCGCCGCCGACCTCTAACCCCATATCTCCTACGCTATCCCTGAGGCTAACAAAGTTCGCCCGCCGGAGATCGAGCTTACTGCCTCTCGAGTTACTACGCTTCACCCGAGGGACGCACACACGGAACCTAATAAGACTGTGATCACTCCCGCCCAACGATTCGTCAACGGTGAGGCCAGTGACGAGGTTGTCTTCGGTCGTGAACACTAAGTCTAGAACGCTTTCGCCTCGTGTAGGCTCGTTGACCCACTGAGTGAGGAAGTTCTCATCAGCAAAGTCAACTAGCCTCCTCCCTTCAGCATCGGCAGTCCTGTTTTCCCACTTTATGCCGCGACAGTTGAAGTCTCCTAAAACTACACACACCCTATCCCCTAGCAGGCTACTGAGTTCGGTGTACAGGGCTGTATCCTCCTCGAGGAGGAGATGCGGAGGTCTGTACACCAAGATTAACCTATAGTTCGTCCCTCCCACGTTCAGATCGACGCCAAGCAGCTCCCGTTCCGACCGGAACTGGCAGTCAACCGGACTCAACGTGTCTCTGACGTATATTAGTACCCCACCCCCCTCCCCACGGGTGCGGTCTTTGCGAAACATTCTTTACCCGGGAATTTCGAACTCCCCCAACGTAGTCCCTACGATCAGTATGAATCCAGGACTCGGTGATAGCAACGATATCCTGGTATTCTGATGCTAAGAGCGCCCGTAGCTCGCAAAACTTGTTCCTAATTGACCTAGCATTAAAAAGCATTGCACGGAGGGAGCCTTCCCTATTCTGACCGCCCCCTAGCACGACCCGTTTCCCGAACAGCCAGGGCTGTCGGGAGTTGAAGAGCCCCTCACTAACGAGGGGGCAACTTCCGCAGGAGACTGAGCACCCTCCAACGTAGGAGGAGGGTCACCCACCTGTACTTCGACGCACTCTTCAGTTGAAGGTACGTCCGCCACCGGGTCATCCTCATCTCTCCCCGGTGGGGGCCCATCATCTCTCCCCGGACTCGACCTCACCATTCTGTATAGGTGCCGGTCGAGCAGCGCGCCTAGCACACCTTTACCCTTGTTATTGAGGTGGACACCATCCCTCTGGTAAAGGTCCCACCTACCCGAAAATGCATCGAAGGGGTCAATAAACTTCACGCCCAGCGGAACGCACAAGTCTTGTACCCTCTCGTTGATGCCAATGACCTTACTGAGCGCGTGGTCACTGGCATTCATTCGCGGTAAAATACCCATTAACATTCCCCTGTCTGTCTTCAGTTTTAGATCATCCGCAAGAGACATGATCTCGGTGATGATCCCTTCTGTAAGACCTACCCCACCGCCTTTGAGGAACAGGTCATTGCCACCAGCGGGGACAACGATCGCAGTCCTCCGACTAGCCACGCGCACCTTCTCTACCTCCTTCCTTAAGTGCGCCGTTCCCCGCCCAGGTAAGCACCTTACCTTCCTCCCATCCCGGTTTGCAGAAGCAAAGTACTTCTCCTGGTCCCTGATCTGCGAGTCCCCAATCAAAACGGTGTCTTCCTCCTTCGAGCACAGGAGACTAAAGCGGTTAGAGGTCTTGACAGGGGCAACTGGGGTCTCAGGCTTCGGCTTCGCAGCCTTCTTGCCCGAGACCTTTTTTCGAAACCCGTCGCCACCCATACACGCAGTTACACCACCCGACCCACCCCGACAGGTAGCTACATCCTTCGGTTTCTTTGGGCCATCAGCAGGCCCCTTCCCACCCTTTTTCTTCATTGGCCCCTGCCCACCCTTCTCTATCGATCCCTTCCCACCCTTCTCTATCAGCCCCTTCTTTGAGCCCTCCCTTTGTTCTAGATACTTAATCTTACAGTTTGAATCTGCTGGTGTGTTTTTAATTTGATCTTGTCCACTGGGTTGGATTTCAGTGCTACGACCCTAGCTTCAAGCTTTTTTCTAATTCCTTTAGCTCTTTAACTTCCTTTTCATGGTTGTCTCTAAGTTTACAAAACAAACATACACTAAGGGATGTGATATCGCTGATACTACCCTCTGGGAAGTCTACGCACCAATGATTAACTTTACATTTAAAGCATTCTGCTTTCAATTTAGCTGGCCCTGCCATATTTTCTCTTTTTTTTTTTTTTTTTCTGAATACTCTGAATAAGATAAAGCGTTCTAGCAATGAAAACTATCCAAAAACGTTATGACCAGTATATAAAAAAAAGGGGGGGGGTGAATTCATCCCGCGCGTAGACGCATCCGCCTTTTTCAAGTGACGTTCATTCCTTCCAGAAGACTACACCTCTCCTGCTGCCGCACCGACCAAATGTCTCCCCAGGGCCGGACCGTCCCAAACGTGTCGCAGCTACCAACTGACAAACACTCGCGACACAAGCGTCACGGATTTTCCGCCAGGAGCGACAGCGAGATGCAGCCCCTTACTAAGTCTTACTAGTCACTCACAAGCGGCCAGACTCTTAGAATCCAGTGTTCAAGGGATATCCCACCAGACCCAGAGGCTACGCCCGAGACTTTACGCTGGCCTGGCAGCCAGCTGGGCAGAGAGAGAGAGAGAGAGAGAGAGAGAGAGAGAGAGAGAGAGAGAGAGAAATTTGATTTGGAATACTGGATTTATTTGGACGTAAAGTCGCACAAACGAATCGATTTTGCGACAGATGACAAAATGCGACTGAACATTTAGGGTTAAAGATACATTCATTTCATCCATAGAAATCTGAATACAAGTGAATATCAAAGACTTCCTCAGCACTATTGTCTAACACGTTTAATGGGGCAGAATCCATTTTTTTTTCTAAACACTGAAGCATTCATTTATAGTCTTCTCTTTTTTCTTAACTTCTTAGAGAATGCGTTTACTTTGCATTTTACAAGTCACACCCTCTATATATATATATATATATATTTGTATAGAGAGAGAGAGAGAGAGAGAGAGAGAGAGAGAGAGAGAGAGATTTAAACATTTTCTCAAGCTTGTATCAAAGGTCATCATAAAAGGTCAACCTGGGGATAGATTCAAGTACAAACTCTGACATTGACATAGAACGCCTTCAGTTTGTCTTAGAGCAAATACCTACTTACGTCAGAATTTGGCAATGTCAACAGAAAGGTACTTTTCTGAAGGAGGTTTCCTCGCACCTGCGTTGAAATAGAAACAGAAACGTCTTTGTTCTCGCCCCCCCCAGAGTTGGATTTTCCATGTTTACTCGAACAAGATAACAACCGCTCGAAAACGTTGACGGAGATCCTCTCTTACAATTGTGTTAGTTACGACCGCGAGAAGACTTAACAACATTTTAACAGTTTTTCATTCCTCGAACGGTTAACGAGTGAAGTTTCAAACGACAGTCCGACTTCAAGTGCCATCGCATAAACATATTTGCTTATTGACTCTCTCCTAAACTCGAATTTAACATAATACCGCATGTAGGCTTATTATTGTTTATTACGTACTGTAATCATCGTAATTATTGCAGCTTAATACCAGTGAATCACTGTACATTTTTCCTCCGTGTAATTATTCTTTTATTCTCAGCATTCAATAATTGTAATATTTGCACATTTCAGTTCGAACTATCTTATTGTTAATCACTGTAAATAATTATTCTTTAATTTTTGCTAATTAAACACAGAAACCTCGAAGTCTATTAATTTCCTTTATTAATGACATTTATTCATTTTGATTGAAAGATCAGTGGTGACTATACACAATTTACGCATTTAACCTAATTACATTATTATAGGCCTACACAGGCTGGGCCAAAAAAAACTATTACCCTTATTTTTAACAATATAATTTTACCTTTATCAAATGTTATTTGTACAATCAATATATGTGTCCTGTATAGAATTTCATTGTCTATGTCGTGGTTAAGTTGGATTTTTGCTAATTGTAACCATTAATTGGTAATTCGCTGTTATACAGACGGGTAGAAAAACTTTCTGTTTCTATACAGTTACCTAATTGAGTCCAAGATTATGCGGAACGTGCCCTCCATTATCAATGCACGCTTGCAACCTTGACTTCTCCCTTATCGACGGCAGTACCGCATTAAGGATTTTTTCTTGGTAATAAGCAGCAGTGATTTTGGCATTTTGATCAACAAAAACAATCTCTGACTTCCTTAACTTTGAAATAAAGATGGAACCCATGACTTTTTGAGAAAAATGCGGACGTTCCCTGCAAAGTCGATCTAGACTGATAGATTTTTGTCCTGTCTTCCATAAACTCGGTAATTTTGTGTGTTTATTATTGAAGCAACCGTAAAGGTCTTCTCGTCGTTGAACCATATTTTCGATACTTCCTGTCTGGGAATCGACCTAACAGCACGACATTTTTCAACTCTTGCTTGCTTATTTGATGCAGAGAGCTTATAAACTTCGACTCTTTTAAAACATTTAAGAGCCAAATCATCTTTTACTATACGACGAACATTAGAGTGAGAAATACCAGTAGTTTTTTAAATTTCTCTAACGGACTTGTGGGTGTTGGGCCGTTCTTCTTGACTGCATATCATGGATGAAACCGTGTCAATATTTTTCTCAGCACGTGATGTTTTTAGCCTTCCATTGCCTTCTTTTCGTTTGGTCGACCCTGTGATATCGATTTTCTTTATGAGATAATGAAGTCCAGGTATCGTCCAACGTTTATTTGGAAACTTTTTATGCATTCGTTTTGCACCCCAGTGTTTTTCCTTACGCAGGTTCACTAGCAATGCTTCATCTTCCAAAGAGTATATCATTATGTTATAACTTGTTCATCAACTATAGCAGAATGATGGTCTGAAATGAAAAAGGAAATAAATTAATTATTTTGTGTAAAAATTAAGAAAATTAATTATTTATGGAGAAACTGACTGTTGTCTGGAAGTATCAGTTGCTGACTTTGACCGCCTTTAAATTGAACACCATATTCTGATACCTCCCTCCAGTTGTGAGACTATACCTCTACTCCTGGGTCGTTGAATCTAGATTCAAAGCCAGCGTTTGAAAGAGTAAAAGTATGAGTACAACATACGGCCTCAGCAGTAAGATCAATATACAGGGTGAGCCACAATATTTTTCAAAAGTTGGGTAATAGTTTTTTGGCCCACCCGGTATATAACAATAACAATAATAATACCCGAACACGAAAGTTGTGTCTACGTCAGGAATAAGTAAATACACAATATGACGTATGAAGATATTAACATTTAGATTATTTGCCATGGAAACGTTACATATGAATATTACGTCATAGCAATCGTAGAAATTTGTGAATAACTATTATTATTTTATACCCATTTGAAATTTTACATAAGTCCGAGCTTCAAATGTTGTTTCAGAATTAAAGAAATTGTGCATACGAAATTGTTGTGTAGGTTATTGGTTATATTATGTAGGAGGCGAGGAGGTAGACAGAACGTAATTAAATCAAACCAGAATTAATCGACTCACTCTAACTGTAATTAAGTGTAATTTTGAATCGTTTAACTGGAATAATATCGAATCTCAATTAATTCCAGATCGATCCAATTCACATACGTTATTGTGATATAGGAATTTTATTTTATCTTCGCCTAAAATATCCTCCCGATCTCTCGGAACTTAGAATTTTACCTTCCGAAATCTATGTTTGATTAAAGGGTTGTACTATTTCTAAGACATGAACTTAATGCCATTATTACTTCCATTATAAAAAATTTAAGTAATGTGACCTACGCATGCGCATTACCACTATAATATGAGCGTTACCTTGAAATGATTTTGTATACTGTTACATAAAGTGTAGATACAAAATTATTACTTGTATATAAATGTACGAGTAATAAAGTAATTGTACAATAATTGTATTTCTCTGGATTTTATGTACACAGCATAAATGGTATCTTTTCCAAAATGCAAATGCTTTACCATATTCCAAATGACGGCGAACATGTGCATCAAATCATCGCTGAGTGACCTTTGAAAATGTAAAACGACAATGTATACTGTGTAGAATGCATAATAAAGCAGAATGTACATTAGAAGTGTAAATAGTTTGACAACTGAATCCTCTGCTATAATTCCTCCTTATAGTATACTGCGAGACTAATTATGTAATGTTTCCTAAATCATTCGAATGATAGAAAGGTGATGACGTACAAGGAGAATGGATGGTTTCCTACATAAGAATTATTAGACAATCTAACAGCTCGATGTTGTTTTAATAACAAATTCTTTTTCATCTTCACTTCAAGTACTCTCGATCTTCCAAAATGTAGCTCTTTAGTTCCAGAAAATGTGATGTTACGAAGGTTGGAATAAAAATTGAAGAAATGGACTACATTTTTAATGTTTCGTGTAGTCTCCAGCTGCATCAATTACACTTTGGAGGCGTCTGTTCATGGATACTACAAG
This sequence comes from Bathynomus jamesi, assembly GCA_023014485.1. Lineage (NCBI taxonomy): Eukaryota > Metazoa > Arthropoda > Malacostraca > Isopoda > Cirolanidae > Bathynomus > Bathynomus jamesi. Next base: position 19,934 of record JAJOZX010001603.1, read on the forward strand.
GTTATTGCAAACAATGGGAGTTCTTCGTAGGCTCTCCTATACCTCAGTGACGTATCTAAGAGGGCCTTCTTCATTTCTTAATGCACTATCGCCTCATTCTTCCACCGTTATTCCCCACACATTCTGAAGTGGTCTAAGGCCATGAGAGTTTGGTGACCAGTCCATTGGTATCACTGTTTCTGTTATCAGACATCCATCGGCGTACCACGCAAGATGTGGATAGGTCTGTTATCCTGAATTAAGTGGAAGCGTCTCCATTCACATAGAAAGTAAGCACTGACGCTGATTAATAGAATTTCACTTAAAATAACATATTGTTGGCCCGTTAACCTTCTTTTAATCTTTGTAAGTTCACCGAATCTAAATACAGGCATCCATCCCTACACTCCTGTTCCTTTCAGTTGTTTGAATGTTGGTCCCATCATACAGAGTACCGCACATACGATAGCAGTGATAAAATCCATGACACTCGGTAGAGAAATTTTTCTCATAGCAAAATACCACGCTGCCCCAAAATTCGTTTCTACGGTTAATATATCATCGAACAAAATCTAACCATAAAATCTTCACCCAGTCCGTCAAGAGAGGCTTTTTGGCAGGAATATGACCGTATAGGGTGTACAGAAAATCCTTTACCAATTATGAACGTTAATTACGTGAAATTCAAAGAAGACATAGTAATGCTTTGTTTTGCATGTTGTTGCACAACACATCAAGTTTTTTTTTGTCAATGTTTGGTGTGGATTAATGCATGATAAGGTGATAGGCCCATTTTTTTTTGCCGAAAAGAATGTTACGGCACAACTGTACCTGGACATGCTCGAGTTCTTTGTAGCCCTCCAGTTAGAAGACCTTCAACCATCCATCATTTTAGAGCAAGCCTCCACACTGGGGTTTGTTAGTGCGTGAGTTCATGAACACCATTTTTCCCGGAAGATGGATTGGGCGCGATGGGCCGGTGCCATGGCCTCCACGATGCCCCGATAGCACGCCCTTGGACCTCTTCCTGTGGGGATATGTAAAAGATTATGTATACCATACTCCTGTTGCTGACACTGACACTCTTCGTGAAAGGATTTGCGATGCCACCATCATCAGTGTCACGAGAGATATACTAGCGAACGTATGGTGTTCGGATGGAAACTCGAATTTCGCTTGGAAGTGCTACGTGTATCTAACGACACACATCTTAAAATGTATTGCTACAGCAAGGTAAATTCAATTGATGTACAACACCTTTCGCATTAGTGAAAGGATTCATGCGAACTAGGTTTGCAATATATTAAAGGGCTATGATTATGTAGTGCAAAAATATATTATAATTGTATATCTATGAATTATTGCAAGTAAAATAATATAAAATTGCTAGCATAAATGTTCTGTAGCTATGTTTTCAAATATATCAAAGCATTTTGCCGAAATAGTTTGGTCCTGGTCTTCGTTTGTTTTACGCAGACAACTGGACCTTCGTTTTTAGCTCGCTATACTACCTTCAGTATTGTACCGCGTAATCCAATGCTGCACGATTTTTTTATGTTCTTCAAACCGTTGAGTTACATCCTGCAGGGATGATTTGGCTTCAATCATTCCTATGATGCTTCCCAGCAGACTTTGCCCCGTTGGGCGTCGAATACTTTCTCTTTTCATGTTTTATTATGCATTATATATTGTCGTGTATTGGTATTTTTTTAATCAAGATAATAATTTCTAATAAGAATTTAACGTTTTGTTTATAAGAATTTAATAATGTTTTGTTTGAAATTAAAAATATAAAATACTAATTGGCAAACCAAAATGTGCCGAAGCTGAAGGTTGAGTGAAATGTCCAATTTTGGCAATTCAGTCTTCAGCGGGCCTCCTCGTTAGGTGTTTGTTATTAATATGTTAGTGTGAATTTAGAATAGTTAATTGTCTCTCCCCCCCGTTTGCTCAAATGTTTCGGCATAAATAAAAACTCAGTAAATAGTAAATAATAGTGTGTAATTATCCCCGGTTCTTATTGCTCGAAAGTTTAATGGCGACCACCGGCTCAAGCGGTCTACCCGCGTCCGTATAAAGAACCAAAGAAAACGAATGATAATAGTAAGAAAAGGCAAATAATGAAAAGAAAACGAAGAGTAGAAGTAAGAGTGTTTTTAAAAATCACTACATTTTGGTGGCTAGCAATGTCCCTATTAAATTAAAATAAGAGCATTCCCACGTCTTCCGTACAAGCCTTACATTTCGTCGAAATGCATTGCTACCCGTTTTATAGTATTTTTAAAATTAGTAGATATTGTCTTTCGGTAAATTAAACGGTAAAATGCATTGTGTACCTCATTTGCAAGCAAATTCCGATTCCCATTCCTTAAAAATTCGTTTTATCTGTAATTGAAGATGGCGCGCACCATTTTCAAAATCTTAAGTTCCAACCATTTTGACTCATTTCTTTTTTGGTCAAATGTTGAGTCATTTTTTTTCTTCTCAAAGCAGCCTTTGTCATTTCGTTTTCTTCGGTCGTGGAGAGAGACATTTAAATTTTAGAAATCCCGTCTATAGCTCATTTCTTTTTTTTGTCTTTAACTTTTATTACTCTTCATACAGCCTACCTATTTTGTGTTTAAAAATTTTTTGTGTTTACGTTTTCGGCATTAATAATAATTGTAATAATTTTGTAAAATTAAATATGAGAAGTGATAATCAGTATCGGTATAAACTTTTAGATATTTTTTAAAAATTTCGAGAGGCTCGATTTGGAAGCAACTAAGTTGAATCCGAATTCCACCCATTGCGTTTAGTTGACCCGAATGAGGTGATCGATCACCGTCGAGAGAGAGAGAGAGAGAGAGAAAGAGAGAGAGAGAGAGTTACAAGGAGTTACAAGGAAATGAAGTACCTCAAAAGGCCTTGCGGCCCATACCGAGGAGGTACCAATGGCAATGGGTGCCAGGGAAAATTTTCTACACCCTCAAATAGTGTGCAAGATTTGGTTTAACCTTTTCTTGAAGTGATCCACAGAGGAACTGTTCACAACTTCTGAAGGTAACCTGTTCCACGTGTCACATATCTTATAGGTAAAGTAATTCCCACACACACTAGTCCTAAATGTTTCAGTTTCAAATCCAACTTCCAACCATTGTTGCGAGTTGGGTTATCATTTACACTAAACATGCTTCTAAAATCGACATCGTTTAACCCGCGTAAGATTGAAAACCTCGATCAGTTGACCGCGCAGCCTCCGAGTTTCAGCGAAAAAGTTCAGGGCGCGTAACCGTCGATTGTAGCCCATATGCATAACGGAAGGGATTAACTTTGTGGCCCTCGCCTGCACTCGCTCCAGCCTCTCAATATCTTTCCTGAGGGTGGGCGACCAGAACTGCACAGCATACTCCAGGTGCGGCCGAACAGGGAATTGTACAGTGAGAGCACAATCTCCTTGTTCCGAAACTGAAATTGCCTCCTGATATAACCCAATAGTTTTGGGCTTTCTTTTCCACCTCTACACACTGTTTCGTAAACTTAAGGTCGCTGCTAATTAGCACACCCAAGTCCTTTTCTAAATCAGTCCTCGATATTACTCCCAACATCGAGTAGTCCGACTTGGGATTGGCGTAGCCAATGTGCATCACTTGCATTTACCCAAGTTAAACGGCATTTGCCATTTTTCGGACCACTCTCCTATCCTACCTAGGTCCGCACGCAGTTCTCGATCGCTCGGCGTCCCAACATTGGCCCCAAGCTTGGTGTCATCAGCGAATTTGGCGATCCGACTGACGATGCCACCGTCGATATCATTTATGTAAATGATAAACAAGAGTGGCCCAAAACGGAACCCTGAGGAACCCCTAGTGACCGAGGCCCAACCCGAACTAGCCCCTTTAATTACCACCCTCTGCCGCCTATTCTTCAGCCAGTTTTCAATCCACCTACCTATTCCCCACCGATACCCAGCGCGCGCACTTTCGCCATTAGCCGGCGTGAGGTACCTTATCAAGGCTTTCTGAAAGTCGAGATAAAGTATATCAATCGCCTACTCTTATCATACTCACTCAACATGACGTGGAAAAACTCGAGCAAGTTGGTGAGACACGACCTATGCCGTCTAAACCCATGTTGGGAGTCCCCAAGCAGCTTGTAGGAATCCAAATGGTCAACGAACCTATCCGCTATTATCCCCTCTAATAATTTACCTACAACTGAAGTGAGACTGATGGGACGATAATTCTCTGGACTTTCGTGATCCCCTTTCTTAAAGATAGGGGTCACGTTGGCTTCCCTCCAGTCACCAGACACCTGGCCAGTCTTCAACGATTTATTGAAGACTGTAGCCAGGTGGGGAGCCACCTGGTCGCGGACCTCCCGCAAGACTCTTGGGAGAAACTGGTCTGGCCCAGAAGCCTTAAACGCGCTCAGTTTGTCTATTCTATCGGCAACGACTGTCGCGGTACATCGAACACTATCCAGGCCAGTACCTTCGTGCCTGACGCCTGGCTCGGGGAGATAGAGAGAGAGAGAGAGAGAGAGAGAGAGAGAGAGAGAGAGTGCAGTGACTTCAGTGCACGACAGTTTTGATCGAAGGTGGTGTACTGGTATTTTCGGGCAGTCTTGGTCCCACTGTTTCGATTCTTGGCTAATATGCGTCTTACTACTCGGTAGGCAAACCACGAGCGTTTGAACGAGTGTTTAAGGCTTTACTGTCCATGCAGGCATACAGTAGGTTCGTTGTGAAACCACCTACGGCCACGTGATCGTTTGATTAATGCCACGTAGGGAGCTTTTCAGCTGGACATAGTAGAGGAGCAGCGTTCACCGAAAAAAGTTGAGATGAGAGAGGCGAGTTTCTTCGTCGACTTCTAGAATTGCAAATTCCGTCCAATTCCGGTGCGTGGTTCCACTTTCAGGATGTCTCCATCCCCCAATCCTCTTTGAATTGGACGACTTTTTTTTTCGCCATTTTTTGGAGAGAGCGCTGAACCTCAAGCGTGCTCATCTGTTGCATGGTGAGGCAACCCCTTTCATTCTAGGGAAGTGAGCAGGAGAGCTGCGATTGAAAATTTGAGAAGTCCGTTGTCAGTTTTGCGGAATGTTATCTAAACAACGTCCAGAAATTGATTTACACTGATTATTTAATGAAATTATAGTGAAAGGATGCGAATATTGACCAAAGTTGTTTTCGTGTTTTGTGTTTTGTATAATAGTATGTGCGCTCTGGTCAGTATTTTTTTGTAAACATGTTCGTGTTCTTTCTATGTTGCCCTGATAGTAATTATGTAACTATATGAATATTTTTCGGATGTAAAGCGATCTTTGATGAGAAATCGCTGGAATAGATTGTGAACTTGAAATTTGTTGTAACCAGTTTTTAAAAAATTATCCTTTATTTTTCACGTAACAGCTTTGTTACAAGTTGTACATTTGAATAATTATTTGTGTGAGATGTTATTTTATGCAAACGTGAAAATTTTTTTCTTTTTCAATCTTTATAAAATTATACAAAATATCACATGTGTGGAATTTATCATTGAAATGATTTCTTGTCTGTTATAACTTTGAAATTGTTAACGTTGGAAAAAAAATTAAAGATAAATAAATTTGTTGAATAAATAAATAAATTTGTTAAAAGAAAATAAATTGAATAAATAAGTTTTCCAAGTGAAAACTTATTTTTAAGGGGGTGATACGAGTGTCTTGTATTGGCATTTTTTTTTTAATAAAGATAATAATGCCTGATAAGAATTTAATGTTTTGTTTATAAAAATTTAATAATGCTTTGTTTGAAATTAGAAATATAAAATACTAATTGGCAACACCGAAATGTACCGAAGCTGAAGGCTGAGTGAAATGCCTAATTTTGGAAATTCAGTCTTTGGGCGGGAATCCTCGTTAGGTGTTTGTTATTAATATGTTAGTGTGAATTTAGATGTTAACGATAGGTCCGCACTCGTGTTCCCCCGTTTGTTCAATTGTTTCGGCATAAATAAAAACTTAGTAAATAGTAAATAATAGTATGTAATTATCGCCGGTTCTTCTCATTGTTCGAAAGTTTAATGGCGACCACCGGCTCAAGCGGTCTACCCGCGTCCGTATAAAGAGACAGAGAAAACGAGTGATAATAGTAAGAAAAGGCAAATAATGAAAAGCGAAGAGTAGAAGTAAAGTGTTTTTAAAAATTACTATAATACTGTTATATGATGGAATTTAAATCATATTTTATGTTATGATTTATATTTTTTTTTACACCTGTTTTAGGTTCGAACCACCATATAACCAAATAAAATATTTGTTTTATTCACCTCTAATAGAAGGTAACAGAGAAACAACTTACAAAAACTAATCTCTTACGTCAAAGAGTTTAGCACTAAACAAATTACAATGCAAAAATAAAGGTTTGACATTTTAAAAATTTGTTGAAGAATAACACTTGAGATTATATATCTTTACTTCCGAATTTTAAATTCAAATTTAACACTAGACAATTAAAAGAAAATGCATAAGCAAATTAAAATAGAATTGTTGTGAATTTAATCACAATTAGTCGTTATTTAACTGAATACAGCCGTAACTGTACGTAGTACGCAAAATCATTAAAATGAATGGACCAATAACAATTTAAATTACAATCATAGGCTTGTTTGGCTTTCTACCGCATAGCTAACATACATAATGCGATTAGACTAAATGAATTATGTACTAATTGAATTACAATTAGAACCACTTATCTGTCAGGTAGACCTTCCTAGGTCGAATTAGCCGTTGCAAATAACGTACAATGAGAATAACACATTTTAGATTACCCCAATTCCGTATACAGTAAATCTATACTCAATCAAAAGAACTCAGTACCCGTTTTCTTTACGGGAAAAAATGGTAGACTATTTCTTGAATCTTTTTAGTTACACAAATGTAACCCGGAGTTCTACGCTTTCTTCCGTCAAATTTTAAGGAAAAACTATTTTAGCTTTGCGAGTAATTTACTCAAAATTAGAAGAACGATTTGGCTTCTATGTGTCACACATGATTTGAATTCTCCCGTACGGCACAATATATGTATATTTATATACTTGAGCAAACTTCTACTAAGAACTCGTTTTTTGTTCTTAAAAGGAGAACTAAATTTAATTTTTTCAATTAAATTTTAGCATAGATTTTGTGGGGGAACATTCATTTAGCAAGCCTTGAGTCGCACTGATTTTCTCTTCTAATTTTAAGTTCGTTACACTTATGCCCAGTCTTTTTCAAGGAAAATTTTAAATTAAAATTAAAAATCTCCTCTCGAAGATATTCCTCGGTCGAAACCAAAGGGTAAACAAAAACAACTTTGAGCAATCATTCACTCTTGAGGTAAAAACAACCGTTCAGTTTTTGATAATGCGAGCATGATTTACACCCTTTCTACGCTAACCTCTGGACTACGTCAATCCTTAGATTAAAGAGTAATTTAATGTTCGCGTAACATGAAATCGATATCAAAATTATTTCATTATTTCTACCATTTTTATTTCATTTTTATTTTTACCCATAAAAATTCGTGTCGTTTTGCATGATCAATTTTGTCTCTTGGTTAAATTATAACCAGTAATTAATTAACCTAATTACATTATTGTTGTACTATATGCTGATTGGATATGAATTTTTCCTAGGAAGCGAGGAAATAGTTTTTATTATCACAGCTTCCAGTAAAAAAAAAATTTCAAACATGAGATACTAAACTAAATAAAATTAACATACTGGTTTTTCAAAATATGTCTTGTATGCCTTGTATCATTATATCAAGTACCGTATATAAAATTTCTAAACATGTTTAGAAGTAATTCGAACTCGATATATGTTTAGCGTAAAACGTAAACATAATAAAAATACGGTTTTAGAAATGTCTTTTAACTTAATACTCTATTTTTAGCGTAACGAACAAACGAACGCACGGCACCTCCTCTGACAACTAACACGAAAAGTTAACAAGTACAAATTCATGTAACATAATTTAACATTTAAAGCAAGAACGAGATTTAATAAGTGACATAATATTTTTCTCATTCACCCTTCATCGTGTTAACAGACGTATTACACAGTGGAGCAAATACGGCGAATGGAAACAACCGAGATCAACAAACGCAAGTATTTCCCCACTTCCTTCCACCGATGGGAGGACATCCCTAAAGGAGAGAATAACACAATTTTGCTTAAAGCGACGCCAAGCAACTGAAGAGGGTAAGGTGACGAATAAACAACTTCTATCTTACATGGCTACTTCTTCTTGGAATACATGGAGGAGTTGGATTCAAAAGACGCCCAGATTAATAAATTAGAAGACGAAACAAGAGACTTAAAAAAGAAACAACTGACCAAACGCAACAAATCACCACCTTCACTGAGAAAATATCCGCATTGGAAAAATATGTTGAAGATTAGAAGAATGAAAACGGGAAAATCTACAATGAACAAAGACAAGAATTCCATAAAGATACCTTCTTCCTTGCAGGACCCAGTATCCCAGAGGGGAGCCAAGACGAAAATTCTAGTACAGTAGTCACGGAAGCCATAAGGGATAAACTTCGCTTGAACATCCCTCAAAATATCATTACCCAGGCGTATCGAATGGGAAGACTCAGCAATGATGGTGATAAAAGACTAAGTAAATTTAAGCTTTGTGATCCTCCTTGGAAGTCTGAAATTAGAAGTGCCCTCATAAATATTAAACCCAATATACTCATTAATGAATCGCTTTATGATTACAGAAAAGAAATATATGAGAAAGTGCTAAAACTTTAGAAAATAAAATTCATAAAGACCCGTTACATGAGAGAAGGGAAGATCTATGTTCGGAAAAGTCTTTATTTGTCTTTAGACCAAAAGCCTTTATTTATACTAAATAAATCCGACTACGATAATTTCTAACACATACAAATAACTGACCTTTCCGCGTAACTCAAGGTATATTCCGTTAAATATTGTTATAGCATTATAACCCCACTGAGTTATTTACATAATATTAGTTCTTGCTTTATTATATATATATATCTCAATGTTCATTAGTTTTCCATTCCTGGTCCTTAGTTTCAATATTATTTCGCTGTTATTCATTTTTCCTCTTAATAATAATACTTATACTAATCTAGAAGATAGAAAAGAAAGGAAGTTAAAAATTGACTTCTATTTTGTTTTATTGGTTTTCATAATTTCCTCTATGGTTAACAATTTTGCATACTCTTACATCTGTGAATGAAATCACTGAATCTCAAAATACAATAAATAACAACTATGTGCCAGGAGATATCTTAAATGAGCGATATAGTAATGGAAACAACATGGCGAGGTTAAAAGCCAGGTTTTGTTTACGTGCAAAATAATCCAAAATTTTACACCACCAGCTGATCTATCGGTAAGCCTCTGATAAAAACATGTTTGTAGTGAAACCACGAATTATAATTTCAAGTATTACTGCATCATTTTTGGGTAGGAGTGTGTGACTAAAACTGACAGGTTAAACATTCTTCTTCGTTTGTAAGATTTCCAATGAGATGTTGTGTTCATTCAGATTGCTCTTGGGGCAAAACGGCCCATTTTTGCAAGGGACAAAGTGGCCTAGGGTGCCATTTTACCCTCAGTACTCCATTTTACCTTATGCTCTACCACAATATTGTCACTCTTTTCTTTGCTATGTTTGTCTTATATTAAAAGTATAGGCCTACTTACAATAGTATACAAACAATTATAGTGTGGGCCCTCTTTTGTTTGCAGGTCAAGATGCCCCGGAACTATGCAAGGAAAACAACTAGGCAGTCTTAGACCGTCGAAGCAATGAAGTCTGCCCTTCGAGCGCTTGAAAATGGCGAAATGGGATACAAGGAAGCAGCAAATCAATTTGGTTTCCCCCAAAACAACATTAAAACGCAGACACAAGGATGGAAACAAGAACACTAAGGGCTCATAAAAATCCCTTGATCGATACAAGATGGCTTTCTCAAGAGATATGGAAGCAGAACTTGTGAATTATACCTTGAGTATGGAGATGATGATGTTTGGTGTGACCAAAGTGGAAGTCCATCGACTGGCATACCAGATGGCTGAACAAAATCATCTCCAGCATGTCAGAAGCATGTTTTTAGGATATTATCATATATTTTCTTGTGAGGACCATTATATCCATATGTGAGGGCCATTTTGCTTTACCCATTGTACAAAATGGTCCACCTGCCGCTTTTTTTTTTCTTTTGATTCTCAGGAGTAAATGATTCAACTTGGTTCTGTCACTGGAAGTTTATTTTGTTTAATGATAAATAAAGCTTGCAAAGCCCCTGACTGTCTTTAGATATACCGCATCAATTTAGAGAAAACTGGATTGAAAGCTTAATGGTGCCGTTCTGCCCCATCTTCCCCTATCATATTCACCGAGACCTGGTTAAATGAAAATAATAAGTCATTTTCAATATACCAGACTACACACGTCACTGTATATGTAGAAATAGTAACATATGCGTTGGGGTAAGCATTTTTATAATAAACGTATTGAACAATTAACAGATATAAATCATTATTTTGAAACTCTAGCAGTTAAGGTGTATGGAAATAACAATCCACTCAATATTAGGCATCGACCCATCACCAAATGGTAATTTGCCAACGTTTATTGCAAGCAAAGATACAACTTTAACTTCTAGTTACATCAACAATAACTGCATCATTGCAGGAGATTCAAATATCGAGCTAAAATAAACTCTGATACTAATGTTAATTGTTCTACAATCTCGTCACTGCAAATGGCTTTAATTTAATCATAATTAAGTTAACAAGACTACATAGTACCATAGAAAACTGCACTTTATTGGACCAAATCTGGGTGAAATTTTCCCTTGACTGTATGTCAGGTATACTCTTATTTCATGTTATGGACCATCTATTCACATACACTATGCTAATTAACCATTTACAAATACAGGAGAAAGTAAAAATTTACTATAGACCTTACAACTACGAGTATAATAATAAATTGAAATTTATGAGAGAAGTATCAAGTTTTGATTAATCGAGAATAACTGAAAGGACTGTGAAAAAGAAACAAAATTTCAAACATTCTCAAACACACCAATAAATATATTTAATGCTAATTTCCCTATCAATTCGAAACAAGGGTAAAAAAAATAATTATAACAACCAGTGGATCACTCCATCCCTCATTGTAAGCTTAAACCATAAACATTCTCTCTATAAACTATGGAAGAATGATATTATCAATGAACAAACATATAAAAATTACTGTACCAGACTAAGTTCGTTCATGAAAACCGTAAAAGTCGACCATTATTGTTCTAAAATTACCGAACAAAAATATAATTCTTTATAAAGGACTGTTAAACACTTTAAAGGTTTTAATTAACGCCATAAAAGAAAAGACAAATCCTGTATCTTCGTTATCACAGGACGGAATTTCCTACAGTGATCCAAAAGATGTGACTAATTTCTAAACAATTTCCTTTCAAAAATAGGAAGCAACACGGCAGCAGCCATTCCAGAATCAGACAGTCACTACCAACGATATATGTCAAAACCCACACTAAATGCATTCTTCTTTGAACCATTTCTGCCAAACGAAACATCAGCTACATTAAAAATAAAAATAAAAGTGCTGATATCAGTTTAATGCCAGTGAAAATATATAAACTAATATCAGCTGATATAGCAGCCCCATTCACAAGACTTATGAATGAGTCAATAGTACAGGGTGCATTTCCTGATTACCTGAAGATAGCCAGGGCTTGTCCAGTATTCGAATCAGGTAGCTCCGATTCTCCATCTAATTATTTATCAACCAACATCCATATTACCAACTTTAAGTAAAGTATTTGAAAGAATCGTGTACAATAGACTAATCAAAATCTTAGCTAAATACGACATCCTAGCAAAAACAATTTGGATTTAGAGAAGGCCACACCACAGAAGACGCTATGAACATGCTAATAGAAAATATCTATAAAATCTAAAGTATAAAAACACACAATCTTAGGTTTCCTCGACTTGTCGAAGGACTTTAATACGCTCTCACATGAGCGTTACATTAGAGCGTCACATTACAACATTTCATCAGAATATGCTGTATTGGAAAGTGTGGTTCCACAAGGGTCTATCGTTGGACCCTTACTTTTCTTAATACATGTAAATGATTTTTATCGATTAACATTAAACTGTATTCAGTATGCAGACGATACAACAATCACTTCTACACACCACGATATCAACTCCCTAATAGATGAAGTGAACAGGCAATTAGATCATGTCTATAAATGCGTGTGTGCAAATAAGCTTTTACTAAACTTGACAAAATCATCATAATGATTGTAACTTAAAAAACGTGTAATCGCACTCATTCCATTAGTAAATGGAAACACTCCTCTCGCAAAAGTAAATGAAGTTAAAATTTTAGCATCATGTTAGATGACAAATTAAATTTCAAAAACTACATACAACATATCAAATTGAAAATATCTAGATTTTTCTACATAATATCAGACTCCAAAAAAAAATTCTCCGAAATGAGTTCCCCACACTGTACTACTCATTTATTCATTTACACTTACAATATGGAATCACAGTATAGGGTAGTACAAAGAATTATATACGATATTCGCTGGAAATAGTCCATAAAAAATGCATGCGAACTCTCTCAAACAAAGATAGCAGACAGTCTCAAACCTTTTCAATGTTCAGAAATTCAAATATTCTAAAACTAAATGACTTTTGTAAACTAACTATCGGTATCAGTATGTACAAAGTTACCAATAATAGAAGCTGTACTTCCCCAATTCACAGGGCAATTACCCACTATCAGACCAACCATAATCATAATACAAGGCTTCCAATGATTTTATACATAAACCAAATTATTCAATGCAAATTGCAGGAAATGCTCTCCTGCAAATGGGCAGGTATCAGACAAGTAAAATCATTAATTTGGCTTCGCAAATCACTAAAGAAATACTTTATTAAATTCTATTAATGTATGTGTGTGTATTTGTATAATTTTATACTGCAACTTGTAAATATTACTAAACAGAGAAAATCACCTATTATACAGGGTGGCGAAAAAGTCAGGAACCATAGGCACATTTTATTAATTTGTATTTTAATATGTTTTGTTCTTTTCAGATTTGTTGTTGAACCTATGGCACAGAAATTGACAATAAATGAACGGGTGGAGATAGTTTTAATGTGTGCAAGGCGAGGTAACACACACCGATCAGTTGCTACTGCTTTTAATGACAAACACCCTGAGAGGCCACCAGTTGTTCAGGCATCAGTTGGAAAATTGTTCACTCACTTCAAAGAAGCAGGAAGTGTCCATGATCGGCCGCGTAGTGGCCGGCCAAAAAGTTCGACTAACGGTACTCAACCACCTCGAAAACAGCCCACGTAAGTCCTTAAGAAAGTTATCTCAGGAAACGGGTGTCTTCAGAAGATCCATTCAACGAATTCTTACAACAAATCGTTTCCACACCTCCAAAGTCCAACTCGTTCAGGAACTGCGCGGTGACGCTACAAACCGTCGTGTAGAGTTCTGCCAGTGGTTTATACAACATCGACAGCTTCAACGAAGGATCATGTTCAGCGACGAAGCGATATTTCACCTCAGCGGTCGTGTCAATAGGCATAATGCACGCTATTGGGCCAATGAGAACCCACCACTGGATGGAGGAAGGACATGTGCAATTCGATCCACGAATTATGGTGTGGGCTGCGCTCTGGGGGATCGGTTAATTGGTCCGTACTTTTTCGACGGCAATGTAACATATCTGCATAAACTTCAAACATTTCTAATGCCCATACTGGACGACATTCCATTGGTAGAACGGGCGGAGATGTGGTTTCAGCAGGATGGTGCACCACCACATTTCGCAACAATCGTCCGGAGCTCTTTAGATGAAATTCCCAAGCAAGTGGATCGGACGGCGAGGGCCCGTCGAATGGCCACCTAGGTCTCCAGACCTTACGCCTCTTCACCTTTTCTTGTGGGACTATCTCAAGTCGGTAGTCTATGCTGATCGACCCAAGTAGTATGACCTCAAATTTGGACGAGTGCAGAGCAATTACAATGTTGCTCAATTGTTGCAAGGTGCCAACCCCCTTCCCCACCATGGTGCCAGTGTCACAAAAAAAGGGTTATGCAAGCAAGGGAGAATCCCCCAAGCTGCGTCTCAAACCTAACCTAAGAGAGAGGAGAGGAAGAGAGGAGAGAGAGACCATCCTTCGCCTGGAAACCCAGGCGCATAAAGAGCGCTCTTGACAGCACCAGCTGACTTAGAAGTCTTAATATTCCAGTTGGCTGTAAATGGCTTGTTTAGAAAGGAGTGTATATATATATATATATATATATATATATATTAGGGTGTTTCATACCTATAGGGTAAAATAAAAATGAGCTTGGAGTTTTAATCCACACGTTTCTCCGTATTCTAAAGAACAAGAAAACACGTTTGTGCAAGTTTGAACCAGATCGCGCTGCATTTAGAGGTCCCCAACTTTGACGACTTTTTGTCAGTTCATTTCTCGCCTGCCTGCAGTGAAGACGGTTTTCTTCGTCACTTGAGCGGTTCGTGTTGTATAGCCTATTGGACAACTATGGAGGTAATTATATATGCTACTAATTATCTCATTTTACTGTGGTATTGAAATTTATTATTATTTAATTTCTGTCATTTTACTGTGGTAGTGATATTTATTATTAATATTACATGAAATTAATTAGTCTGTTGCATATTGGACAACTAAGCTGGTAATTATTTATGATACTAATTAATGTAATTTTACTGCGGTATTGAAATTTATTTAATTAATGAATTGTCAAAGAGAACGTAGTGTACACGTATCAGTTTTATAAATAAAGAAAAGCAGTAACTGGGACTCGAACCAGTGTCATAGCCGTTTGGCGGCATCGCTCAAGTCGGCGTACACAGCACGCTATCCACTCCCTAGATGGTGTAGTGGATAGCGTGCTGTGTACGCCGACTTGAGCGATGCCGCCAAACGGCTATGACACTGGTTCGAGTCCCAGTTACTGCTTTTCTTTATTTAATTAATGAAATTAATTACGATGTGAAATTATTTCTGTGGAATTATTTAGTTTGTTTTCTTTTCCAGGTGTCTACCAGAGCGAAAACAGAAGTGTTTCTTATTGGCCAGACGGATGCGAACATCACATCAAGTGGCCTTCCAACTCAGTTGCAAGTACTCAAAAAGTACTTTTACCACCAAAAGGAGCAAAAATTTGGACTTACTAAATGCCTGAACCTGTGCCTGGATGCCTGTCTCATATTTTGGGAGAGAGCGAGAATCCCCATGATGCGTCGAGATTCGGCCTTGAGGAAGATGGAATCCCTTCTCAAGGAATACGACCGGCTTGTGAAGCACAAGTCACATAAAGCAGAGTCCTTCCGAGTGAAGGAGGCGATGTTCAAGGAGGCAATAGCGAAGGAGATCATGGACATTGCTCATTCACAGGCTAAGGAAATGATGAAGAATTAGGAGGACATCCACTTTCTCGACATGCAGCGTGAAGATCCAAATTCCTGCAGCATGGGCCCTGTTGACATGAAGCTTCACTATAAGGAGATTAGGAAAAGGAAGAGGTTGGACAAGATTAAGGAACAACAGGAGAAGGCCAGGAAGGAACAAGGAGCTGCAGAAGATACGGGGGCTTTAGTGATTTCAACTTCGTCAGAGACTGACTCAGATGTCGTTGACCCAACCGTGGAAGTTTTTCCATCCTCCTCCAAGGGAAATACCAAGAAGCGACGCAGGAATCTGATCTCACAGGATGTGACGACTACCTACGATCGGCTGAATATTTCGTACCGCGATTCAGCTATGTCGTACGCTGCAGCGGCTAAATCACTAGGTTTTGACTTGGATGAACTGTCCATTTCTGCCAGTACCATGTACCGCACACGCAAGGCTCTCAGGAAGGTGGCTGCTGAAAGTTATCAATCCGACGAAGTTTGTCCTGGTCAGCCTCTTGTCTTGCATTGGGACGGTAAGCTCCTACCTGACAATGAGCAATGGAAGGAGAGCGTTGACCGGATCGCCGTCCTCGTCTCTGGCGACGGCAAGGAGAAGTTGCTCGGCGTTCCTAAGGTGACGTCCGGAACCGGCGAGAAGATAGCGCGAGTTTGCTTGGATTTGGTCAAGGAACACAGGATGGAAGAGCGCGTGCGGGGACTGTCTTTCGACACGACAGCGTCGAACACCGAGATTCATATCGGGGCCTGCGTCCTGATTGAGAAAGGTCTTGGCAGAGAACTCATGTACTTCCCCTGTCGGCATCACATCTATGAAGTCATCCTCAGCTCCGTCTTCAAGCGTGCATACGGCCCTTCAAGTGGCCCCGATATACCCGTTTTCAAGAGGTTTCAGGCACAATGGAAGTTCATCGACCGGTTGGACGTGCGGCCGTACGATTTTGCTCAAGTCAATGACTCTATGAGGGAACTGAGGGAGAAGTCAGTCCTGCTGGTGAGAGGGATGGTGAGCACGTCGCCGCATCAGCGCGATGACTACAAGGAACTGCTACAGTTGGTTCTCATCTTCCTGGGAGAAGCAAAAGTGGTGGATTTCCCTCTCAGAGCCCCTGGCGCTTACCATCACGCTCGATGGATGGCGATAGCCATCTACTCCTTGAAAGTAATTCTACTGAAGAAGCAGTTCAAGATGTCGAGTCACGAGTTGGAAGCTCTGACAGCCGTAGGTCTCTTCGTGTCCCTCGTCTACATCCGAGGTTGGACTCGTGCTGCAACCTCAAGCAAGGCTGCCGCAGTTGATCTGGAATTTCTGCGTGACGCGGAAGCCTTTGCCATGTCGGGATATTCGTGTGTTAACGCTGCGCAAGAAGCCATGTCTCGACACCTATGGTACATCTCTGAGACTCTTATTGCCATGGCGTTCTTCGACGCAGATGTGGCAGATGAAGAAAAGGCTCAGATGGTCGTCAGTTTGGGTAAGCCCGCATCGAAAAAGGAACTCAAGCGACCCCAAGGGAAGAACGTCAGGAATCTTGCCTCGAAACACCTGGCGGAGTTCGTGACAGGAAAGACGATGGCTTTCTTCCATGCATTCGACTTGGACACAGAATTCTTGAAAAAGCCAGTTGCCGAGTGGACTGAAGTAGAGGGCTTCAAGCAAGCAGCGGCAACTGTTAACAAAATCTCTGTCGTCAACGATCGGGCCGAAAGAGCCATCGCGCTCACCAAAGAGTTCAACTGTTCTCTGACGAAGAACGAAGAGCAGAAGCAGTATTTGCTCAAAACTGTGATGCAGCATAGGGCGAAATACCCGAATAAAACCAAGAAGGATTTCATGGACAAATGATTCGCAAGAAGTGGTTATGTTTTTTGTATCTTTGTGAAAATGTGTAGTGAAATGGTACTCGTTTGTTGAATAAAAATTCATTGACAGATTTTTGTTTAATTTTTTCCGTTTATGATCTGCCAGAGCATCAAACTGGGGACCCGTAAACTTTAAACTATTGAATTAATACTTCGGTTTATCAGTCTCCTCAGCAAATGGAACAAAGGGATCCATGTGGATTAAAATTTTTCCAAACTTTTAATTTATGAAACACCCTAATATATATATATATATATATATATATATTAATAACTTTTGAGGTGCCAGATTGCGCTATTTATTTGTATATATTAACGGAGATGTTCTTTCAGGCATGTCGCATCACTTAATGAGCGCTCTTGACCTCAAACCTGGCTTAGAAGTCTTAATCCGTCAGTTGGCTTAGAAGGCGTAACCAGCCATTTGGTGTGGTGTGTATATATATATATATATATATATATATATATATATATATATTGAAGAACACATGCATCGTTTATATATTCCTATCAACCCAGTTACCGTTTAATTTCGTATATATACATATATATATATATACAGGGCGTCCCAAAAAAATGTATACACACTTTAACAGCTGATAGCTCAATTGATGTTTCTTTCTTTCCAAATTAAACCCATTAGAATTAATAATGGCAGTCAGACTAAGCTTTGAACAAAGGAAATTCATTCTAAAATGCTACTGGAAGTGTGAAAACGCAGTTGAAGTGCAAAGACAGTTTAGGAGGGAGTTTCAAACAGATCCACCAACGCGACTTACCATCACTCGAATTAGAGATAAGTTTGAAGCCGATGGAACTGTTCAGAATGTCCACAAGAAGCGTTCCGGAAGACCACGGACATCGACAAGCCCCACAAAGCAAGAAGAGTACTGGAAACGTATCACCAAAGTCCAAGAAAATCTGTGCGGCAAGCGAGTCGTGAGGTAGGAATTTCAGAATCGTCTGTCCAACGCATTTTGAAGCGCTGTCAATGGAAAAGTTACATTCCAAGATTAGTCCATGCTATTAATGAAGATGATCCGGACCGAAGAGTGGAGTATTGCGAGTGGTACTTGGCACGATGTGGATGTGGATTGGACGAAGGGGTTTCGTAGAATACCCTCCGCGTTCACCAGACCTCACACCACTAGACTTTTTTTTTATGGGGATACTTAAAAGACAAAGTCTAAGCTATAAAACCTGCAACAGTCGCTGAATTGAGAGCAGCCATTGAACGAGAATGCACACAAATAACAAACGAAATGTTTCGTGATGTTTGAGATTCCATTGCTTCGCGTTATCAGCAGTGCCTGGACCAGAACGGACGTCAGTTTGAAAACAGGCGTTGACAAAACAATTAAATAATGTCTGTAGATTCAATAACTATCCGCACTTTTTATTTTCACAATTTTATTTTCACATCTGATAGATTATAAACACATCACTTCTGAACATTGTCTCCCTGTTTCTCAATACATTAGTCCAGCGATCTACAAGATTCCTAATGCCATCACAAAAGAATGTTTTTGGCTGTGTGTGTGTGTCGCCAGTCATGCACCGCCTCCTTCAGGTCATCATCGCCTTGGAATCGCTGACCTCTCAAAGCGTCTTTAAGTGGGACAGATAGGTAAAAATCCGAAGGTGCCAGGTCTGGACTGTAGGCTGGATGGTCGAGAACTTCAAAATTTAAGTTCTTGAAGGCATTTTATAGTCTGTTCAGTGGTATGAGTAATAACGGCTTTAATATTTTATAGAAACCATACAGCTTCGTTCAGGGGTATTCAACATTGTATTTTCTCGAACTACACATATTTTATTAACAATCCGGCGCTCTATTTGAGAGAAACGTGTGTTCATATCTGTCCTTTTTGCTTAGCAAGCGATACTCATTCCTGAACTCTATTAAAAATTCACCCAGGCCTTTAGCCACAACTTCACAGCGAACCTCATCATGATATATATAAACGTAATGATAAAAATAGTTTATACTGTCCATAATAACAAGATTCACTGTACATTCTCAGACGCAGGGTATGGGTACTGGGTGTGATGTGATATGACATAATACCGCTTCTCACACCATTCGTCAACAAGACTCACTACCCATACCCGTTGCTTCTCTTCTGTACGTGATGCTTCTTTCACTTCGCGGTGTATGTGCACCTTTACACAGTTTAGTCCATCACATCGTTTGAGCCACGAAAGCCCGCAATGCTCTGGCCAGAATAACCATAGAGTATTTGAGCCTCCTGCTCCTCACGCTTCACTCGGCTCAATATGGCCTTTAAAGCTTCAAAGGAGGGACGACTCGGGATTCTTTGTGTTCACCACATCTGTGGACTTTATCGAATACCACTTCATGAATGTCGAGCACGCAATATCAAAGGTAGCCATTACTTTTTCTGTCTACGCGAAAATTCTGCAAAATACATGTCTGAGATCCAGGGCTTGTTGAGGTCAATTGAGCATGCAGGGCAGAGATTTGATCAACTTGTGGTCTGAGACACGTGACCCCTTTGATCGGCCATACAGTGGGCGGTGGTGCTTAGCCTTTTACTACACAAATACACACACACACATGCACACACACGAAGGAGAAAATGAAACGCTAATTGAAACATAATTTATAATGAAATACACATTATCAACAAATAATTAGTCTCTAATTCATGTAATATATTCAATTACGTGTAATAAATAAATAAACATATCGTTAACAAGTAAATAAACAAACACACACACACACACACACACACACACACACACACACATATATATAACGAAACATTCAAGGCTAGGGTACCCAAAGGGTACGGTATCGTAGATGCCAGGCACTTGGTAGTGTTTCCTATATGTGTTACGACACACTTTCGTCCCCGTAAGTTCATTTACACACCCCAATTTCTGTGCCCGAAAATTGTGGGCCCATACAGTCAGTTGGGGCGGTTGATCACCGTCATCTTCTAAGCACAGTAACTCCTTCAGCGAATCAAAGTTAACGCCTGGTCAAGGGTGATGCCTTTCGCCTTCACGATATAAGATTTTGGACCTGTTGATACAAAAGAATCACCATACTCATCCTTGATCTGATCAGTCAATTCTCCGAGACATTCTCCAATAGGAGGCATGTATTCAACCTCGCTCTCTGTGAATATTACGCTACATGTGTCTGAGTACAGAACCCTCTGCCCAAGAGAATGCAAAAGACTCCAAAGTTTGATGCAAGCGTATGCTGTTGTGACACTGGCTTCAGGTAGGTTTGTAACATGTGATGTATCTGTAGCCAATTCGGTAATGTACTTTATTATGTACGTATTACCAACATTCACGATCTCCATGACCTCT
Source organism: Bathynomus jamesi (assembly GCA_023014485.1). Classification (NCBI taxonomy): domain Eukaryota; kingdom Metazoa; phylum Arthropoda; class Malacostraca; order Isopoda; family Cirolanidae; genus Bathynomus; species Bathynomus jamesi. The sequence continues at coordinate 40,627 of JAJOZX010001603.1, forward strand.
TCATCTGGAGCGTTGGCATAATCCCAAACCTCGTTATAACTTTAGGCTAGATGGACGTTCTCCTTGCTTCCGTTCTGTGCAAATTTATCCCAAAGACTATTTAGGCACAACTTTGCACTAAAGCACTTGCCCGGGTTCTTTACAATTTGGGACCGATCAAGTTCTATCCCTTCTCGATCACTGTAGGACTGAATATACGCCGATTTTTCATTTTCGGTCTCAACACCTAGCGGATACCCTGATACTTCTACCTCATCCTTCAAATAAGTGTTGTTGTTGTTGTTGTTGTTGTTGTTGGTTAGCCGATCAGCCCACCCTGATCGAGCAAGCCGGCGGCACGCATGTAAACGATCGCTCTCTTCGGAGTGGACCAGAAGTTCAGCGCACTAGTGATGTTGTGTTCTGTTCGTTGTTGTGCTAGAGCGGTATAGTCTGCCATAATGTGTTCAATTGTTTGTGGTGTGTCCTGGCACAGGTGGCAGGTGTCGTCTGTGGAGTTGTCTAGTCTGTGTTTATATGTCCGTAAGTTAGGGTGATGTCCACATCGGAATCGTGCTAAGTTAACTCCATCCGATCTGCTCAGGCTGGTCTCTGACCTGTTAATGGGTGGCGGCTTCGCACCTAGAACCGCATTCGGACCGAGTCGTGTCAGTGCTTTGTGGGTTAGGTGTGTGTGTGTGTGTTTTCTGTACTGTTTGATGTCTGTGGGGCGTGGTATGGAATGGAGTATTTGGTTATAATGTCTCTCTGGTGTTACCTTAATGGTGGAAGGTATTGGTGCATGATTGTACATGTAGTGGCAAGGGTGTTGTGGGTTAGTTGTCGCTGCTGCCATGAATTGTGTTCCCCTCATGTTTAAATGTTCCCTAACTTTCAGTATTTTTGTTTCTGTGTGCAGGTGTTCTATTGGTGTTGTTTGAGTGCATCCTGTAATGATACGAAGTGCGTTCTTTTGTATTGTCTGTAAGGTGTTTAGGTGTGTGTTTGAGATAATGGGTGCCCAGCATGGGCAAGCATAGTTCATAACTTAGTGAATATATTGTTTGTATATGAGTGATGTTGTTTCCTGCTGGTGTCCAAAGTTTGTGCCTGTTAGTACTCTAAGCGTGTTAAGTCTTGACGTACTGTACATTTGTTTTTAATGTCCTAAATGTGGTTTGCAAAAGATAATGATGTGTTGTATGTGACCCCAAGTATTTTGATCCTGTGAGTGTGTGGAATGTTAGTGTTGTTTAGTGTAAGCTGTGGAGTTATCTGATGTTCTTTTGTGTTGCTTGTTAGCAAGGTGATGGGTGCTACTTTGAGTCTATTATGTGTGAGCCAGTCTTGTATACTGTTTATGTATGTTTGTAGGTTATTTGTAGTGGTGTCGATGTTGTTGTGGGTGGATGTTAGAGTGATGTCATCTGCATATGATAAGGTAAGCTTGTTATCTATTGGTGTTGGAATGTCATGCATGTATAAGTTGAATAGTGTTGGTGAGAGAACAGAGCCTTGAGGGACCCCGTTCGGAAAAAGCTTGTTTTTGGATGACTTGCCATTAAATGTGACATGTGAGTATCTTCCTGAAAGATAGTTGCTCAGCCACCTTTTGGTGTTATTGTGCATGTTTGTGTTGAGTATTTTGCTTATGGGAGAAGCGTGGGATAGCATCAAATGCTTTACTAATGTCTATTGTTGCTGATAGTGTACATTGAGCTGGTCGTCTCGAGTTGATACCATCCATGATGTGGTGCGTGAGGTTAGTGAGTAATGTCATGGTTGAGTGGTGAGGGCTGAATCCATGTTGAGTAGGCGATAGTGGTATGTGTGGGTTGGTGATTTGTAAGATTAGTCTTTCTGTTACTTTGGAAGGTGTGCATAGTAAAGTAATGGGTCTATAGGAAGCTGGTTCTGTTGGATTTTTGTTTGGTTTGAGTAGTGTAATAATTTTACCTTGTTTCCATATGTCAGGAATAATATAGTGTTGGTATGAATATGTGCTGATATTTGTGAGAGCTAGTATTCCTTGTGGGCCCAAGTGTTTAAGTTGTATGTTAGATATGTTGTCTGGTCCAGTAGCCTTCGAATTCCTAATGTTTTTGATGATGTTGGTGGTCTGGTCTGTATTAAAGGGTGTAATGGTCGTCTCGAGTCTGTACGATTTCTTGTGCCTGGCTGGCTGTCTGTCTGCGTGTTTCTGGATGTTGTCTCTGTTTAAGTGACTTATCTTTGCGTAGTGATTAACTAGAATGTTAGCTTGTTGTGTATATGTTGGGATATTATTTTGGCTGCGACAGATAGCCGCGTGTGAGGTGTGAATGCAGCTGTTATAGTGGGTAATGCTGTTTATAGTCTTGTATAGCCTGGATGTATCTGTGGAGTGGTTTAGTGTTTATATATGGCGTGAAAAGTTGTGTAGCTTCTGAAACCTCCATTCTTCATATATCTTCAATATTCTATAGCCGTGGCGAACGGCGAGGGACAGCTCACGACTTGTGTATACACCTCTGATCTTCCGCTGGTTGGTTGTGTGATTATAGGTCCCATTGTTCTCCTCTGTGCACTTCACGCAAAGGGGAAACATGAGCTTGTAGTCTATAACGACGGGTAAGATCGGCATCCATAAGTCGCGAGGGGGGGGGGAGCACATCTACGAAAGAAAGACCGGAATAGTTCTCGTTCAAATTTGCTGAGAACTCTTTGATGGTAGGCAGGGCGTGTCCCACCACTTTTTCAGGTGCTCCTATGGGGTACAGATTGTTCCTCATCACGTAGGGGTATAAAGAACAGAAATCGTAGTAATGGAGTTTCACGCCCTTTGCAGGTGGAAAGTATAGCTTGAATGGGTTTGTACACCCTCCAAACAAGCTAGCACTGCATTTGAGAGGATCCAAGACCATCGAACATTTGATTGTGTTTATTTCTTCACGGTACTCCCCATCTGCCTCCATCCGTGCAACATATTCATGCTCCCACAAGACTTTGTGAGTGAACTGGGAGCCTATAAGCTGATCGCATGTGCGAGTCCATGCAAGACTATCGGCAGGAGGTCTACCATCGATATCTCCTACGATTCCACACTCAGGAAGTGGGCATCCATGCTACCAGCAACACTTAAAGGAGAGTAGTATGACTGCAAAATGGGAGAGTGTAGGAATGTTGCAAGAGATAATGCGCAATGTTGCAAAATGGATGGGGGTATGTTGCAAAGGGGGTGTGGGTATGCTGCAAAGGGGGTGGGGGTATGTTGCAAGGGGTGGGGTATGTTGCAAAGGGGGTGGGGGTATGTTGCAAATGGGGAGGGGATATGCAACAACTCACTGTTGCTAAGGGGGAGAGTGGAGGGTGAGGGGAAGGGATCTTCGGGGGGAGAAGGGAGGATGACCTCCCCCAAAAGGGGTTGCCTTAACCTAAAAGAGGAAGAGAAAGGAGAGACGGAGGAGGGCTTTGGGGGAGAAGGTGGGATGTCCTTACCCCACAAAGAGAAAAACCTAACCTATGTCTTAACCTAGGAAGGAAGGATAGTTCTTTACTCCACCGAAGTTCGCATCACTCTGGCCAAGGGTTGCCAAGTCTGACTGGAGCACCAATACCAAATTTCCTTTAATTTAGTACCAAATGAGGCAATTTATTACCAAATTATATACAAAAAGCCTGTTGAGATGAGCCAATTGCTCTTTTCACCCATGGATATTCTTTTTCCCATTCACTATGGTACAATCGCCCGGTTTCATAATCCGATTTCCACTTTGACATTGTTGCAATTAATAAGTTACATAGTTTAAGAAAAAAAAACACTTCAGTCAACCGTGAATCTCGATAAACTGACTGACGCATTAACACAACTAAGAACACGCCACCAATGAGCAATGCCAAGCGAGAATTGCACGCATGCGCAATGCAGGCCGTAACTAATGCTGCCACATGACAAAATTTTAAAACTGCAACAAGTTCGTAACATGTTCGTTCGCATTTTCTATAACAATTCAGAGTAAGCTCCAAAGTCAGTTAAACAGTAAATTTATAACTGCAATTTGCTTTAAACATCAGTATCGTTTCAGCAAATTTGAATCAGCATGTATAAATACTCAGGACTGAATAATTAGTAAAATTGATCGAAACTTTTAACAATGATTTGTTGTAACATGTTCATAACATGCTGAATGCAATGTTTATGAAACTCAATTTTTCTCACATTTTTATTTATATATTACCAAATTCAGCTCATTTCATTACCAGAATACCAAATAAATTTTTAAAATACCAAATTGCTTTTTCATTACCAAATTTGCCCAGATTTGGTAATGAATAATACCAGATGGCAACCCTGCTCTGGCCGCTCCGAAGCCAAGCGGGTCCTATATAGAGAAAGGTTGATTTGCCAGATATTACTTTTTATTTTAACTGTTCAGGTATACATTATTAGGGTGAGTAGCTAAATACCACCATTTATTTTAATTCACACGAACTTTCTCCTTTTAGAGAATTAATTATTAAAACAACATTAACATTAAAAGAAATACATTTAAACCGCTTCTACTAAAAAAAATCAGGAAAATAAAAAATAAATCATTCCAATAACATATTCTCTAAGATTAATTTACAATTCGCTTTCACTAAAACCATAGAATGTATACCATGTCTATTTTCTTTTGGCAATCCTTTCTTGTGTTTCAAAACAGAAAAAATATTAATGCACACTTTATATATATATGATCAAAAAATAAAATAAAAAATGTATAAACATCAATACGGGTGAAACACACACACACACACACACACATTTGTATTTGACCTACTTTCTCCTTACCTTATATATATATATATATATATATGTTAACCCCTCCGTTTATGGCCCTAGGTTGGTTCGAATCGACGGGGGTTCTGGTTGGGAGGCAGCAACGGATCTGTTACTTGCAGTAGTTTCTTCTATAACATTCTAATTTTTCTCTCTCGCTATAGGGTCGACAGATGTTAATTCTTCTCTTTCTATAATACTCTGATACTTTCTCTGATACTAAACTTATTGACTTTACTGACTGAGTTCTCGGACGAGGACACGGCTAGAAGGAAAAGATAAAAAAACTTCTTTTACTGTAGATTACTTCTAAAAATGTACAGGTAGTGCTCTAAATTTACAGGGGTAGAGGTTCGATCTCTTTCGACCATGGCTTAGGCCGGAATCTAAAAAACTAAGGAGGCAAGGGGCCTCTGCCCCCTCCTCGCTGAGAGGAGGCTAAGAAGGAAGTGAGGTCGAAGTAAAAGAAGAGAAGAATGACATTATTTTACAATTACATGACAATTACATGGTTTATATACAATCTAAATTTTTGGGGGAGTGCAGTTTGAAGGTTAAGTTCCCCCCTTTAAACACATGATCAGATTTTTGAAAGATTCCAAATAAAAGTTGAAAAAAAAAATAAAATAATAATCATATTTTCGCCGAGTATACATTTCTAAAGGCGACATAATTTCGGAGTAGTACATGAGTACAATTTAAGTACATTACTGAGTACATTTTAATTTTGGTTTATTACAATTATGATTACGATTATGGATTAATTCACATTTCACTTAGTGTCGTTAATTACAATTCCATTTAAAGTACATTATTACATTAAATATTAAATTATTATCATTAATTACAGTTTCATTAAAGTACATTACATCAATTACATTATTAAGTACATTAGTCACTTACAATTCTTACAGTTTTTATATTTATAATGGTTATTAGTACAACACGAAGTACATAGGCACATACGGTATGTATTTATATATAACATAATATGTTATATGTTATAATATGTTATAAATTTGAATCAGAGGGACAGGAGGTTTCACGTTTTCAGATGTTTGATTTATGCTGTGACCACTTGCCTAAGCATTTATAAATATCTTCTGAGGGGTGAACGCACTTAAAAAAATAATTAAAAAAATAATACATGCAAAGTATTTGCGCGATTTTGAACGAACAGGTCTGGAGACAAAGTTTCGTACCATTTCGTAGATTGACACGAGTAAAAATGAATATTTAATAAAATTGATATAGGATAATGGTCAAGATAGGATATGGATGTATGAATGAACAACATATAAATAATGACGTATAGAGTGTACAGTTTTTATTGTTAAAGAATTTCCATACATTGTATACTAGAGATATGATGAAGGGAAATTAATGACGGGAAAATTTGAAGGGAATTAAGTTATTTTATGACGTCATAGTTATTTCATACGTACAGTATAACCTGTATAAGTCATTATTGGGAGGATTTAAAAGAAACGAATTAGAGACAAAGAGTAGGTATTAAGGACTAAGAAGTACAACTACGGGTTCCAATCCTGTTATATGCAATGTGTATGCATAATCTAGGGACGAGGGTGAGATGCAAGACAACTATAATTAATTATAATAAATTCTATAACAAATGAATAATGGAAATATGGATACGACTAAACCATAGAAATGGTAGATCGTAGGGTTGTGACACAAACAAAAATAGAAAGCGACAAATAAAATTTTTAGCGAAAATCGCATCAGGCGACTTTGGCTCCTCATGTAAAAATGAATATGGATTATTCATTGTTCATTTTTGCAGTGCTCTCCTCTTTAAAATGATATTAATACAATAATATAATACAATACAATTGAGAAAATAACATCCTAATGAATTCAAATTAGATGATGCGAATTTTTCTTTACATTACGAATTTTATACAGAACAAGTGAGTGCGGGTGGCTGAGTACAATGCAGAGTGATCAAATTTTTAACATGACACTTGCTTAGATAAAATATAAAAAAATTCAAAAATTAATACTTTAATTAAAGGACTACAACAAATAAATGTTCCCAAAATATTGATAGGAAATCTGAACAGGTTAAAAGACTTGGAAGAAGCCTCGCATGTGCCACAACTGTGTACGGTATCATCCCCAGCGGTAACATCTCTGAAGTGGAGAAAGAAGAGACCAAACAACGGTCAACCCTCGTCGCGTGCCTCTAAACTACGCAAATGGATAACATTTTAAGAAAACGTTATTATGACATTTCTAGCACAACCTCCTACGGCGGCGTTGATAGATTGCACAGAGGCGTTTATAATGAGGGAGGAGGGAAAAAAGATATTGAGAGGTTTTTGTGGGAGCAGGATACTTATACACTTGATAAGCTGGTGAGAAAAAGGATTAAAATAGCCAAGACAACAGCGGCCTCGCTTGACTCTAGATATCTGTGGATAATTCCTCTGAAAAATAAATTGCCTGAAACAGATGCTAAACTCACCAAAACGTCGATGTTGAAAGAAAACAGGATTTCTGGCTATTTTTGTACGGACATGGGGAAAGAATTTATAGGCCGAGCTTTTCAGAGCATGTTGACAGAATTTAACATCAGTTACTGCTCTACCAATTCTATACATAAGGCCTCTTTAGCTGAAAGAGTTCAATGTACCATAAAGGAACGCATGCATCGCTATTTCACACATAAAAACTAATAACTAATACAGATATAAAGACATTCTGGATTCGCTGGCCTCATCCTACAACCGATCACACAACCGTGCGTGAGGTAAGAAAAGACACTCATAGAGTGCCACCACACTCTGCGCGTTTCAAAACAATGATTATGTAAGGTTGTCGCGTTCGGGAAATAAATTCGCGAAGAGATTTGAGCAAGGTTGGACACGTGAGCTCTTAAAGTTAGGTCTATGAGACCTAAAGACGAGATAATGCTGTATTACATTGAGGATTTGAATAGGGAAGAAATTGCAGGAAGGTTTTACGGCGAGGGGCTGCAGAAAGTGACACTTAATTTAGGAAAAAATGTGTTAAAAATGAAAAACATTTTAGGTAGGAAAGGATCAGGAAAGAGAAAAATGTACCTGGTGAAATGGGTAGGGTACTCAGAAAGCTTCAACACCTATATAAAAGCTGATGCAATAATGAAGCTTAAATAGTACGCAACATGGCGCCTAACTACTTCTACGTCACACTCTCGTCCTCTTCTTCTCTCTCTGTATATCCTGGCAACAGTCTGGCCAATTTTGTAACAGAATTCCACGGCCCAATCGAATTGGGTCGTTATACGTATGAGGTTGGAATATGCTAGATTCAAATGGCTACCAAGTTTTTAAGTATTGAAATTAAAGAATCCGTTTTTACGGTTCTTAGAGACCGTGAAAGGTCTTCGGGTCATTATAGCACAGTGCGACGAAAGTGCAGCTTCACTGTTAAGCTCCCGTCACTGAATGGGAAACTTTTCCCCTCAATCGTTCTCATATATATTGAGATATTGGTTAATAGATTAGTTGCGACATTGACATAATGGGACTTGTCATATGTAATGCTCAGGCTCCTTCATCTAGGATTGGGGATGTGAGCGATGCGTAGCAGACGCGAGTGGGTATCCTCGATAAACTGATGCTCCACGATATTACTGTAAATATAGCACATGTCTAGGAAAGGATAGCCATGGTTCAATTTCTCCAATTTCAGCTGATACATTAGACTAGACAAATTATGTTGTTTCGTGAAAGGTATCTCTTTGGAGGGCTACTCCATATCGACGCTAGGTTATAACTTTGAACAGTCCTTTGTCTTCAATATTTCTGTTAGCTTGTGATTTTAGGGTCAGAGTATGTGCAGGGGTATCTTTGTTTACGATTTCGTATACTAAATCAGCCGTAAGATTTGAGCTTTTCAAACTACCGTTTAAGTCTCACAACATCCTCAGCCGTACAATAATGACCTGGGCCTGTGTTATTACTGTAGTGTAACTCTATGCCTTTCGACTCCGGGCGGCACGCATCGTCTCGTCCCGAGTTACACCTGCCTTTTCACACTTTTCACAGTCTATCGAGGGGTGTGATACCAGCGCGTGAGTGGGATTGGATCCATTTTTTCATCGATACTGCGTACGGCTGTCCCCTTGCTGAAGAGCGGTGCCAGATATCTAGGAAGGAAAGCATTACAATCAGGTCTTAGCATGGTAGAAGACAAAATGGCGGAGACTAAGCCTAAAGAAGCTCTAAAAAAGCACTTAAAGCACACATGGGACGAAATCATCAAAGATGCAAAGAGAAAAATGCGTGGTGGTGGAAAGAAGAAGAGGCCTGTCCGGAAGAAGGACGAAGAAGGGGTTACCAGCACGTGGTGTTAAACGTAAAATGACTTAAAAAAGAAGTGTTCTAAGCGACTGAAACCTATGGTTGATCACTTTTTTTAACTGATATAAGCTAAGGACATTGCTCTGATGAATCATAGACCGTTTACTACTTGCTGAAAGAGGTGCCACTATTTCTGACTTGTCATGGCCCGTTTCATCTATCCGTGTAGTCTACAATGTTGTAAATCGGAGCTAACCCTCTTTGACATGCCCCCAACTCAAGTTTGTATTGAGCACGGTGACTTTATGACAATTAATCCGTTAAACACCATTAGCTTCCTGAGTGCCCGTATAGAATTCATTATCTCCAGCTCAAGCCCTTACTTTTTTATCCAAGCTGTGTGCACATGTACGCCAAACTACCTATAGCACATTCATATGGAACGGATTGCGAAGACAAGTACGTTGTATTTCCAGAAACAAACTTTCTACACTCCATATTCAGCCAGTGTGACGTGTATTTAAACCAGGTCAACATCTCGGCAGGAACGGGTTACTGTCACCTACGAGCCTATAAGGAAAATGTCCCCAACTTTTCAAAAGAAGGGAAGGATACCTTTTTAACTGCCGAGGGCTATTATAAAGCTAAAGATGAAAGCAGTATAAAGGCCAAATTTAAAAATTCTAAAAAGAAGGTATATGAATGCTTCGGACGCCTGCATACAGACTTCACATTCCAGGAGAAGCTGCTTGTAAATGGAATCGATATAAAAATAAAGCTCACTCGTGCGAATGCTGAGATCTGTTTAAATCTGGGGGCTGACCAAGAAGAGAGCGCAAAGCTAGTGGTGAGTCATGTTATGGAAACATATCTTCGTGCGCCAAGTGAAATTAATCTCGGCTAAACAAATAGAATTTGAAAAAATTTACTACACGCCATAGTAAAATACCCAATTAACAGAGTACAGATCAAACTATACACGGTGCCAGCAGGGCTAGCTTCGAAGCAGGTAGAAAACTTCGCCCTGGGAGTTCTACCTAAAAGGTTATTAATTGGAATGCAGGAACACGTTTCTGTGAATCGAAAATATAAAAAGAACGCCTTTAATTTCGAAAATTCCGGTCTTAAAAATATAACCCTATACATCAATGGAGTCGCCTTAGGGGGAACATTAGAAACGAATTCTTCAACAAAAGCCGTGTTCCCGCTTTGCTCGAGAGTTTATAGTAATCTTCCACATATTGCTGGTACTTGCAAAGAGCTAGGTATTGGCGTAACACAAAAGGAATTCATCCAGCAAGTTAACTTTTACCCGGTTGACATCACCCCGGACTTACCTGCTAGTGTAAACACGCACTTAAGTCCACAGCAGAGTGGAAACATCTCAGTCAGATTGGAATTCGCCAAGCATCTAGACGCACCTATTAGTGTACTAGTATGCCTCGAATCACAAGCCCTAATAGAGATCGATAGGTTTAGAGGTATAGTCACAGACTTTTAAAATGGATGCGAATACACTCAAGAGAGTAATGAATAGTGACCGAATCACACGCTCCAAATTTATCGGTGTGTTTGCGAAGAACGAAACGTTGAATATTCCAGCTACGAGACACTGCTGTGCACTTATTCTAAATACGGATGTTAGCGGTGGTGAAGGGATTCATTGGCAGGCCAACTATTTCAAAAATTGGGGGTTCACACTTGAAATGACGCTATTATTGTAAAATTTCTCGAGCAATTGCACAGTCCCCAAATTGTTTTGAATCCTTACCACTTACAGGGGTACTATAGCGATACTTGCGGGATGTACTGCCTTTCATTTCTTTTGCATATGGCGCGTGGGAACGAATTTACAATTTTTTAAAAATTATTCGATTTGTGTGACAGCGGAAAATGACGTTCTGGCATGCAGCCAGATAAAAAATCGGTTCCCGTTTGTACGCTCTCAGTGTATTGTGTGATGTTTTACGCGTATATATATATATATATATATATACATTATAACTGCAAACACGCAGTATAATTAACGTAAAGAACGACGCTTTGTATAGGAGAATATTCCGCGCGAGATGAGAGCGAAAGAACGAAACAAATGAAAAAATGAGGTAACCACCCGGGAATCGAACCCGGGATCTTCCGATTGCCGGTCAGATATGATAACCATTACACCACCATCATATCTGACCGGCAATCGGAAGATCCCGGGTTCGATTCCCGGGTGGTTACCTCATTTTTTCATTTGTTTCGTTCTTTCGCTCTCATCTTGCGCGGAATATTCTCCTATACAAAGCGTCGTTCTTTACGTTAATTATACTGCGTGTTTGCAGTTATAATGTATATAATGTTACGGCATGCGAGGGGTGCCCCTTTGGGGCATTGGTTTCTGCGCGCATGTAGAGGAATTACGACATTTGATTGAGTGAGGCCCGTGGTGTAATGGTTATCATATCTGACCGGCAATCGGAAGATCCCGGGTTCGATTCCCGGGTGGTTACCTCATTTTTTCATTTGTTTCGTTCTTTCGCTCTCATCTTGCGCGGAATATTCTCCTATACAAAGCGTCGTTCTTTACGTTGATATATATATATATATATATATATATATATATATATATATATATATAATGTAACTTGAGTAATTGCAGTAATATTGTGTAAAATATAAAATGTCTCTAATAATGTTAGTTTGTGTAGCGTTTAAGGAGGAGTCTTATGCTCTGTAGCTTATTTAAAATGTAATAGATGCTAATTTTGTAACTATTTTAAATTGGATATAAATATATAATGTATAAAAAAATTTATGTCAATGTCATTCTTAAATGTGTGACAAATATTGAAGGACATATTACGCAAAATTGTATTGTATACAGTAAGGGCTATTATGTACTATTTTATAAAACATCCCTCTTGGCTCTCTTATTTAATAAATTGTTGAAGATACATTGCTTGTTCTTCCCCGACATACACACACACACACACACCAAAAAAAAAACTCATCACTTCGTCGATGATACACCAATCGCTGGGCTGAGTGTGCAGTAAAACTTGTGCATCCGTCCTCAAATTCTCGTCCACGATTTGAGTTTCTTCAAAACTATCACGAAAAGTTTCTATAACACGATCGAGTTTCGCGTCGGTCCTTCAAGGAAAAAAGGACACGTTTGTAGACAGAAATTTTTAAATTATTTTTGGCCTGTTCATACGTTTCTCTGAAGGAAGTCTGCAGGCCTATGGATTATGATATAATTAATAAGTAAAAGTAGAAATTTGAAACCCCTTTAAGAGAAAATGCCGAATAACTTAAATGAGACATTGCGGCGCAGTTAATCTAAACACAGTTGACAATTAGTTTAATTTACGGAGGCGGAAGACTGCCATCACCGGGTCTCAAACCCAGGACCGTTGGAATTCCCTCCCTTTAAAGTTTTCAGTAATTCATTCTTGGTATGAGTCAAAATATGGATAAATTAAGGATTTTTATAAAAATAATTAACACTTGCAAAGGATTCTTGATAAATATAATGTAGGACCGTATTAAACACTGAGCTAAATGACACATGATATATATATATATATATATATATATATATTAGTGGTAGATCGGATGTCAGTTTTTCAACATCTGCGGATGCGGATTTTTAATTTCAATATCCGCGGATGCGGGTGCGGATGCGGATTTTTAATTTCAATATCCGCGGACGCGGATGCGGATATTTAGTTAATCTATCAATATAATATAGAATTATGAATGTATGACATAATTTTTAAAATTTCGTGAGATTACTATTTTGCCAGGCAATGCATAAGAATTAAAATTAATATTAATGTTTTCATTTTTGCAATGTGTTTGCTATAGAAAATTAGCATTTTTATTTTTGCTAAAGAATTTATTATTTTTTGTATTTGTTTAGAATAATCTTGTTCGAAACACGATAGACTGCTTGATCTTATACGAACAATTTCATTCTGAAAAGTTACTGTGTTGCTGTGAAAAAAAAATCAGTGAAGTACGCACAGCGGCACAGGCAGTGTTTGTTGATTTAATGGTATTTATATTTTGAGGTTTATATATTTGTTTGTTCATTAATAAATAATTAATACTTTACATGAAATGTGCATGACTGGGCCTTATAAGCTACTTTATAAGCTAATTTAATTGTAAATCGCATAATTTATTAGAGGTAATATCCGCATAACATCCGCAGTCAGAAGTGCGGATGTGGATGTTAAAAATGATGCGGATATCCGGTCCACCTCTGATATATATATATATATATTATATATTAGGGTGGTCCAAAAAATAAAATTTTGTAATTTTTTATCTCCACATGGCTGCTCCTGTTCCTATATCTATCAAACATCTCCATGCCAAATTTCAGCCTAATTGAATGATATTTACTGGTCGCTATGAATTTCATTTTACTACTCATTTTCTAGTTGATTGATCTTCTGGGTTAAAAAATGAAAAAACAAGGGCAAATACTAGTTTATTTGTTTGAAAACAGATTAAATTTCAAAGAAAACAGATTATTTTTTTTAGTAAACAATAACTCTTAAAGAAAACATTAATTTTTAAAGAACAAAAATATGTTTGATAGAAAATTACATTTATCATTCGTTTATAATATACATCATTACTTAGATTAACGCTTCATCAATGACTCCTTCGAAGACGATGAGTAGTCTTGGCGATGTTTTGCTACTAATCGGAGGATGAATTGTTTTTGTTCTTCATCCTTCGTCAAAGCTATATTATATGCCTTGATAAGAGCGATATCCCTCTCCGCCGAATTATTGACAACTTTTAGGTTGATCGCTATACGTCGAAACTCTTGAAAGCAATCATCCTCCGTCCAGGAATTGGGATCGGTCCTCAGGAAGGTATCCTCCGCTGCCTTCCTTCCTTCCTTCTTTCTTTAACAGATTGAAGATTCCCAGGGTCCTTTTGGTAACCATTTCATAGAAATTTAAATCTTCAATGTTTTCTTCAAGCTTCAATCGACGAGTAACAGTGGTATTCTCGTTACGTTGGAAGTTTACGACCATCTTCCGTTTGTTCTCGGCATCGACTCTAGGATCGAAGAATGCAAGGCCGATGATATGCTCTCCAAGATAACACAGGTGCCGTTGAAGAGCTGTGGATGTTGCTTTGGAAATGGTCTGATTTGGATACTTTTGCAAGATTTTAAGAAGCAGAATATCGTTGAAAGGAGCGTTGATTCCGACGGGGGCCTCGTTCCAAAAACGTGCGTAGACCAAGGCGATAAACAGAGAGAGCTCGGTGATATTCTCCGTCTCACGTGCTGTCAGCTGTAGTCGATGCTTGAACAGATAAATTTTTAGGATGTATCAATGAATAAATTCTATTAGTACCAAATTTGCATGAAAGTTTTTTTCAGTTAAGCCCCATTGACGTTTTACTGTCGATTTACACATTTCTAAGGATACTTCCTTTTACTACAGTCGAACAAACGATAGGAGAATTTGAAGATTTAAGTTAATTATAATTGCGTTTATTCGAAATATTATTGACAGTTGGTAACATTTTGAAAACCATCCAATATATTCTTTGTAAATAAATGATTTTTTTGGTCAATAATGCTCTTATTCCAAGATAGCCAATTTTCCAATTAAGGAAAAAAAGCTCAAATCGAGGCTCGGAAAGGATGCATATCTGAGTGTAGTGCCCACCTTTCCACTGCATACTCTCGCGCGTATTTGGGTAGTGGGCCAACATAGGTCGGGCTGAGTTCGTACAATTTCAATTTTGTTGAGGATGCAAAAATAGTGTCACATTCAAACATTGCAAAAGGCTTTTTTTTCCTTTGCACATTTTAATAATAGGGAAGCATTGCTTCCCTTGCTTCCACTAACCGCAAGCCCCTGATATATATATATATATATATATATATATAAAATTAAAGATATTTTCCGTTTGGTGCCCACCACTAGAATTAAAATTAATTATTATCATCATGTGTACATTTTCACGCTGATTTAAAAAATATATAATTTTTTTCCGATAAATGTATAGAAAAACGTTACAGCGCTTTAACTTTTGAATTTCGTACATTTAATTTGTCTATTCTTAAAAAAATTGACGATAATTTTCGTTGAAAATTGGACGTAGGCTATAATAGGTCATCTTATGCTTAGTTCGAGCAAAAACCGAGGCAATATACATTCGTGACACTTTTAAAGCATAAAAGGAACAGAATGGAAGACTGGACTATTACAAAAATAATTACAAACTAACGAAAATATCACGACTTAACCTAACTAATCGTCAAATGTGTACAGTTCACCTAACCGGGCATTCAATTAACCCAACCGGGCATTCAGTTGACCTAACCAGTTGGTCAATTTTAATGTTGATATATGTATATACAGTGTGTGCATGTATATATATATATATATATATGTATATATATATATATATACTGTATTACTTACCTTTGGTTACTTTTGGGGAGTTTGAACGACGGTTCAGGATCGACCTGCGGTCGACCCCTCTGCAGCATCCCGCCTCATTTGCGGGATTTGGTGAAGGAGGGAATTGCTGTTTGATCTCCTGCCCTCGTAGCCAGCCATGCATGGCTGGTCAGGAACTTTTCACAGGAATCTGCCCAGCTGGTTCTTGAAGTTATTCAGGTCGGTGTGCTGGAGATTCCTCACTTCTTTTGGAAGGACATTGAACAGCTTTGGGCCCCGTATTCTGAGGGTATTTTCCATCCTCGTTTTCATGGCCCCTTGTCCCACAGCAGCTGAGACCATACAAAATCTGCCTCTTCTCTTATTCCAGTTTGTTTCTATTTCATTTCTGAGGTTAGGGATAGAGCCCTCAAGTATTTTCCATATGTATATTTGTGTACCGCTCGCTTTGTGTATGTTCGCAATGTCACTTTTTCTGTGTGGTCTTGTGAGTACTGAGCAACACTCAATTATTGGTAGGACTAGACTCTTCCATAATTTGAGCATGATGTTTGCTTTTCTGCTACGGAAGCTCCTCCAGATGATTCCCATTATTTTCCTAGCCGTTGTGATTTTGATTTTATAGTTCTCTCTGAATTCTGCATCCGACGACATTATTACTACAAGATCCCTGACTTATGGATTTGGTGTTATCTGTTTGGCTTGTAGAGTTTTGTACCCTTTTTTCTGTAGCTCTTTGTTATTACCATATCTTAGAAGTTGGAATTTTTCTTTGTTGAACATCATATTGTTGTCTTCTGCCCACTGGAATAATGTTTCAACGTTGTTTTGTAATTTTCTTATGTCATTTTCGTTCAATATTTCCTTACATATCTTTGTGTCATTTGCGAAGCATGATACAATACCATATATATTAGGGTTGTTCTTATTTTGCGACTTTTTAATTGTTATGATTGCGCCCCCGGATAATGTGCGAATCTATATTATAATAAGAGAGCTGTCCGTCTGTCCATCTGTCCGTCACACTTTCAGAAATTGTGAGAAAAAATTGTTAGAAAAAAATTCAGAAATTGTAAAAAAAATTCAGAAATTGTATTACGGGCGGCAGTGTGAAGCTCAAGATTTTCATGACTGTGTTCTTTTCTGTAGTTTAGCAATGGGGAAGGGTGGGGGTGGGGTAATGGGGGATGGGTGGGGTAATGGGGAGGGGTGGGGGTAATGGGGGAAGGGGTTAGCCCCCAAGTTGTATGAATGGGGGTGAGGAGGTTTTGGGAGATACCAGATTCAGAAATGTTGACACAATGTGAAGCTCAAAATTTTCACGGCTGGGTTCTTTTTTTGTAGTTTAGCCTGTCTAACCGTCAACGAAGCGGCGGGAACTGTACTAGTAGCTATAAAAACAAATCGTGTGAAGTTTGAGAGCAATCGGGTAATTTTTAAAACCTCCCAGGGCATTTTTATATTCTCCCCCTTGTGAACTCAATGAACTTTTGCGTTGCTTCTTCGATTGCTCCGCCTCCTAATGCGTTCGGTTTTAGTAAATAATATTACGCAGTAACTCAGTTATTGCCATCCTAGCGTCGGAGTCGGTTGTGCAGATATTTTAGTTTCGTCTTGCCTTATAGGCCTAGAAGCCAAGCCTCCAAGGTACTGATTTCTCAAATAAATTGTGGAAAAGTAAACTTGTAGATGACAATGTTAGCTTGCTAGCGAGGGAATCATATTTTAATTTTATATCATTTCATTTTATCATAATTCATTATTTAAATCTATATCATTAATTTGTATTAATCGTTATATTTCATGTTATAAGGTGTCTATTTTTCTAATAAGTTTTAACATTTTTCCCTTCACAGACTTCAAATCATGTCGACTGCAACTGTTAAGCGTACGACGCGGAAGTCAACCAAGGTGTTTTTGGTAGGCCACCCATCTGAGTCCCTGACAGGCTCAAAGCTGTCGTCGAAAGGAGGAGTCCTGCGCCGCTTCTTCCATGTGCACATCATCGGCAAACAGACAATATGGAAGGCGGCTGATATCGTCATCAACGAAGTCCGCGAGTTTTGGGAAATCGCCCGGATCCCGACCTCCGTTCATCATCGTTGCGCCCAGAAGCTCATCAAGTTGCACGAGGAGCGGAAGAACCTGATGCGCAAGAAAACGCAGGCGACCACGCCGTTCCTCGTGAACAAGTGGAACGCCTGGACGCGCGGTCTCAACAATCTATTTGACATCGCCCACGGGAACGCGCTGAAGATGCTCGTCATTCAGGAGGACAAGGCGTTTCTCCTGGACCAGCGCGAGTACGGTCGGCGTGGGGCAATGCTTGGCGTCGACCGCCTCCTCGCCAAGCGTGAGATGCGACAGGCGCATCGCAGTGGATCGCGCGCGCCAGGAGAAGGAGGCAGAACGGAAGCGCGGAGGTGGAAATGACCAAACTCAAATTGGAATCCAGCTCTAGCGAGGGCAGCCCACGGCGCCATCGACAAAGCAACGATACCCACGCCCAGCCATCGACATCCAGCGCCGCCAGCCCGCTGTCGCCGAAACGCCGCGGGCGACAGCAGGTCATCACACCGAAGGTGGCCGCCGCGCTCGACCGCGGCACATCAGAGACAACAAGGCGGTCCACGTCATGGCGGCGATTGCCGAGAGTCTTTGGCACAATGTTGCGGAACTCACCTTCAACCGGTCGTCGTTCTACCACTCGCTCATCAAGCACCGCAAGGAAGCCGCCGCTGTCATCAAGCGGGCCTTTGCGCCCGACACCCCGCTCATCGTACACTGGGACAGGAAGCTGGCGGCCGAGGTGACGGGAGGCGCGGACAACGTCGAACGGCTGCCCGTCCTTGTCTCCGGCGAAGGAGTCGCCAAGCTCCTCGCTGTCCCAAAGCTCGCCATTGGCACTGGTCAAGCAATGGCGGATGCTGTCGTCGAGGCGCTGGGGGACTGGGGCATCACAAACCGCGTCGCCGGCCTGACCTTCGATACGACGGCGTCCAACACCGGCGAGCGCGCGGGCGCCTGCGTGCTCATCGAACAGAAGCTGAGCAAGGATCTGCTCAACCTTGCCTGCCGCCACTACATGCTCGAACTCGTCGCCGCCAAGGCGTTCGGCAAGTGTTTCCGCGCCTCCTCCGGTCCCAACATTCAGCTCTTCAAGCTATTCAAGGAACGGTGAGATTCCATTAACACCGAACGCCACCTGGTCATCGACGACGAGGAGGCCACGGCGGCCCTCATGGACGCGCGCGACGACCTCATCGTCCGCTACCATTTCCACCTCTCCCAACAGTAGCTGCGCAATGACTACCGCGAGCTCTTGGGGGCTGTCCATTATCGTCCTCGGCGGCATGCCCACGCGCGGCATCCGGTTCATGCGCCCAGGCGCCCTCCACCGCGCACGCTTGATAGCGAAGGCCATTTATTGCCTCAAGATGTTCCTGTTCCGCGAACAGTTGGTCCTCACCGCGCGGGAGTGGACCGGTCTGAGGCGATTCATCAACTTCGCACTTGCCCTCTACGTCCCGGCCTGGTTCGCTTCACCGAACACCGCCGCCACCCCGCCAGGACCTCGTCGGCTACGAGGACAAGGCGCTCGCCAAGGTTCTGGTCGACGGCTACGCGCGCCGGCACCTGTGGTATCTGAGCGAGCCACTCGTGTCGTGTCTTCGACGACAACACACGTGCGGAGACAAAGAGGATGATGGTGAAGGCGCTCGAGGAGCAGGAGGGCTCGGACAGACCCCCGAAGCCCGTCGTCGTCGAACCGAAGCCGGCTGTGGTGAACGGCAAGACCCTCGCGGATTTCGTTACCTAGTCATCGAGGCTCTTGTTCCACGTGCTAGGCATC
>JAJOZX010001603.1:62500-65000 GCA_023014485.1 Bathynomus jamesi
TTTCTTCGCGCAACTGTTCCATCCAGACCATTCTTTCTCAATGTAAGACGTACAGTAGAGGGATGGACATCGATCTTCGACAGTCTTAATGTTTGACAAATATCATCTGCAGTTACTCGTGGATTCGCAACAGCCATTCTTTCAGTCCATCTAGCTGTACGTTCTGAAATCTTACAAAGTTGTCCACACCTTGGTAGAGTTTTGATTGTTCCAAAGCCTTCCCATTTCTTTATAATTGCAACAATTTGAAGTTCTTCTCCT
This sequence comes from Bathynomus jamesi, assembly GCA_023014485.1. NCBI lineage: Eukaryota > Metazoa > Arthropoda > Malacostraca > Isopoda > Cirolanidae > Bathynomus > Bathynomus jamesi. The sequence continues at coordinate 62,762 of JAJOZX010001603.1, forward strand.
ATCTTCCTGTAGCTCTCACCTCCTACTCAAGAGGTGCTGGGTTTGAATCCTGGTGGGGTAATTTTTGCATTATGCAAAATTGTGAGTGTTCACGCATGATATTCCATTTGTAGGTCCCTACTGCTGCATTAGAGATTTGGGTGAAATACTGTAATTTTCTCGAGTGCATTGGGGCTTAGTACGAAAGCCACCTCTGAACACGAAAACGTTGTGTTCCCTCAGGTGTTGAAATATGTGCCAGGTTGTACTAAGATTTTCCTTGTAACGTGATGGTCAATGCCCCCGTAATCTCGGTAATTATTTGCTGCAGGCGATTGTGAAGAAAGTTCACGCGGAAAAATATTTTGCAATTATCATAAACTGTTCTCTTCATGTCAATCACACTGTGCAGTAGGGTGGATCGATTTTACATTTTTTTCGATTTCCATATTCTAATAGAGACAAAAACTTGCGCATGCATGAGAAAATAGCCTCTGCAAAATCGTAGCTTAATAGGTAATCATCTTCTGCCCCCGGCAGAGCGAGGAAAATCATATTTTAGTAGTCAAAAACGTATTTTTCTTATAATTTTTAAAATATAAAATTTTGCGTGTGTTTTATTTCATGCCTAAGCAACGATATAAATGCTATGGGAAATATATAAATGCATTATTTAAGACAAAGAGCCGATCTGAAAATATGTATATTTTATACATAATTTCAGATCGGCTCTTTGTCTTAAATAATGCATTTATATATTTCCCATAGCATTTATATCGTTGCTTAGGCATGAAATAACACACACGCAAAATTTTATATTTTAAAAATTATAAGAAAAATACGTTTTTGACTACTAAAATATGATTTTCATCGCTCTGCCGGGGGCAGAAGATGATTACCTATTAAGCTAAGATTTTGCAGAGGCTATTTTCTCATGCATGCGCAAGTCTTTGTCTCTATTAGAATATGGAAATCGAAAAAAAGGTAAAATCGATCCACCCTACTGTGCAGTTGTCAATAACTCTCCGCATAGCCACTTGCACGGGTGAAAGTGTATTCATGCCTGAGCATTTTGCTGGTTTTAGAGGTGAATACTACTACTGGGAAGGGTCTGTGGGATACCTTGTTGGCCCACCTGCAAAATCTCAACGTGAGCATCGCTGACTGAAGAGGACAGTCACACGATAACGGCAGTAACATGAAGGGTAAACTAGACGCGGCTATGTTGTCTGTTGAGTGTGTTATGTTATTTGATGTTATTAAGCCAATTTACTGCTTATCCAGCTCTTTTATTCATTGGTCTGTCTTCAAGAAAAACGTTCCCAGATTTACCGTGAAGACATTGTCTGACATTCGGTGGGAGTGTCACATTTTCAGTGTAAGAGTACTTCGCTCCTAGCTGAAAGAGGTACATGATGTTCTCAGTGCGCTTGTTGTTCATGCTAATAAGAGACGGTGCCACGGCCTCTGAGACTGAAAGTCTCGGAAAAGCGATAAATTTCTGGCGATTTATTCTCTGCATTATTGTTTTGTACAACGTATTATTCCAAGTCAATGATGAGATAAGAAACGAAAATTTCTGAAGGACTATTTTACAGGGAAAACGGATATGTCTCGACTGCAGTTAATTAACAGGATATACCAGAGCAAGTGAAGGTTAAAATGGCATTTCCCGAAGTGAGGCGAGAGAAAAAGACGACATTTCGTTTATGAAAGCGAGGATAAGAATGCTGCATCGCCGAAGATGGAGCTTTAGCAAGAATTTCTATATCCACTTCTGGCCATAATGATCGACAACGTCAACGAAAGGGCTGCTCAGCTCGAGTTCTATGATTTGTTTAGTTTCTTATTCAGCGTCACATAAATAAAGAAAATTGTGGAAGAAAATGTTAGTGAAGCAAAGTTCCATCAATTTCACCTAAAAATGGGTGAGGTTGTTTTTGTTGCTGTTGTTGGATAGCCGATCAGCCCACCCTGATCGAGCAAGCCGGCGGCACGCATGGAAGCGATCGCCCTCTCCGGAGTGGACCAGAGGTTCAACGCACTAGTGATGTTATGTTCTGTTCGTTGTTGTGCTAGAGCGGTACAGTCTGTCATAACGTGTTCAATTGTTTGTGGTGTGTCCTGGCACAGGTGGCAGGTGTCGTCTGCGGAGTTGTCTAGTCTGTGTTTATATGTCTGTAAGTTGGGGTGATGTCCACATCGGAATCGTGCTAAGTTAACGCGATCCGATCTGCTCAGGCTGGTCTCTGACCTGTTA